>OX453085.1:6925399-7089897 GCA_949699795.1 Spicauda simplicius
AAAAAAAAGATCGTTAACTCTTAATACTCTCCCGCTCCCCAAACAAGCCGCCTGACCGCGGCGGGTAATCTGCCTACGTTGATAAACGAAACTAAGCCCACATTTTAGAAAATTTATCTCCTTAAGATAGGTAGTGAATCTTCACTACCTATCTTAAGGAGATAAATTTTCGTGTACCCTGCTTACGAATTCTGAACGTCTGCGGGTCCATCTAGACTCCTGGGGATCCTGGACCACTTTGGGAACTAAGGCACTTGGCAATAGTCACCCGTCGTAATGGTGGAAATTCGACCGTAATTTAACTTTAAAAACCTCCTATAATCACCCCTTAAAGGTAAAATAGGTTTCATTTAACTAAGCATTTAAAAGCAATAGCGGGTATTTTGACAAAGACATCTGACATTTTTGACGTTATGTGTTTTCATAGTAAGACATTGAATATTCTATTTCGTTTATTATAAATGTGTTTGTGTCAAATGCAAGGTAGTTAGTATAATGTGTTTTGAGTTGATTTTATATATGTTTTCTGCATTATTTGAATAAAATAATAGCATGGCGTAATTCTTCTTTACATCAACTATAACCGCCGCGCCAAGTATCTTACAAACGAATTACAAGTTTTTGCTTTACGTATTAATACTAGCTGTCCCGACAAACGTTGTTTTGCCATATAAAAAATTTTTAAAAATTTTAAGGGTGGACAACCCTTATGAGATATGAAAAATAGATGTTGGCCGATTCTCAGACCTACCCAATATGCCTACCAAATTTCAGAGGAATCGGTCAAGCCGTTTCGGAGGAGTATGGAGACTAACATTGTGACACGAGAATTTTATATATAAGATGTAGGTAGATATATTTTCCTTGAACTCTATTCGCCATATTCAATCATAGCTAAAACATTTGTACACAATATTAATGCTATACAGAGTTGATCGATGATCCGCCGCTGTAATCTCTACCTACGCCTTATCGGTCATCTCACGGCCCGGTAATATTATGACGGATTGATTATATATTGTTTCTGCGAGCGAAATGACCTAGTTATCGCTTTATGTACATTTGTACAGCGAAATGTGATTTATTTGCGTTTGTAAGTAGAAATTTCTGATCGATATTTTCTAGTACATTCTTTTTTGATTTAAAACTGTTTCAAATAGGTTAGGAGATAAGGTTGGAATTGTTTTACCTTAACAGTACTAAGTAATTATAAATAAAACATGCAAATCGAAGCATGAAAGAGAACTTATCGTATATCGAAAAATAAAAATACGAATTAAGGTATATTATCTATATGGGGTGACAACCTATTATTGTCACACTGCTGGGCACGGGTCTTCTCTCAGAATGAGAGAGTTTAGGCCACAGTCCACCGCGCTGGCCAAGTGCTAGTTGGTGGACTTCACACACCTCCTAGAACTTTTTTTTAAAGAACTCTCGGGTGTGCTGTTTACCTCAGGGTGTTTTCCTTCACCGGAAAGCAGTGATAATTAATTTCTAATACGCACATAAATCAGTGGTGCGTGCCTGGGTTTGAACCTCAGACCTCCCGATCAAGAGGGCAAGTTTCAACCATTAGGCTATCACAAATCTATTATCTATGTTTATAATATTAATAACTAAAATGAATAACACTAAGTTAATTACAAAGACAGGATTGTCCACCATATATCCCTTTAGTCATAGTCGAGTAAAAACGGAACAACTGCGGAATGTTCATTACATTCCACTCTATTCCATTCAGTTGCATGATTCACCGACACGTTAATGTCACGTGGTTTGATGTAACAAAAATTGAATTAGTGATATTTCGAAAGATTAAAATGACCCTGTCATTTGGACACCGCCACGCAAATGCTATCGAGTGTAACATTTCGTGTGTGAACGTTGGTGGTGTATGCTTGGAAGCGTTTATTTGGCTAGATCTAGGCCTGTTGATTCGTTTATTAGGATTTACTAAGCACATGATTAAGACTATTTACCCGGCTAAAAGAAAAATATCGATTATTACGTTTGCATTTCAATCTTGGAAACTACTACCAATTTTTGATAACTAGCACAGGTCGGTATTTTAAATTGCAAGACTTTTTAAGTTTAAACCATAAAAACTGGAATGGTTAAAGTTAGGAGCAAATTTTAACATCATTAAAGCCCGCTACCTACTGTAAAAGCAAGGGCTTACACACATCTCATCGTAAGAACGAAAAGGATCAACTTATAATAACACAAATTGACCAATCGCCAATCGACCCGCGTGGCGGAGCGGTTACCATACCGGTCTGACGCGCAATGGGTCCCGGGTTCGATTCCCGGCCAGATAGGTACATGAATGATGAGTTTAGATTCATGTTCTGGGTCTGGGTGTTTTTGTATTCGTCTTGTGTCTGTCCATGGTACCCACGACGCAGGAGAAAATCCTAGTGTAGAAAGAGTATGTTTTTTTAATTTAAACTAAATTCTTGAAACTGCTTGTGATGACGTAGTCTATAGTCATAACGTAACGCTAAATAGTTCATAAAGGAACTATTTAGCGTTAAAAAAGAAAAATTTGTTATTTTCACAAAATGCAAGTATGTAATCGAAATAAGTATGTAATCGAAATTAAATAGGATTTAAATATTACCTTAAATCGACTCTTAGTATAATCTCGTTATCATACACGTGGTTTGGTTGTTGATTTGATTAATTGTAAGACTTCTATCAACATATTAAAGGACACGGCGATCACGTTAGTCCCAACGCTGGATTCGGTCGCAAAACCAGAAGATGCTGCAATTCGAGATTATATACCAAACACTCCAATCTCAATCCAACGTTCCTCTTACATACAGTTCAAATTTAGCGTGAGGAGTCTTACACGTATGTTTATAAATGTATAATACGCTATTACTAAAGTGACTACATCTCGCTCTGTACGGGACAGTCCCGAAGTACGCCTCACTTTAACGAGGCTGCCGTGATAGATACAGAAAAGGTAGTATTTAGCTTAATTTTCAGTTTACACCAATCACATCACAAAATAACATTCGTATTTTGAAATTTAAACTAAATATTTTTAACTTACTTCGCTGATGAACATGAATGTAACTAAATGTGTGATTTCTCTAATGTCTCTCTTGTCATTTCGATAGTTTAATAATTGTCACACACATTGCAAAACGTAATTGCTAAACTCCAATTTATTGTTTGAGGGGTGTTGCAAATTGCCATACCGATATACTTAAGGTGTTTCAAGTTCATATTATTAGTTAGTAACGAAATTTAATGTCACTATTTTTAAGCAAAGTGCAAAAAAAGCGTTTATCCAAATTATTATAAAAACATACAAAGATAAAACAGCTGTTTAAAAAGAATCAACTGAAATTGATGACAGTAAATAATGTTTAAGTATTAATTGTTTTTGTTATTATAATTTAACAATATTACTCGTTTTATGACACTCCTATTGATATTCGTAGCAATAACGTATGTATGGTCACATTATCCAAAGCCACGTGACGGTGATTCACCGTCCGCGGATCGCAGTAACAGCTGTCTGGCCGGAGGTCGTGCGCGCAACTCCTTATCATTGTTGTGCAATTGATAAGTGCTGTCTGTTTTTATTGAATTTTTTGTATGTAGCCGCTTTGCGTGAATAACAGCTGGGTTCAAACTCTAATTGTCTTAAGTTACGATACAGTACCCTTTAAAAATTTATTATTTTCTATAAACAAACATTGTTTTTATATCCGTCGTAGTAAACGAGCATGCATTCCACCTGATGGTAAGTGGTAGCATCCGCATGGACATCTGTAAGCAACTTCGTATATAAAGGTGGTAGAACGAGTGTAGTTTGACCGGGGAGGTACAATCGCCACACTTATTTCTAACGTAAAGCATTTCTTGCGTTTTGATGGAAGGGTGTGGTTGCCGGCACACTTTTATATGAGGCGACCATCATAGTCCTCGGGAGTAGCAACGCACAGTTGCTTATAGATGTCTATGGGCGGCAGTGACCCCTTACCATCATGTGGACTGCATGCTCGTTTGCTACTTCATTATATATAATGAACTCTTACGAAGGGTACCTACAGTTTTATCCAAGGCTTAGAAATGAGAACTTGCTTTAACAAATCTATTTAATTTTTATAAATATTTATGAGGTTTTTAGAACAAGTTGAGAAAAACTTCTATTTAAGTAGGTATTTTAAGAACTCGCTTATTAAAAGCAACATTTAGTTTTTACCATACCACTGCAACAAATCGACAAAAACATACGTGTACCATGACATTAAAAATAAGAAAAACAACCATAGGGCATTCCAAGTCAAAGACACGGAATTAATGGCCATTAGTAAAATTTATTTGCCAATAACATTTTTATTAGTTTCATTCATTAAAGTGTTAAAACATAAAATCTAATATATAAAAATTCTTGTGTCACAATGTTCATTCTCGTACTCCTCCGAAATGACTTGACCGATTCTCATGAAATTTTGTGAGCATATTGAGTAGGTCTGTGAATCGGCCAACATTTATTTTTCATACCCCTTAGTGATAAGGGTTGTCCACCCTTAATTTATATTTCTTTTTATATGGCAATACAACGTTTGCCGGGTCAGCTAAGTAGTGTTGTTTAATTTTTACCTGACTGTCCTAAAAATAAGCGTGTTTGTGTTGTAATCCTATTCAATCCAAGCAGCTTTGTGTGATCATGCGAGGAATACATGTCATTTATTTTCTTGTGTTTGTCTATTTTTAAAAGATCTTAAAGGCGAATGGAAATATGCCGTTTGTTATCACGGAGTTTTATCGGTTGAGGTGTTAGGTGTTTCTTGTTTGTTGTTTTGTTACGTTAAATATTCAAAATCTAAATTAATTATATTTGAACAGGATACTTTTGGAAATCGTCTCTTTATTATAACGGTATTTTATACCAATAATATTACGACTAAAGTATTTTTGAAAATGTAACTCACTAGTTTATTTCGCGGCTCCACCTGTTTCGCTCAAGGTTAACACGGAAATGAGTGTTGCATGTGTCAATGCAGGTCATACATTATCTATATGCCATTTTTAGCAAAACCAGACCAGTAGATTCCGCGTGGTTGTGTGACAAACATGAGTATATACATTCTCACGTTTTGCGTGTTTATAATATTAAGCAAGTTTAGCGTTAAGAGCGCTCGGTCATGCTGGGTAGGAAAATTCCATGCAAATTGGTAGGGATCTATACCCCTACGAAATCGTGCTATTAAATAATGTTATCAAACCTAGCATGATTTCTAACTACCTATTAGCTGATTGAGACAAGTGTTTATACACAAAACTTTTTTAACACGCTTTACATTAATAGCTCCACACTAGAATTTTCTCCTATGTCGTGGGAACCATGGACACACAAGACGAATACACAAACACCCAGACCCAGAACATGAATCTAAACTCAACATTGAGATGAGTAAGTCTGGCCGGGAATCGAACCCGGAACCCATTGCGCGTCAGACCTGTATGATAACCGCTGCGCCACGCGGTCGTCATGTCGCGCCACCTTGTATTTTTTTGGTGAGAAAGTTTTAAAATTAATTAAGAACGCTGAGTATAACAGTAAAGGTATAACAATATTTCTATAACAAATAGAAAAGAGTAATGATAAAAATATCGTCTAATGGAGTATAAACTTCAATGGATTTTCATTGAATTGAAGAAAAAAGAACTTAGAAGATTATGAATTGCTGTGAAATAAGTTTTACGCTAACTTTGTAGAGTAAATTTGAACAAAGGACCGCCTGATACAATTTACTATGAGATCTTTGATAACTATTGAATCGTATAAAATTAAAGTTGGCTAACTTAGTTCGATGTTAAGTTGTTTATTTTGTACAATAAATATTTATATCCATACTAGGCTTCGTTCTTTCGGTTACGTTTAATCTACGGTAGCGATAGTTTATAAGTAAAAAAATAAAAAATACACGTACACCCTAACAAATTTTCGCATTTAAATATAATATTATTAGAATAAGATAAATAAGTAAATAAAATAATATAGGTAATTCAACATTTTCGTGTTTCTGTAAACTCCATATAAGTAGGTAGGTATTTAGAAAAATAAAAGTTACTTAGGCGAACTGAATATTTATAGAAATAAAAAAAATAGATTTTTTGTCAGCTTATGTGTACTTATGTTTAGAATCTCATTAATCCAAAACAACTCGATTGAATTCAATTAATATATAAGTACTTATATTTTATATTTATAGCTATTTTTGTAAGTCCATTTATCCTAGACTACTAGAAAACACGCGACTTCGTTCGCGCAGACTATAATATTGTAATCTATCCAACCTATATACATTTTTTTACACCTCGATTCACGTTACTGAAGTTTGAGCAAGGACACATTATGTATACTTGTAATAATATAGCTCAGGAATAACGTAGCATTCTGGTGGTGAAGGAATTTTTTAAATCGGTCCAGTAGTTTTTAAGTTAATTCATAACAAACATACAAAAATACAATGTTTTCTTCTTTATAATGTTAGTATAGATATTTTCACTATAGTAGAGGTGGAGAAAGAGCGAGGCTCAGCTTGATTACATTTACATTCAAAAATTGCAAGTTTAACATACAAAATAAAAAAAAAAAAAAAACACTTTCTACACTCATAGCCCTACATTAGGATTTTCTCCTGTGTCGTGGGTGCCATGGACACACAAGACGAATACACAAACACCCAGACCCAGAACATGAATCTAAACTCATCATTCAGATACCTGTCTGGCCGGGAATCGAACCCGGGACCCATTGCGTGTCAGACCGGTATGGTAACCGCTGCACCACGCGGGTCGTCAAATACAAAATAACATTAACAAATATCACCCACTCATTCGCCTTTGTAACAGTAAACACCCATTTAGCCACTAGACGGCATCATTGATCTCCATCCGCCCACTCAGTAAGAAATTTACCTGCCGTCTGATACAAACATATATAATTAGATGTACCGTCTGTCTGGGTATATCGGAATCAAATTCTCCCGTGTCGCCCTTGTCGTATCGGGAGGCAGGAGGGTGGGGTGTAGGGTTGCCTATCGTTGGAAATTTATGGACAGATTGATTGAAATGTGTTTTGATTGATTACAAAGTAAAGAATCAAATACAATTTAATCATTTTTATGCTTAACATCTATTCAGTGTTTAATGGTTAATAGGTTGTACAAAGAGGTAGAATAGGTATGGGGAGGTACTATCGCCAAACCTCTTTCTAGCTTGAAGCTTTTCATATGTTTCGGTGGAAGAATGAGAGTGTGTCACTTTCGATTGAGTGGCAACGCATCTGTGATTTAATCAAATGGAACCATGCTCTGTATGAAGCTGCTTACAAATGTCCATTGGCAGTATTCAATATCAGTACATCAAATGTATTAAAAAAGTACGTGTTTTCCGTATTGAATATGAAATTTGAGTAACAGACGAGCAATGCACTTACCTGATGATTAAGTAACTGCCGCTCGCATCCATTCTCTTCTACCGAAACGCATTAACTACGTCACGCTAGGGGTGGGTATAATGAAAATTAATATAAGTTTTAGTTAGTACATAAAAAATTGTCAGTATGCGTATTTAAAAGTTTACGGACAACCCTAGCAAAGCTAGCTAGACTGCCCATGGCGTACGGATTCGGGCCCCATGGACGTGCAACGTGCCTTTATATACATTGGGCTTGTGTTGCTTTACGCTGTCCGCCTATGGTTTGTCTGTTTGTTAACGGGGATGTTCGATTAATTGGTCACTGACGGATTGGATTGGTACAGTCTGTCGGATTTCCGGTTACATCTTAATAATAAATTTCGACTTCTGTGTGTATGATACCTATGAAATAAAATGTGTTATTGTGGGGCTGTAGACAAAAAATCATCGTAAAAATAACACCCACTAGAGATGAATCGTTGGCGAGGATTGGAATCCGACATTTTTTTTATAAGATTGGAGTAGCAAACGAGATTGCAATCCACATGATGGTAAGCGCCAAAGACCGCCCATGGACATCTGTAAGTAAGTTCAAATATAAGGTTCTATAAGTACAGACAGATAAAACAAAATTTACTATCTTAATTCAATTATAGATGTGTTGCTACTCTCGGTAACTAATCGCCTCGAAAAAAGTGTTCCGGCACCCACACCTCCTCCTCCTGAGAACCTCCTTTTGGAAGCCTGTTAAAATTTACAAAATAAACGTAGATAATTTACAATACTTATTTATAATTCTTCGTATAAGTATCTCGTTACAAGTAGCCTAATTGGTTCCGACGAAGGGTGCTTCAATAACAAATAGGTATTATAATATTAATACGTGAAGCAAAAATTTGTGACGGATTTTTAAGTAATATGCCGCGGACGGATTAGTATGAAATTTTGCACGGTAAATAGTGGACGTAGAGAAGGAGTGCAGAATGTTAATATTTTTTTCAAATAATGCATTTTTCATACATAAAATCAACTAAAAACACATTACACACACTGCCTTGCATTTGTCACAAACGCATATGTACTTAGTAAATGAAAATGAAAAGACACAACGTCAAGAATGTCAGATGACATTTGATTTTTAATTTAAATTACGGTCGAATTTCGGCCGATGCTACGGGTGACTAGTTTAAATTAATACGTGTAGCAAAAACTTGTGAAGCATTGTTAAGTATTATGCCGCGGACGGATTAGTATGAAACTTTGCACGGTTATAGTGGACGTAGAGAAGGAGTGCAGAATGTTAATGTTTTTTTCAAATAATGTTTTAAACATACATTAAATCAACTAAAAACACATTACACACACTACCTTGCAATTGACACAAACACATACCTACTTATCAAACGAAATAGAACATTCATTGTCTTACTATGAAAACACGTAACGTCAAAAATGTCAGATATCTTTGTCAAAATACCCGCTATTGCCTTTAAATGAATGAAGCTTGCCTAATTAAACCTCGTTTTACTTTTAACGGATGCGTTCAAAATAAATTTAAGAAATATTCGTGATACTTTCGACAATATGAAGTTTAGTTTTTTTAATTAATTTAAATTAGGGTCGAATTTCGACCGTTGCGACGGGTGACTAGTAAATAATAAATTTATAGTTAAAGCAATAAAACCGTAAAGCAACAGTTGACAGCTCGCGTCTTTACCGCTCGCAGCCTTATCGTGCAATACGGGACATGAGTCAGCGTCACGTGGCGTACGCCGTGCTTCGATCTTACATTAGTAAGCGGAATTTACTGTACAATTTGATACATTTTTATTTTTATACACTAGACCTTATCTTTGTTGTTATAGTGGTTTAGTGCGTTATGGTGCTTACGGCTTTAGTGTTTACTACTCGCAGCCTTAGGGGCCACCTGTAAATTGCGTCTCACGTTAAGGGGGGAGGGGGTCGTTAAAGGGTGCGTTCCATTAGTCGTTAACAAAGCGCACGCTCACGACCACGACCGCAGTTTTTCCCGTTCCATTAGCTTGTGAGCTTTACTGACGTATTCTCTACTGGAACGATCACTTCGACCCACCTTGTTAGATGGGTCGTCGTGAGCGTCGCGTGGGCGTAAGTCATGACGTCATGAGTGACGTTTACGCCGCGACCACAACGACCGCGGTCGTCTTGTGGAACGACGTTTTGGGCCTTTGGGGCTTTGTGAGCGTCATCTGGAACGCGCCCAAAAGTGTGACATTGTGTGATAAGGGGTGGAGACAAAATTTTGTATTGTCACATGTAATTTTGGAACTGTTTTTATATTTAAAATTTATATGTAAAGAAGAGCAAAATATGTGATACCACACTTGCGAGGGGTGTCACAAATGTGACGGGGGGGGGGGGGGGTGATTCAAGAAATCCTAAAATTCGTGTGACATAATTTATGAATAGCCCCTTAGCATGCAACACACGTCATGCTTCGATGTGAGATAAGTTAGCGGAATCGACTGTACAATTTACTATCGTTTTGTTTTTTATGCACTAGACGTTATCTTAGTTATTATTGTAATGTGGGGCTAGTGTACTTACGTCTTTATTATTTAATTACACGAAATCTTTTCGTTCATTACCGCGACATGACCCAGCGTCACGTGGCACGAGCCGTGCTTCGATGTTGGATAACTCAATTAAGATATACAATTATATATACTTAGTATATATTTTGTTATCTGATTGAAGTAGCAAACGAATTTGCAGTCCACCTGATGGTAAGTGGTCTCTGCCGCTCGTAGACATCTATAAGCAACTTCATCTAGAACATAGATTCTATTTGAAGCCAGTCATATAAAATTGGGCATCTAAAATTGTGCCGGCAACCACACCCTTTTATCAAAACGCAAGAACTGCTTCACGCTAGAAATAGGTGTGGCGGTGGTACTTCCCCGGTCGAACTACACTGGTTCTACCACCTGCAACATGATTTTTCTCTCGGATTTCGCAATATTTTTAATAGTCACGTACTAGCTGTAGGCATAATCGGATTTTTTGAGCTCAGCTTAAATACTTTTAAATTAAATATTTCTGAAACGAATTTCACTTTCCAGCGTTTATATTTATTAAAATTGTTCACGATATTTATTTTTAATTTCTATGCTATAAAGTTGTGTAGCGGAGTTTCTCATTTAATATCAAACACGGGTGAATGAAATTGAAGTGTCTTATGTAAATTGAAAATGAGTAAACATTTCTAACTTTATATTATTTACTGGATACTAGTCACCCGTAGCATCGGCCGAAATTCGACCGTAATTTAAATTAAAAATCAAATGTCATCTGACATTCTTGACGTTGTGTCTTTTCATTTTCATTTACTAAGTACATATGTGTTTGTGACAAATGCAAGGCAGTGTGTGTAATGTGTTTTTAGTTGATTCTATGTATGAAAAATGCATTATTTGAAAAAAATATTAACATTCTGCACTCCTTCTCTACGTCCACTATAACCGTGCAAAATTTCATACTAATCCGTCCGCGGCATATTACTTAAAAATCCGTCACAAATTTTTGCTTCACGTATTAATATAATGATGATTAAAACACGGATACCTACTGCTACAAATCCGTCCGGTTTATTTGGACCACTCTTGAAGGTTTCTGTATTCATTTGGATGATTTGGTTACGAAACACGTGTAAAAGACATTACAGAACATAATGTAATAGTTATATAAAAGTGATATAATTTAGATATTTCTTAATTAATAGCTTTTTTCGGTATCCTTTTTGTTATAAATAAATTCGTCCCTTCCTTTTATATATTCGCGGGGTTGTTGATTTAAATACTGCCAAGGAAATGAACAAACATAAATACGCTCTAAAAACTCTCTTTGATGCAGTCGGGTGAAACATTGAAAAGTGCACGGGATTAGAGTCTCGCCATGAAGATAGAGCAGTGATAGCCTAATGGTTGAAACTTGCCCTCTCGATCGGGATGTCCGAGGTTCAAACCCAGGCACGCACCACTGATATATGTGCGTATTGGAAATTAATTATCACTGCTTTTCGGTAAAGGAAAACATCGTGAGGTTACCGACACACCCGAGAGTTATTAAAAAAAAGGCCTCGGAGGTGTGTGTGTGAAGTCCACCAATTCACACTTGGCCAGCGCGGTGGACTATGGCCTAAACTCTCTCATTCTGAGAGAAGACCCGTGCCCAGCAGTAGGCCAATAATGGGTTGATTCGTATGAAGATATTCTGGGAAAATTGTCATAGAATATTCATTTCAAGTTATTCGCAGAGACATATGTACTGGTTTTCCGTTTAATATATTTTTATACTTATTTCACGGATAATCCTGCGGAAACAGTGCGCGATTCGCGAAACTAGCTGCGTTGCTAGAATTTATATCATTTACCGCTTAACTACTTCTATAAATATATGTTCTATATGAAATTTATATCAAACGTTCTTAAAATGAGGCTTAATATAACTCTTGAGAAGATTTACTTAAAGAAAAAATGTGACGGTACTTACATATTTCATCGTATGTCGCTTACAGGATCTTAAAAAGAAATCTTCTTAAAAAGAAATCTTAGAAAGAAAGAAAGAAATCGAAAAAGAAAGAAGGAATATCGTGAGTACCCGTTGAATATTAAAATGTGTCAATTCCGCGATAATATTAGTTTAAAATCAAAAAACAGATACATCTAATAGCAAACATGTGTTATTATTATTAACTAATACTTAATGATGTAAGTTACATTACATTGACCACTCAGCTTATTGCTGCAGGTAATCGAGGTCACCTGCAGCGCTGGTATTCTGTGGAGCCAATATTTAAACATACTTACTTGAAAAAAAAATGTACGGCTATGATTATTTTTCTCAAGCATATTTATTTGAACGTCAACAAAACTCAAAAATATGTTTTTATTCCAGTTCCTAATATTTGGTAACAAAGATTTGATTTCAAATATGCTTCTACAGATACATCAGAGCTTAATACAAAGTAAAATAGATAATATTTTTTTATCCTGAAAATATTTCTAAATATTTTACATTAAGTAAGTACTTACCTAAGTACCTAGTAACATAAAATATAACAGTAGCCGCATTTATGAATTAGGCCCTGTTTCTATCTAGACATAAAAGTGTCAGACAAGACAGATAAAATATGATTCAATATCATAATATCGTATTGGAAATGGTTCAGCATCAAAATTTATGGATACTAGGTTAAGCTCGCGGGTTCGTCCTTTTCGGTTACCACGGTAACGAGTTCTATGCGTCCGAGAAATCCGACCGGTAGTTTTTGCGTGGAAGAGTAGCAAGCATACATATACCCTCATAATATTTAAACACAATCTTACAATCTTTAATCTGTGTTTTTAATGTTTTAACACCACGAACTCATTAGTAGATATATGAAAATATTTCGCTAATTAAACTGTCCGCTGTATATAAATAATATATGTAGGAAACCCGTACACTACAATTTTGGACTAGACTGAATATATTTTAAAGGTGGTAGAACCAGTGTAGTTCGACCGGGGAAGAAACACCGCCACACCTATTTCTAGCGTGAAGCATTTCTTGCGTTTCGATAGAAGGGTGTTGTTGCTGGCACACTTTCACATGAGGCGACCATCATAGTCCTCGGGAGTAGCAACGCATCTGTGATTGACTTCAGATGGAACCCATGTTCTGTATGAAGTTGATTACAGATGTCGCAGGGCGGCAGTGACATCTTACCATCTGGTGGACTGCATGCCCTTTTGCTACCTCAGTCAGATAAAAATCACGTTGCATGAATAATTCATCATTTTTTAGTTAAATATACAGCGTTATTCACAAGAATCCTAGAATTAAAAACTTGTTTCTATAACTACACTGCAGTCAGTGTCCTTGTAATATATATGTAATTCTGTAGTTTAATCTCTCATTACACATATACCTACCTCATGAAAAAAGTTACATATTAAAGTTTGTAACTTAGGTACCTGTATAATTTGAAGTGCCAACTTTTATAATATTTTGTCAACGGCCTTGACTTTTTGCCTTTCAGTCCATTTTTTAATAATAACGTACCGTTCGAGCTTGCTGTCAACACGATGGTTTTTCCAGCGGCCGTTCGTCTTCATAATCAATTTCAGATAAGCTTAATCCGACATGAGATTATGAGATTGGCCTATATGCATAGCGCCCTTGAGAACTAAGTTGAAACGTCTCGTCTAAAGCAATATGTACCTTGAAACCATTAGTTAATGTCTAAACAATATCCTCTTCGTTCAACAAGTTCGTCTTTCATGTCGTCGGAATAAAAATTTCATGAACCACCCTATAGTGTTTTACGTGGGACGTTTCAACCCCTCCTCTGGTGAGGGTAATGTATTTTGCGCTTATGCTACGTACACATTTTATGAAATGTAATGTAATGTAAACTATGAAATGTAAGCTGCGTTTTAAATAACCCGTTACTTTGTTTTGAGTTTAACCAACTATTAGGCTATCATAATCGCAGTGATAGTTCTCAATCATCTCAAAGGTCCGAGGTTCAAACCCAGGCACGCGTCACTGATTTATGTGCGTATTAGAAATTGATTGATTATCACTGCCTTTCGGTGAAGGAAAACATCGCAAGGAAACCTACAGGAGAGTTCTTTAACAAAAAGTTCTCGGAGGTGTGTGAATTCCAACAATTCGCATTTGGCCAGCGCGGTGGTTTATGGCCTAAAACTCTCTCATTCCGAGAGAAGACTCGTGACCAGCAGTGGGACAATAACGGGGTGACGATATGTTTTGAGTTCAATGGTATGATGAGAATTAGTTTTTTACGACACGTTAGCTTTTGCCCGTCCCTGTAGCCTCGGGGTCAGAATAGGGCTACGGTATCCCTGTCGTAAGAGGCGACTAAAAGGGGCTTCCGGGGTTGCAGACGGCTAGAGTGGGAGCTCGAACCGTTCGGTCAGGCAATCCCGGGAAGGACGGCGGTATGTGTGGTCGCATACCGTTGTAAAGATTAGAAGGAGCGGTGGGCCCAGCCGCCCATCTGGGAGGAGCCCGATGGGGCAGCGCGCTCGAGGATTCCGGTTGAAGTCGTTTCGAGATCCCGGAGTCCTCCTTTTCAGCGCCGAGGACGGCCACCGGGGGGGTTTTAGTGCGGTAAAAATCCCACATAACCCTGCGTCGCTCCCACGGCGTCGGGTACCTTTGGAAGGAAAAAAAAAAAAGGTTTTGCCCACGACTTAAATCATTTTATGAGAAATACCTGAGAGTAACACAGTGGGTGTAACCAATTAACAAAGACCTTTTATAGTGATGAGTGAATTGGTTGTTTGAATTTGTTTCAAGTGACGTATTCTAAGTATTAAAGTTTTAAAAGTTTAAACATTTCTTAAAAAATTTAAGTAGCAAATGAGAATGCGGTAGGTACACCTGATGAAGTGGTCACTGCCGCCCATGAGCAACTGTGAACAACCTGATACAATGCAAGGGTTCTGATTACATCTTTTATAGTTGTGTTGCTACTTCCTTGTGAGGTGGTCGCCTCACATGAAGCTAAGTCGGCAACTACATTCGTCCACCTATAGTAAACTGATGCTCGCTAAAAAAGGAGCGGCTTTTTTACGTCCCCGGTCGAACTATACGTGTCCTACCATCTTATATGCTTTTAAGAATACGTTTCTTAAAAACACCTCTTAGAATCTACTTAAGAATACCTCTAAGAATAACTTTTCTCTGTAATTGAATTTAAATAAGTAACTTATATTTACGTTGCTTAAGGCCATTTGCCTCTCGGGCGAGATAAGTATCCACCAATGGCAAACAACAGCCATTTGGTTAGTATAGTAAGCTTCAAATAGTAACAAATACACACACACACACACACATGCAAATACACGCTCAGAAAAAGTATTATCTTTACTAAAACATATTGAGTGTACGTGTAGAATATAATAGGGAGCATTTTCCCCGTTATTCAAAGAACAGGGCTAAATGGATTACCCCTATGAAAAACGATCACTTGAAGGGGCAATTTATGAATTTGTTATGTTTTGTGTTAAGGGATGACTAGAATATAAAAGCCGGCTTGTGAGAAAATGTGTTTTGCTCTATTATGAGACACAAATCATATCTGAAACTGTGGCTTTCGTACAGGTTTAGTACAGCAAACGTGCATGCACTTATGCATTAAATGAACGTCGTCAACCCATTATTGTCCCACTGCTGGACACGGGTCTTCTCTCACATTGAGAGAGTTTTAGGCCATAGTCCACCGCGCTGGGCAAGTGCCAATTGGTGGACTACACACACCTTCGAGAACTTTTTTTAATTAAATGAACACCTATAGCCAACTTTATATAGATCTAGGTTTCTATTTAAGGTCAATCACAGATGCGTTGCTACTTCCGAAGACTAAGATGTTTGTCTCATACCAAAGTGAGTCGGCAACCACACTCTTCCACCGAAAAGCAAGAATTACTTCACGCTAAAAATAAGTGTGCCGGTGGTACCTCGCCGGCCGAACTACAAAGGTTCTACCACATTACGTTTCGTCAAAACATATTACCCCTACTACGGCACTGACTCAATTAGATTCCATTCTTATAAAAAACTGTTCGAGACTTCTTATAACACACTCGGTTACGGGTTTCGATAGATTTTTGTTTCGGATATCTGAAAGATCCCCAATATCTTTTTTTATGTGACTTAAGTAGCAAGCGAGCATGCAGTCCACCTGATGGTAAGTGGTCATTGCCGCTCATGGACATCTGTAATTAACTTCATACAGAACATGGGTTCCATCTGAAATCAATCACAGATGAC
Source organism: Spicauda simplicius (assembly GCA_949699795.1). NCBI lineage: Eukaryota > Metazoa > Arthropoda > Insecta > Lepidoptera > Hesperiidae > Spicauda > Spicauda simplicius. The sequence goes on from OX453085.1 coordinate 6,941,675, forward strand.
GGACTATGATGGTCGCCTCATAAAATAGTATGCCGGCAACCACACCCTTCAATGCTTCACGCTAGAAATAGGTGTAGCGGTGGTACTTACCCGGTCGAGCTACACTGGTTCCTACTACCTTCAAATACAATATAAAGTACACGAGTAACACAAAACCGTGAATTTCTTGTATCCTATTATTTAAAATGAAATGAGCCTTTTTATCGCCCTACCGTGTTTTTACTTTCAGTGTAAACGTACGATAAATTCTACCCTACGACATCGTATTTCACGTTTGGGGTACACGTAAATTTTAATTTGCAACTTTGGCGGTTCATCCCGTTTTGCGGGCTCGCAAATGCTATTTAGAGACCGGCTGCTGGTGAAGGTTTTAATAAATGGAAGTGGTCATTGATATTGTCGTAGTTTTCATCCTCGTATATTTTGAAGGTTGAAAGCCAACGTTGCAAGCTCAATTCTCGCTCACTTTTATGAAGTGACTATTTTATGTTCTCGAGAGTAGGTAGGGTAGGTCCACGCGGGTCGACAAACATTGATGTTTGTGGACCCGCGTGGCAGAGCGCTTACCATACCGGTCTGACGCGCAATGGGTTCCGGGCGCGATTCCCGGCCAGACAGGTATATGATTGATGAGTTTAGATTCATGTTCTGGGTCTTGGTCTGGTCTTCATTTGCCATCTGACCGAAGCTTCATTTACCATAATAATGTTTGTTACCGTTTTCAGCACCTTATAATATACGTTTTGTGATAATACATTTAATTATTCAATTAAAATTAAAACATTGAATTTTATAATTAACTTTTCAACTGCAGATAATATTAAATTTGTATTCCCAGCCGTTGAAACTCTATCGCCCTTTAAACGTATCAATTAAGAGCTACAAGCTCATAGTGATGTACCCCTCTAGCGGATTTGGCTTTGTATGTACTTAGTAGTTATGTAACGAATATTCTCATATATTTATGCATTCGCATCCGCAAGGATTGTGCGAATGTTTTGCGAATATAAAACGGCATTTTGACGACAAAAAGTGAATTTGTGAAGGTAGAACCAGTGTAGTTCGACCGGGGAAGTACCACCGCCACACCTATTTCAAGCGTAAAGCATTTCTTGCGTTTCGATGGAAGGGTGTGGTTGCCGGCACACTTTCACATGACGCGACCATCATAGTCCTCGGGAGTAGCAACACATCTGTGATTGTCTTCAGATGAAACCCATGTTCTATATGAAATTGATTACAGACGTCCAGGGGCGGCAGTGACCACTTACCATCAGGTGGACTGCATGCTCGTTTGCTACTTTAATTAGAATTTTAAGACACGCTTGTAACAGGCGTTCCAACTTAGTTTTCTAGGGAAGCAGCGCATCTGTGACTAGAATAGTAGTCAAATATTTTTAAAAATACCATACAACGGAGGTTGGGTACCACTGTTTATATTTGTAATATGTAAAACATACAATCGCTGTTTTCTGACCCATAAATATTACTTTGAAACTGATATTTTTATTTTGAAAAGCATGTCCTTTAAAAAATCCAAATTTGTGCAAACGTTAAAGAATAATCGAGTACATAAAAAGTCATTTAAAAATCAGATCCATTTTTCCAATTCGTTCAAAAATGTTGCAAATCTGTTGAACTGTCGAGATTCAATCGTTAGTGAGCTACAATATTAATATGATATTTGATGACAGTCGACAGTAGTGGATTGACAGATAGCAATTATTCTTAATAAAAGCCTATATAAAATGTGATGAACAAAAACTGCGCGCTAACAATAGGCTTTCTCTATGACGTACTATACTTTAGCATTTGCGTACTTAATTTCTATTTACGTAAGCCAATGAAGTACTTTATTATTCTAGGAAACGTATAGTTATATATAAATTTAATAAAACAGTTTCTGTCCAATGATTATAAGAAAAAGGAGCAAACGAGCATGCATGCAGCCGAAGGGTGTATAGTTTAATTATTCATAAGAGGTGATTATTATCTTAGTACTTTGTAATTGTATTGTCCACCAATTCGCACTTGGTCAGCGCGGTGGACTATGGCCTAATACTCTCTCATTCTGATGACCCGTGCCCAGCAGTGGGACAATAATGGGTTGTACACAATTGTATTGTATAGTTAATAATAATAATAATAATAACGATTTATATAAATGTGGTTAACAGCTGATGTTGGTACATTTTAAAATTTTGGGATTCACATTTTCCATATGGTGGCGTACAAATTATATTATATTGAATTACATTGATAAAATTATATTTATTTTCATTACATTGTATAACGCTATAAAATAAGACACCAGAAAATACTTTTAATCAACATTTTATTCTCAATTCTTTTTCAATAATGACAGCTCTGCCACGCCAATCATCGCACCTCTCCTCTCCTCACCGCACCCCCTCGCCTCACCGCACCTCCTTCGTCACCACACCGCACCTCCTTTGTCACCGCACCACGCCAAATTAAAGCATCTCATCACTGCTGCGTTACAATTTATATAGGATTACATTAAATTGAATATATTAAATGTCAGTTATTTGTTGCTTCTATGTTTTTTTGCATGTTAGGAATCAGAAAAAAACTGCGTCCAATAACTATACTTCCATGGCTCTACGATTACACTTTTTTGGGAGACGACTTAAACATTAAAATCGCATTTGCTCTTGGTTCTCGCGTCGATACTTACCCGACTGTGTCAGATAGAGGGCCCTTTTATCATTAATAGCTAACATCTTCACGAGCGAAACCGTGAACTCAGTATAGTTTTGATACATAAATACAAGTAATTACGCACACGTTAGTGCGTAGTTAATGTGCGCAATAGGATTCCATCGGACAACATTGTTTTTAATGTGATGGTAATTTTGTTCACTATTAATACCTAAAGCTATTTTTCGTGTTTGTCGATTAATAAATAAAGTTGGTCAACTTTGATCGCGGTCTCGTTCGTGTGGTCGAAAACATAAAATTACAGGTACAACAATATCTACCTTCACTTAAAATACTTTAACGAAAAAAGGACAGCCATATATCAAGAGTAGCAAATGCTAAGCCCCCCCCCCCTCCCTCCGCGGCCCAACACCTACTATTTATATTTTACTATGCTATCTTGAAAATCTTAAACTGAAAGAAGTAGATATAGAAAGTGTCATCTCTAAATTTTTCCAGGATAAATCCAGAAAAGATTACTAGTAACAGTTTTGTTTTATTAAGGGTATTAAATCAAACAATACTGTTACTAGTAAACTTTTCTGGATCTAATCTGGGAACTTAAAGCAAACTATGGCCTCCTGACAGAATTTGCTACGGGCCCCGCGCTGGCTTAATCCAGCACTGGAAAAGGATTACCATTATAGTCGTCGGGAGCGGCGACGCATCTGTGATCGCCTTCAGGTAGAATAGCGGTTTTATATGGAGTTGCTTATAGGTTCATAGGCATGCGTGCATGCTTCTATATTCATCTTTTGTAACTAAAATAATCAATTAATACATTAGGTTTTTGTGGGTTTAGAGTATGAGGCAACCTTCGTAGTCCTTGGGAGTAGTAATACATCTTTTATTGACTTCAGATATTACCAATTATAGGAGCAAGATACTGGAGCTAACTTTACAAGTAAAAATACATGATAGTAATTATATTTAAAAAATACGTATAAATAACAAAAAGACAAACCCAATGAGTTTCTTGCCGATTCTTCTCAGTTGAGGTCGTGTTCCGATCCGGTGGTAGTGTAAGAAAAAAAATGTAACTGACAATTTGTAAGTGACCTGTAGCGTAGGCCTATACAAAATAAAGACGTTTCATTTCATTTCAATTGTTTTATATGAAGTCCTCTGTATATACATACGCTGTAGGTCCATGGGCTGCAGTAACCGTCTACTTTTAAAACTAAAAATATCAGTTAACGCATTCGTCTACTACGGTTGTAGAATGTGTGGTAAACGTGAACGCAAAATCGATTAGCGACGGTGAAAAATGTTTGCGAGACGCGCAAATATTTGCCATCGCGACGAAATGTTCTCGTGAGAGGTTCGAATGTGTGCTTCTATTCTCGTCTCGTGTGTGGACGCGTGTTGTGTGTACGTGGTGACTGCAGCGCTAAAAGGGTATTTTATAGGTTCAAGGTTTAGTGTAGAAAATTATTTTCGAGTGGAATTGAAATTACGATATTTTTTACACAAGAGAAAATCCTAGTGTGGGAGCACATAATGCACTTTAGATAATTAATTTTTACTTAAAAAAACCAAAAAAAAAAAACGTAAAACGCTTTCGACACTCATAGCCCCACAATAGGATTTTCTCCTGCTGTGGGGCCATGAGTGTAGAAAGCGTTTTAAGTTTTTACGTTTTAAGTTTTAATTTTTTTCTTCTATATTTGTACCGATTATGTGTTGTAGTTATCACGAATAAACTTATTTTTCTTCTTTCCTTAAATCGAGATCCTCAGGTTGAGTGTTTATTGCTGCTTATTTATTTATTGCGTACTAACACTTCTCGACGTCTATCGCGAATATTCCGATACTTTATCAATCCCCAAGTTCATATATAAGTCTGCTTCACCTTGACTTATCTGTACAAGTAATAAAATGAGAGTTCCTCTTAAAAAAAAGTAGTTTGTGGAACTGAATTTTTTGTAGTATTCAAATCAAATCAAATCTCTTTGTTTGTGAATATAGGTCTTACAGGTATTCCAATAAAGTCCTCTATATTCGACCTCTTTTGGGTATACTAATAATATAATTGAAAAGACCTATTGAAAATCATTAAAAATAGCATTATTATTAATTACATTATATTATCATTGTTTATTCATTTCTATCTTTTTTAATTATAGACGATGAAGACGGTCCTACCTTCAAAACCAATTCGTCCGTATACAACGAAGTCATAATGTGCGGACTTAAATGAGTAAAAAAGATTTTTTTCTATCTGTCCACAACAAAACATTGTCCTTCCAATTTGCGAAATGAATCCACGGGGATTAAATACGTATACGTACGAACGAGTACAACAGATACATAAGCCCGAGCGCCCAGAGGATTATGGGTTTTTTTTTAATCGAATCCTAAAATGTACAATGTACCTATATGGATTGACCAAGATTTTTTTATCTGACTGAAGTAGCAAACGAGCATGCAGTCCACCTGATGGTAAGGGGCCACTGTAGCCAATGGACATCTGTAATCAACTTCATACAGAGCATGGGTTCCATCTGAAGTCAATCACAGATGCGTTGCTACTCCCGAGGACTATGATGGTTGCCTCATGTGTAAGTGTGCCGTCAACTACACCCTTCTATCGAAACGCAAGAAATACTTCACGCTAGAAATAGATGTGGCGGTGGTACCTTCCCAGTCGAACTACACTCGTTCTACCACCTTGAAGTCCCCAATACAGCTGTTTTCTAGCGCAGTTCTTACGTTTCTGTGGATAGGTGTGGCTGCCAGCTCGCTTTTGTATGACGCGACCAATCCTGGCGAGTAGCAACGCCTCCATGTTTGGCTTCAGATAGAACCCTGGTTACCATCAATAAGCTCGTTTGCTTTCAAACTACATTATGTATGTATAAAAATTACTGTTATATTTGTACCTAGTTACACCCAACCACACCCTGAGGGTGTGGTTGGGTGTAACCACACCCCTTGCCACCAGGTCAGACAGAAAGTAAGACTAATCTTATCAAGGGTTGATTACTGTTAGATGTTCTGGAGCCTATCGTTAACGTAACTATCAGGTGGTTTACTAATGATTTAACTTGATTTGACTTCATACACCTTTCAAGATATAATATTATAAAACGACAAACTATAATAATAACTCTATTAAAAGTCCCTATTATAGACTGATGCTTTCAACATTATGACACATCGTATTATATATTTAATTTACTGTTATAATACGACAATATTAAACAAAGGCGACGTTTACAGTGAAAATCTAACGATGTTGTACTCGGCACATGCGTGACAAATCCAATAATGGGCTAATTAACATTATTTAGTCTGGGCGTGTGTGAGCAACGTGATTCCTTTTGATTAACACTAAGTAACAGCTGACAATGTCGTTACATGTTATTAATATTATTAAGGCGAAAGTTTGTGAGGTAAAGATCTGCACAATTTCTCTGTGCAATCTGCACAGATCTCTACACGTTTTGGAATGGACTTTTCCTACTCATAATCATTGCAATATGCGAAAATGTTACAAAGTAAGATAATTTATAAGTTTTAAAGAACTGTATGTTTTTCGAATAAAAAAAAAAAAAAAAACTAAACTAAAATAATTAAATAATTGACGGAGCACTCTACCGTTAATCTTACTAATATTATAAAGGCGGAAGTATATAATTATGTATGTTTGTAATGTCGGATAATGTATGTTTGTTACTTTTAATGCAAAAACTTCTGATTTCGCTGAAATTCTGCACACGGATAGTTAATGACCTGGATTAACACATAAGGTTTAGAAAAAAAGGCATTTTTAACTTTTTAACGTGTAAACACTATGCTTATCCTCCGACCCTGTTTTAGAGGAACAAATTTGGATAGTAAAATAGTTTTGCTTCTATTCTCGTATGTCCGGTGATATGCGAGATTATTATTAAATTAGATTGGTCGGAAAGATTTCAATCGCAGCAACGTATGAAATCGCAGTGCTACGAACACATAATCCACCCGATGCTAGAATCAAAACCTAAAAAATATGAAAAAAATTAACGCTTCATTTCGTTTCACTATTCACGAAAATTTTTCGCTTCGTGGCTTATCGCGAGAGTCGGGATTTTTAATTTAATATTAGTCACATATTTTTTAATACTTTTAGTAACCATCTATGAAAAAAAGTAATACTCTAATGCTTCGCATTATGACTTGTGCCAAACGATTTTTAAACCATCTAACGATAATTAATATTAACATTAATAAATGGTGGTAAAGAAAGTGTGTGTTACCTACTTACGTACCCGTATTTAGAGGTTATACTTCTTAGGTGTAACAAAATAAAAATCGTAAAAAAAATTTCTTTCGCCTTATTCTAATTTTGTAGAAAAACTACACTAACAATAGAAAAAAACTAAGATGTTATAGCTAAGTCCAGGGTGTTGCTTTTCGTGACGGTGTGCGTGCGCATCGTAAAAAATGACACTAATCATTTTCCCCAACTTGCCAAAAGAAGTTAAACTTCAAAAAAATACAAAAATTACATTGGAACCAATAATAGCATCCAAAGACATGGTAGGCAGACGTATTATCTTCGTTATGCCATAGAATTGTATTAATGTATACTAAAGTTATGCAAATTACTGCGAGGGCGTCCATTAGTTAAGGTGATTATGATGATTTTTTCGACTCCATCCCCCTTAATGAGATGTGGTGAGATTTGTATCTCACCCGCCGCTAATCGCATCATTTTCCACAGTTTCCTACAGAAATATAATTACACGATATTAAGTAGAGGCCCCCGCTCCCCGTACATGAGATTTAAGGAGATTCGACCCTACCCCTCTTATCTCTAAATGTCTCACGTAATTAATGGATGTCAGGTGGATAAAACGGTGTAATGCAAGCAATTCGACACGACGACCCGCGTGGCGGAGTGGGGTACCAGTCTGACGCGCAATGGGTCCCGGGTTCGATTCCCGGCCAGACAGGTATTTGAATGGTTAGTTTAGATTTATGTTCTGGGTGTTTTTGTCTTGTGTGTGTGTCCATGGTACCCACGACACAGGAGAAAATCCTAGTGTGCGGCAATGAGTGTACAAAGCGTGTGTGTGTGGTAATTCGTTTCGATGGAAGGAAGTGGTTGCCGACACCATTTATATGAGGCGACCATTATAGTCCTCGGGAGTAGCAACGCACCTGTGATTGACTACAGATAGAATCCATATTCTATAGGAAGTTACAGATGTCCATGGGTGGCAGCGACCAGTTACCATCAGATCGACGCATGCTCGTTTGCTGCTTCAATCGGATAAAAAAGAACACCTGTCTTTATACCGACTCGACAAATTCACAATCGCTTCCTAACTAACATGAAATTGTATTAACGTATGCAATACTAGAAACATCCGAAGTAATCTTGCCTCGCGTTTGATTCAATTAAGAAATTAATTCAACTAATTAGTGTTGCCGTCGGCGCGACGCGACCCGTGTTATTTAATACTGCCGCCGTGATGGAAAATGCAGTAATTGCTAAATTGTAGTTTTGAGATTGCGTTTGTCTCTTTTTTAATTTCTACTTCAAAGTCGATAATCACAAAATTATAGTTTTGAGATGACAGTTTTTTAATCTCTACTTTACCTCAATGATGATGCAGTAAAATATAGGTAAATAGTTTCACAACCGCTTTTGATTTTTTAAACATTCAGTAAATAGCGCATTTTATTTTATTCTAGAAAATAATAAATATAATTCAAAAATTATCGCCTAATCACCTGCTTTAGCGAAAGTACTATATTTTGCGATAAAAATACTCTTTTTCGGCTTATCTCGTGTAAATAACATTCGGTTGATGCATTTGCTGCAAAAAAACTCAATTTTCTTTTTCTTACAAGGGCAGGGTTTCCGTCAGAGTGACGCGAATCATGTTATTTAAACATACCTACAAATACTGCAGCCGTGGTGGAAAATGCTGTAACTGCAAAATTGTAGTTTTCAGATACATGATTGTTAGTGTTGTTTGTTTCCAAATATCCACATTACCTCGTTTACATTACTAAAAATATAAATCTGGTATAATAACTGGATATTTTTTTTTTATTTTTATAAATTGCATAAATTGTAAAAATTGTATAGATTTATTTATAAAAATAAGTCTATACAATTTATGCACTTTTTTTTAAGTTTTGATCATTTTCCATCAAAATTGCATTGCAACTATCGCAAAAGCTTAATTTTGCAAAAATGACGATTGTTAAGTTTCTTCACGAGGGCCGAGTTGCCGTCAGCGTGACGCGTAAGTAGTAAACTAACTAAAACTAGCTCTCAGTAGAGGGTGATTGTTTTATAATTTACTATGTCGTCAACGATAACGTCACCGGAAATGACATAATGTAAAATAAAAAAAAATAAAAAAAATGGATATAAATAAGAAAAAAGACAACCCGCTGAATTTCTTGCCGGATCTTCTCAGTTGAGGTCGTATTCCGATCCGATGGTAGTGTAAAAACAAAAATGTAACTGACAATTTGTAAGTGCCCCCGTAAAATACAAAATAAAGACATTTCATTTAATTTCATGTTAAAGCGCCAAAATATCATTTGTGGGAGATGTTTCAAGACTTTTAACAAAAAAAACTCATACCTTAATTTATTGTGAGATCTTGTAGTTGGGAGTTCATACTACTCAACATAATCCCACCAAAAATAAAGGCGACATGATTTTTTTCCTGTAAAAAATCTTCAAACCACATTTCCCACAAATGCTATTATGGCGCTTTAGCATTATTTTATTTCCACTGACGATGTGAGGTGTTGTTTGTTAGGTCAAGGGATTAACCAAATGGAGTCTCAAATTATTTTCTGTCATACGAAATACAGGGAATCGTAGGTTGAATATTTGAAAAGAATCTTATATATCTTAGGGTTTATAGTTTTACTCGCTGACCCGGCGAACTTCATTGTCCCTAAAAGTCAATTCATAATTCAGAATATATTTATTATGGAACATAGGTACGTAACAGGTGTTACAATATTTAGATAAGTACAGAAAATGTAATCTCTATGTCCTGCCTCACTGAGCGTACAATAAGATTGGATCCATGCATGTCAATAATATTATGAAATTAGTTTGTCAACAATATTATAAAATTTAAATATACTCAATTAACAACACACGAATGAATATATAGGACTGACCTATTTATAAATTATTCAAAAATCGAAAATTATCAGTGTTCCTCCACTATATTATGCATGTATTATACATAAAAATCTTGCTTTAGAATCAATCTATCTATTTAAAAAACTAAAATAAAATCCGTAGCGTAGTTTTAAAGATTTAAGCATAGGGACAGACAGCTGAAAGCGACTTTGATTTATACTATGTAGTGATACTCCCTCCGAATAGATTTTTGTCAATATAAATCAAGTACGTTAGCCCTGAAATAAAACAAATAAACATAGCCACTACCCGTTTATATATCAGCAATATAGGCTACATATTACTCTCCCACTGTTGGGCACGAATCTCTCAGAGTGTAAAAATATACGCCATAGTTCACAACACTAGCCGGTCTATGGATTCGTGGAAAATGTTTATTATTACTATGGGTATTATGTACACAGAGAAATCAGTCGTTGTTGCGTCCAAATTTAATAACGACCAGTTGTGCCGCGCGGTTTCACTCGCGTTTAAATAAAGTTAACGTTGCTTTAAATATTAATTATTGTAAATTTTGATAAAATAGGTCCATGGTTTTCAGTCATACAGTGAAATTTTAAGATTCGTCACACAAAAGTCACAGTATCAAGTTTTTTTTTTGTTTTTCTGCAAACGGAGAATAAGGCGAAAGATTTAAAAAGATTTTTTATCTTGTTACGCCAAAGAAGTATAACTTATAACGCGAGTACGCACACACTTTTTTACACTATGAATGTAGTAAACGAGTATGAAAATCATCTAATGGTATGTGGCCACAGCCGCCCATGGACGTCTGTTTTCATCCGCAAATAAGATCCGCGTCTTAACTGAAGTTAGCCACAGTCGCGTGCTACCAGGGCTAACTTCGAACGTTTCGGGTAAGTATGTTACCCTTACCACACTCTTCAGATCAGCACAGCAGCTCATAACACTGCCGTTAATAGGTAAACATAAGTGTTATAATAGACCAAGAATACTTCAAGATGTTATATAGAATCACATCATAGTATAAAACAAAGTCGCTTCGCGCTGTCTGTTCCTATGTATGTTTAGATCTTTAAAACTACGCTACGGATTTTGATGCAGTTTTTTTAATAGATAGGGTGATTTAAGAGGAAGATTTTTATGTACATATGTGTCAGATGTATGATATAACGGAGAAACACTGATGATTTTAGATTTTTGACTTTTAGACGGAACGAAATTCCCCAGGTCAACTAGTTTTTAATAATTACTTTGGTGAGCCTTTAATTTTCTTTTAGTTAAAATTTTAGCGACGCACAAACACGCGAAACTTTCATTTTTATTATACGTATGGACACTCTAGAGACGCTCCTCGTCTAGTGTCCTTGACCGCACTCAACCTTTGGGTGGGGTTTGAGATTGTCTAAAGCTTTTGGCGAATCATTTTTGGGTTCCGTACTCGTCGGGTAAGATCGGGACCCTATTAATAAGACTGCTGTACGTCTGTTCGTTTATCTGTCATCAAACTGTATCTCATGAACCATGATAGCTAGTCAGTTGTAATGTTTGCAGATATTACTGTTGCAGCTATGACAATAAAAGCTAAAAACAATAAAATAGACGTGCGGCACTCAGGGACTCTCGCGGTAAAGCTCAAGTTCTTTTCTTTGATACGCTCAAACAGCTGCTTACATATTCGTTCGATTTCCGATCCGTGCTCGTCTCGATCCGTGCGAGCTTCGCACTGTCGTACAAAATACTTACATGTAAGCGAACGTTCGGCCGCGCTACTTGGTAGACGGAGTGAGGGGTGTTAGGTTTTTTTCGTTACGGAATTTCTTGATTCGGTTGCCGCGCTCAAAGCCCGCGATAAAAGCTATACAATAGCTTAAAAATATTTAAGGGGGTTCCCATACAATAAACGTGATTTTTTCGCTGTTTTTTTTTGGATGATATTACGGAATCCATAGTGCGTGAGTCCAACTCGCACTTGCCGGTTATTTTATTGTATTATTTATTTATGTGGGACGGCATTTGGCAGTGTTCGCCGGTTGGCCTCAACCTTATATGTATATTTTATGTTTGTTATATTTTTCTATGTGCATATGTTAATGACGGCCTCAATCCTGCGCCAATGCCGTTAAAGATTCGACTTTTATGGAGAATTTTTTGGAAGATATTTTGCCTCTGTATTAATATACAGAGGCAAAATATACTCCAAGGTGGTAGAACCATAGTAATTCAACCGGGGAAGTACCACCGCCACACTTATTTCTAGCGTGAAGCATTTTTTGCGTTTCGATAGAAGGGTGGTTGCCGGCACACTTTCGGCCGACCATCATAGTCATCCGGAGTAGCAACGCATCTGTGATTGACTTCAGATGGAACCCATATTCTGTATGTGGTTGATAACAGATTCCATGGGCGGCAGTGACCACTTACCATCAGGTGGACTACATGCTTGTTTCGTACTTCAGTAGATAAAAAAAAACTTACAATAAATTGGTCGTGTTTTATGCCATTCTCAATCAGTTCACCCGTATCCAAAATTAAAATGTAATAATTTTGAAACTTTGATCCTACCAACAAAACAATAACATATATTCAAATGTTAGCTTTTTTATTTCGCTTTTTCCTGGTATTCATGTGGTTCCGAAGAACAATAAAAACTGCCTGTTTGTATTGCAACAATTGCTGAATCAAATTACAAACTTATAAAGACAAAGTATAAACATCCTACTCCAAAGAGCTACACTTATTTTCATGAACTTCCACGTCGATCTATCGTAATAAATGCGAATATTAGTGTTTTTATCACCGACTTTATAATGAAATTAATCTAAACAGTGAGGGGTAATAAAAAAGCGATAAGTAGGCACCATAAAATGTTAATTTTGACGTTAAGAAAGATTGCGCGACCATATTATCTCATACGTATGGCGCGTGAGAATTTACGAGTTAAATTAGAGTAGGTTTACATGACGCGCGTTTACAACTTTTACGTTTTATTCATACAGTACACAACATGGTAACGAGCGATTCACAAAATTCGCGTTCAATGCTGCGCTAGCGCTTGACTGTTGTCAACACGCGATTTGCGGTCATTGGTTTTCTATATTACCGTTCAATAAGCGCTTTTGATGCTGAACGGTTTAATTTTAGGGTTCAATCCCTACTAATATTATAAATGCGAAAGTAACTCTGTCTGTCTGTCTGTCTGTCTGTCTGTCTGTCTGTCTGTTACTCTTTCACGCCAAAACTACTGAACCGATTTTTATGAAATTGTGTACACAGATAGTGGTGACCTTGGGATCCATTATAGGCTACTTTTTATTTCAAAAAATGGGTTGAAAATGTTAAAATCGAGCATAAATGTTTGTATGGTAGTTCGTTTTTGACAAAGAGGTGTACTAATAATTCCGTCAAGGGGTATCATAGATTTGATTAAAAACTTATGTGAATAATAAAACATTAAAAAATATTGATTTTGAGTCGACAACATATATCCGTAAAACTCGGTATGTTGTGAATTTTATTAAATTCCAATGCAAATGACAATCTCCATATTGGCTTTTGACAAAGAGGTGTACTAATAATTCCGTCAAGGGGTATGATAGATTTGATTAAAAACTTATGTGAATAATAAAACATTAAAAAATATTGATTTTGAGTCGACAACATATATCCGTAAAACTCGGTATGTCGCGAATTTTGTTAAATTCCAATGCAAATGACAATCGCCATATTGGCCATTTCGCCTGGACGTCATCGTGAGTTCGTTCAAAAATAATACATATAAATTGGTAACAATTAATTATCATTCAAATAGATGTGACATAAATTTGATTTAATTTACCCATAATATGGGTTTATAATATGAAAATGTATTTATAATGCGAGAGATACGATTATAATTACGAGGAATTCCCGATGAGTTAAATATTAGGTACACTTGCGCTATCTATCACTGTTCTGTTGAATTACGTTGAATGAACATTTGATAGATGGCGTTATCTACAATACAACTTCGAAGTAATCGAAGTAATATCGGTAAATTAAAAGTTGATGTTGAATTACTAATAATTCCGTCAAGGGCTACGAAACACTGGTTTGCAAACTTAAATATAAAATAAATCCACGATAGCATATCTATATCTCTTAAGGTTAACTCACAATAATTATTTTTTTGTTCCATATTTTAACTAAAAATAATACGTTATTTTCGAGTCTGTTGTCTTTTGTTCAGTATTAATCCTTATGTAAATAAATGCATTCGTTAGCTTCGTAATTTTAATAAAGATCAAAATTGTCTTTTACACTGTATGCGTCAAATAAATACGTTTAAAGTTATTAGAGATATCAAATTATATAATTTCTTTCAAAGGGTACGATAATAAAATTCCGTCAATGGGGCAAGATAGACTTGATTGAAGACTTAACTCAATAATAAAACATTATAAAATATAGATTTTGAGTCGACAACATACATAGGTATATCTGTAAAACTCGGTATATCGCGACTTTTGTTTAATTCCAAATTCCAACTATCGCCATATTAGCCATTTTGCCCTGATGTCATCCTGATCCTTAGTTCATTAAGAAATAATATATACCTATAAATCGATAACAATAAAATTAATGATATAAATTTGATTTAATTTACCCACAATATAAAATTACGAGGAATTACCGATGAGTTAAATAATAGGTATACTTGCGCCATCTATCCACTACTATGTTGAATTACATTGAATGCGATAAGTGGCGTTATTCACAAAGCAACTACGAAGTCTATCGATAAATTAAATGTTGATGTTGAATACTAATAATTCCGTCAAGGGCTACGAAACACGGGATTGCAACCTTAAATATAAAATCAATTCACGATAGTATATCTCTTTATCTTATGTTTAAGTAACAATATTTTTTTTATGTTCCATATTTCAACTAAAAATATTACGTTAATTTCGAGTGTGTTTTCTTCTGTTCGGTATTAATCCTTATATAAATAAATGAATTCGTTAGCTTTTACACTATATGCATCAAATAAATACTTTTATAATAAAGATCGCGATGCGTCTCTCGGCAGGGGTAGGTAACCGTCCCGCTCGCGCAGTAATACATGCCGGCCGCCGATGCGTGTGCATTATTAGAATAATCTTATCACTTCGTAGTGTCCAGTGTTGAGTAGGACACAAATGATAAATGAGTTTGTAAGAGTAGCGTCTTTTTGTACTAGACCAGTACAAACATTGCACTTCACCCTGCAGCATCACCCTGAGAACTTTTAAACATACTGCGGAAAAGTTAAAATCAATCTTTGTAATCGATGCGTTTTGGTTTAAATGTGGAGGAGGATTTGGTTTACAAGGTGCTTCTTGGTATTGTGTGACCACTAAGATTGTTAATTAATTCAAAGAAAGGCGGTTTACAATCGTCTAATTTTAAAATTCTAATTCTAATTTGTCTAATTTTTAAAGTTTTTTACATAACAATTATGATCCTAACCACAAATACATACTTTAAATTCGTTTCTTCACTCTTTGTATGAGCGGCACTTCGCCTGAGCGGCTAAACTCATATGGATAGGACTTGCACTATAGAAAAGGTTGTGGAATAACATAATTATAGACTACTTTTTATCATATAATTTCAACGGGGTCGACATTAGTGCGGGAGAAACTTTGCGATACACTCATTTTTACGCGGGCGAAGCCGCGGGTACAGCTAGTAAGTTCATAAAGGAATTGGCGGCGGCTGTGGCAAAGCGCGTTCAACGCTTTACAAGGGTTTAGGGTTCGCTCAGTTCATACAAAATCTAAATGGAAAACGGAAGCGTTCAACGCTTGACAAACGACCACCATTCAAATATGTGAACACAATACAAATATTTTGGCGCGCGTTAAGCTCTTGTCATGTGAACCTGCCCTTATGTTCGCGCTATACTCGGGGAAAACATTTCTTTTGGCAGACATAATATGTACGTGTATTTACGACTATTATTCGGACTATGCAAATCGCACGAAAACCGGTTTCTTAATTATTGGACGCGGTCAATCACCTCCAACGAAAATGTTCCTTGGATATTTCGTTTGAGATTTCCGTCATAGTTGTCTAACTATTCATATAGCAAAGTTTCGCGTGTATTGCATTGCTTAGGGTTTTTGTCTGACTGCATGTATCGAACCTAAAATACTGAATAAATAAACTAAAGGTATGGTGTTGAAATATATTGAAACAAACAAAAAAATGGATATAAATAAGAAAAAAGACAAACCCGCTGAGTTTCTTGCCGGATCTTCTCAGTTGAGGTCGTATTCCGATCCGGTGGTAGTGTAAGAAAAAAAATGTAACTGACAATTTGTAAGTGCCCCCGTAGGCCTATACAAAATAAAGACATTTCATTTATTATTAGTTAATATCTTAAGCTATTAAAATTGTTTGTATATTATATTAAAAACAGGTGAAACCGTAGGACTGACTAAGTGCTATATCATGCATTGCTTCAAGTGGATTTTCTATACAAACATTTAGTGTTTTCAAAAACACGCAGACCTTTTATCTCAGACTAGTTGACTAGTTCCGTCTAAAACCAAAAATCTAAAATGATCATCGTTTCTCTATTATATTATACATGTATTATACATAAAAAAAACTTTCCTCTAGAATTACTCTATCTATTAAAAAATGCATTAAAATCAACCCCATGTCATAGCGCTCCGGGAATACCTCAGAAGGAAGTTCATTCCACAACTTGCTCGTCCGGGGCAAAAACGAGCGTGCAAACCGAATCGTGGAGGACCGCCACGAGTCCAGTTTCGCCAGCCGACTGCGAATAGTCGCGGTACAATTGTTTAGTCGATACGATTGTTTAGTTAACCATCTCCCAGTTCAATACATGTTGAACTGGGAGATAGTTGTAAAACTATTTATCTAAGCGCGCACAAATTCAACATTCAGGACGGACTGAAAACCAATGCTTGCCGCAACAGATGCGAAAGGTATCCGTTTTCATCAACAGTAACAGTATAACATTAGTAAATAGCGTTTAAACTTACCATCTTATTTTTTTATTTATTATAATAGGTATTATAAATACGAAAGTATGTGAAGATGTATGTTTGGTTGTTGCTCTGTTACGCCATAAAAAATCGCTAAAATTTGGTCTACACATAGATGATTAATATACTTATAGATAATCATTGCCATGGTAAATGTTATAAAATCGCATATTATTAATAAAAATGTATTTACGAATTATCTATATATTGTCCACCAATTTGCACTTGGCCAGCGCGGTGGACTATGGCCTAAACTCTCTCATTCTGAGAGAAGACCCGTCCCCAGCAGTGGGACAAGAATGGGTTGACGAGAATCTATATATTAATACGTGAAGCAAAAACTTGTGGTGCATTTTTAAGTACCTTGCCGCGGTAGGAGGAGTGTAAAATTTTGCACGGCTATAGTTGACGTAGAGGAGTGCGGACTGTTAATATTTTTTTTCAAATAATGCATAATAACATACATAAAATCAACTAAAAACACATTACACGCACTACAGTGCATTTGTCACAAACACATAAATAATAAACGAAATAATACGAAACATTCAACATACGAAAACACAGAACGTCAAAAATGTCAGATGTCTTTGTCAAAATATCCGTTATTGATTTTAAATGCAGGTTTGTCACTTAAACCTCTTTTTGCCTTTTGGGTGTATTATAATAACTTGAAAATTAATAAAAATTGAATTTAGGAAATACTTAGGACAATATCAAGTTAAGTTTTTGAATTTAATTGCGGTAGAATTTGGGACCGTTGCGACGGGTAACTAGTTTCATAAATTTTTACATGTCGTACGTAGGGACCGTCGATATATTGTATCTATATGTCGTCGAAACTGTAGGAGCAAGAGTCTTAACAAAGTAGGTCGGTTGAAACGACTCGGGTCGTGTGACAAGAACTCGGGGCCGACCGCGGTCACCCCGATGTGGACCGCTCTCGTTCGCCACTTGCGAGATGTTGGAAAAATTAACGAGTGTTATTAAAATTATAAATGCGATATATATTTTTTAATTTTCTTCTTCCAAAACAAAAGGAAAATCTTTATATTCTATTCCTTACTAATAGACATCGGATTATATGTTTTGCATATTTGCAAATGCACATAATGACAGTTTCATGGCGTTATTGCATATGTACCAAACATTTTTATTAGTTTTGGGCAAAATAGTTCGCAGTTTCTTCTTTTGTATAAGTTGTATAAGCTTGTATTATATGTTATATATATTGATTGCATGTTGACGACAAAAAAAAGGTCATCAAATCTATACCGAATTCAGTTTCACAACCAAAAATGGTGTAATGATAATGCATATTTTGGGTATATTTACCATTTTTGTGCATATTTTGGCATTTTGATAGTACATATAATCTGATAATAATAATAATATTCTTTATTGTACCCATAAAATATACATAGCAAAGAAGTTACAAATTAAAAGAACGATACAAAAGGCGGCCTTATCGCTAAACAGTGATTTCTTCCCGGCAACCTTTGGGCATGGAGTTAAAAGTAATAATAAATGTAAGAATAGGTAAGGTGCAATAGATTATTTTTAGATTAAATTCTGATGTCTACTTATTAATCTCTACATTCTATATGCATTCTATATTACGCAGTCGGCGCAAAAAATATAAAATATTTCCATTTAAAAAAATATATATTTTTTGCATAATAATTTTGGTTCAAGAAATCAAATTGACAATAATCAAACTTACACATGCTTTCACTAGAAATATAAATGTGATTGCAAATTATTTCTCTTTTAATTGAAACCCATTCGATCGACATTCAAACCGTCTCCCAATTACACGGAAAAGAAAGTCGGTGCGCACATAACGTTCATTGAACAAAATTGATTCGGCGATGCACGAAAACTTATTTCGGGATGAATGATTCGGTCCACACACTCACACGTCCCACCGGTAGTAATGATGTATTGAATCGTAGTTTTCTAAAGACTCGTCTCCGTGCTCAGTGAGATTTTATTTAGTTTTCCGGATTATTCACTATTGACCGTAGTTAAAACATTTCATTGGCTTTATGCAGACATTTTTAGCGCATTATGATAAACTGAGCAGATTATGTAAAGATTAAATAATACGTGAATATACGAAATAAATATTAATATCTTCTATGGAAACATGTAACATCAAATGTCAGATGTCTTTGTCAATATTGTAACGGGTAGGTACCCGTTATTGCTATTTAATGCAGCTCAGCTAATTAAACCTCTTTTTTCCTTTAACGCACTTAAACGCACCCGCGTTTCAAAATATGAAGTTTAGTTTTTTAATTTAAATTATGGTCGAATTTCGACCGTTGCGACGGGCGACTAGTAAAGATTATTTGACGAAGTCGCAAAATCTCATGCATTGCAATTGCTACATTTTGCTTAGTATTATTACATTATTATTATACGTTTGGCAAAGGGAGATCTCCCGCCAGGCGAGGTCATCATGCCTGGGGAGCGGCCGTGCTCCGACAGTCGTTGTTCGGAACTTGTATATATGCAGGATACTGAGAATGCGTCGATAGCGTGTTTCAGAATACTAGTAGCGCCATCTCTTGATGAGTAGCGGGAGGTCGCCACATACGCATTATTATTTACATTATTATTTGCTTAGTGTTATTATTGACGTCGTGGGGCACGGGTTTTATCACAAAATACAAAAGTTATATGCTCCACCGCGTTGGACAAGTGCGAATTGGTATACTTCACACACCTTTGAGAACTTTTATAGAACTTACAGGTTTCTTCGTCATGTTTTATTTTACCGTAAGTAATTATCAATTTCCAATACACACACCTTTTTAGAAAACTCAAAGGTACGTGCCAGGATGTAAACCTCGAACCCTGCGATTGTGATGCTGAGAGATTGAGTGGTTTTGGAGAGAAAAGTACTTGCAAAATATAAACTATTATTATTCTCGTGGTTTCGCTCTAACGAGCCACGGTAATGAATATCCTATGTGAATATTGTTAAATATGGTTATGCCAAATTTAGCGAAATCTGAACGGTAGGTTTTTAATGAAATAGTGAACGTGCTTTCACACACGCTTTCTACACTCATAGCCCCACAGTAGGATTTTCCCCTGTGTCGTGGGTACCATGGACACACACATGACGAATACACAAACACCCAGATCCAGAACACGAATCTAAACTCATCATTCAGATACCTGTCTGGTCGGGAATCGAACCTGGGACCCATTACGCGTCTGACCGGTATGGTAACCGTTCCGCCACGCGGGTCGTTACACGTATATCGTCACAAACTTTTGCATTTGTAATAATAGAAATAAGATACAAATATAGCGAGCTTCAAATATATACCCATTAAGTATATAGGTATTATAGTTGTAAAAAGCTTGTAAAACGGTCGCCTGAAAGAGTACCGTTACGCGGAGTTCAGTTGCACCTTTTACGTTCGCCAATGGACATTTCTTAAAAGGCTGTATAAAATGAGGCGTAATGACCTCTGGGTTTTTATTGCGAAACTCATTTTGGACAGAAGCGAGATTTTTGTCGCGGCACCGGTTTTTTTTAATCTAAGTGGGATCAGTAGGTGTTTTAGAGTTAAAATGTGGTCTGTGTTACCCCCTGAACATGTTTATTAACTGACTTTCCTAAGGATGGAGTAAAATACCATAGTTACTACTTTCATTTAATTTGTTTTCACTTGTTATAACTACTTGTTATAAGTACATGAGAATAGTGACGACACCTATTTCTAGAGTGAAGCATTTCTTGCGTTTCGATAGAAGGGTGTGGTTGCCGGCACACGTTCACATGGGGCGACCATCATAGTCCTCGGGAGTAGCAACGCATCTGTGATTGACTTCATATGAAACCCATGTTCTGTATGAAGCTGATTACAGATGTCCATGGGCGGCAAAGACCACTTACCATCAGGTGGACTGCATGCTCTTTTGCTACTTCAGTCAGATGATGTTAAGTCCACATATACTTAACACTGTCCCTGGACTTATTGATACATTCAATTGCTCACTGCATGAGTTCACGAAGGCTACTTATAATATTATAAATACTAAGTAATAGATTTACAATATAAATAGTATTTTAAGTTATGTACATAACTAACGCATTAGGGTTTCCTGTAATGTTAGGTATAAGTTTGATACAATAAATAAATAAATTAATTAATGGTCGCCTTAATTACAGAAAAAAACATAGTAGAACTCTCTTGTCTATTTACACAATTAGTTTTAATTTTTTGTATGTACAAAAAATTACACTTCAGTTTTACTTAGCCTTAGTACCATAGTACTATTAACCCAAAGTACCATTAGTAACGTAGCGTCTTAGTACTATGGGCTTACACAAAATTGAGTCCCGAACACCCGAGTAATGCATTGTCACTACATAGCAGAAAACAAAGTCGCTTGGCGCTGTCTGTCCCTATGTATGCTTAGATCTTTAAAACTACGCTACGGATTTAATGTAGTTTTTTTTAATAGATATAGTGATTCAAAAGGTAGGTTTTTATTATTATTTTAGTAGGTAATACATGCATAATATAGTGGAGGAACACTGATAATTTTAGACCCTTGACTATTAGCCGGGTCGGCTAGTAAACTATAAAAAACAAAACGCTTTTTTATACCCATAGCTTCCACACGAGTATTTTCTCCTGTATCGTGGTACCATGGAAAAAGGCGAATACGCAAATACTTAGACCCAGAACAAAAATCTAAATTCATCATTCAGATTCTTGTCTGGCCTGCAATCGAACCTGGAACCCACTGCGTGCCAGGCCGGTATTGTTTCCTCCCCGGCCGGTATTTGACCGGGAATCGAATCCAAAACCCTCTTGACAATAATTTCTACGGTGTGGCGGTGTGGCCAATAAATAACTGAACAAGATATAGAAACAAGATAATCATCCATTTGTATGCAACTGTTATAAACGGCGATAATATATCTTAATACGTTAGCGATAAGAGGCAATTTCGTGTCCTGGTGCCCGCGATAACACGATGATTCAGTTGTTATTGTATTTGATCATTTTTCCATAGAAAAGGCAGGGCAATAGGAAAATTTACATTGAAATGTAACTTTATAATGTTTTTTAGATCAAAATATTTGGGAAATTGCGAGTCGGTCTCACGCATCGTGGGTCCCGTAGCACGAAATGTTCACCATTTTTACATGTTTTGTAGAAAGATAAAGTATTCACATATTATGGTGTTAATTAGTTAAACCGAAAAACACATACTCATTTTGATTTCTTGTCGTTCTTCATAAAAATCCAATATGTGTGGTCGCATGCCACCGTAAATAACAGAAGGTTCGTTGAGCGTATTAGCTTACCTGAAATAGGCTTCGCGCTCGGGGGTCTCCGGTTGTGTTCCGTTGGAGATCCCGGAGTCCCCCACGCAGCGCCGAGGACAGACACCGCGGGGGCTTTAGTGCGGTAAGATTCCCACACAACCCGCGTCGCTACCACGGCGTCAGGTACTTTTGCAGGTTTCCCCTCATAAAAAAAAGTGTGCGTGTACTAGCGTACACTCGTAAGAAGTGAAACTTCTTTATGGCGTTATTTTTCAAAAAATAATTTACTATATGCAAGTTTACAGAAATTGGTTAAATAAAGTTAAATTAGATAAAGTTTAATAAAAGGCTTTTATTAAACTTTATCTAATAATCTAATCTATAATAATCTATCTAATAGCACGCGTGGTAGGGATAAGAAAAAGATGGCGCGTAACGGAAAAAAAGATGGTGCGTAACGGAAAAAGATGGCGCGTAACGAAAAAATGTTACACAAAATTTTTTTCCAACCCCGATAAAGAAGTTTCACTTCAAAAAAAAAAAGATTAACACGTAAAATACTCAGTACCGTAGAGAACGTGACCGAGGCGGGGGGTGACGGTAAAATACTCAGTACCGTAGAGAACGTGACCGAGGCGGGGGGGTGCCGAGGGAATACTATAGTAAATAATGGAAACGATTCATCCTGGTGCGTTTAAAAAGATCTCCGATAACATTTTCCGCTGCATCCCGAACAGATGTGTCCAATTTGTTTTTGCGACGGTCTGCACAGTTTCCTTCGACGCAGGATGTTTTTAATTTCAATCTGAACGTAAATACTTGAGGTTCATTTGGATTTTGAAATACTCTGAATTTTTTTTTACAGAAAATTCTTTAAGAAGCGATTTTGCATTTTTTATTGGGATTTTAGAAAATTTATGCCTGTTTCTCGGTGAAAATGCGTATATGTTTGATTTTTGCCATATTGACTTTTTATTATTTTACTAGAATTGTTACATAAACGGATATCTTTCATATGTTCTGAGACTGAAATCTATCGTTCGATCTCCTTTTTTTCTGATAATATTGACATTTACGGTCAGTTTCGACTATGACCACGCCTAAAAGATAAACTAGCACTGATTCCCACTCGGACACACCAATTAAACCAAAGCTTTTACGGAAGAGCGCCAATTATATATAACAAGACAAACCCGCTAAGTTTCTTGCCGGATCTTCTCAGTTGAGGTCGTATTCCGATCCGGTGGTAGTGTAAGAAAAAAAATGTAACTGACAATTTGTAAGTGCCCCCGCAGGCCTATACAAAATAAAGACATTTCATTTCATTACATTTCATTTCATAACAAAATACCATACGATACTACAAGAACATCAATATAGTAAATTTAGTATAATTTATATCATTTTGTAATATAACAAATTAAGGCATGTGCAAATTACTAGTGCATGCTGTGATTACTTGTAATTATAAGATCAGTTAGCAATAGTCCATATATGACATTATGTATTTAAAGATTGTATCTGCTGATTCTTGCGTTAGTAATCCAATAAATAAATAAATAAAATATATTCAAAAATAAATTTAAAAATGTGTGCGTGTACTAGCGTACACTCGTAAGAAGTGAAACTTCTTTATGAGGTTATTTTTCAAAAAATAATTTACTATATGCAACTTTACAGAAATTGGTTAAATAAAGTTAAATTAGATAAAGTTAAAGGCTTTTATTAAACTTTATCTAATAATCTAATCTATAATAATCTATCTAATATCACGCGTGGTAGGGATAAGAAAAAGATGGCGTGTAACGGAAAAAAAAGATGGCGCGTAACAGAAAAAGATGGCGCGTAACGAAAAAATGTTACACTAAATTTTTTACCAACCCCGATAAAGAAGTTTCACTTCAAAAACATATTTATTAGGTAAATGTTACTATAGTTTAAACTTTTTTAAGGGATAACAGTGATCGATCAGACTTGTGAACTCGTGTATAAGTTTAAGTGGTGTTTAATAATCTGATAATGTCGGATTTCGCTAAAATCGCATATAGTCACCCGAAGCAGGCGAAGCTGTAGGAGTAAACTAGTATGAATAATGTTATTATGTAAAACGAACAAAAAATAATATTAGTTTCTGATACGCTTTTTTGTTGCTATGAGTTGAATAGATACAATTTCGATATATTCGTAATACCGATTGAGAGCTTATACAAATAGGTTTTTATTGAAACAAAATAAACGAATATTTTTATCCTCTTGAGGCAAAAGCACGAATTTTATGTAGGTAATTCAATATATCGTTTCGTATTTTATTAATCGAATAATGTTTTTTCATGTAAAAATTGTAAAGCTTTTATTCGAATACTCGTATTAAAATGCGGTGTTATCACATGTGAATTATTATTATCTATATTTTAATATATGAAGCAAAAACTTGTGATTCATTTTTAAGATACATGCCGCAGGCGGAGGAGTATGAAATTACGCACGATTATAGTTGACGTAGAGAAGGATTGCGCAATGCTAATATTTTTTCAAATAATGCATAAAAAATCAACTAAAACACATTACACTCACTACCTTGCATTTGACACAAACACATACATAATAAATTAAATTTACCTTTACTGGTGCTACTTTGGAAAATATGAAGTTTAGTTTTTTTTATTTAAATTACGGTCGAACTTTGACCGTTGCGGGTGACTAGTAGCAATAAATACCAATATAAAAAGATAATTCATCCTTGCGCCAACTCTTCAGCCTTCTGATATCTGGACGTCTACATCCAGATTAGACGTCCAGACGTCTACTAACAGGAGTTTTTGCGAATAGTGACCGCGCCTGGCATACGTGTTGTTGACTGCAGTGGGTGTTGACGTTATACAAGAAGACGCTACTGCCCAACAACTGGATTTTGTCCATCAGTTGCCTGTTACGATCTTCATTGGATGGAAGCCCGTGGTTCTGTTAGAACCCGACACTATGGGAACATAAATAAATTAACATTGCTCAAATGAGAACAAAATTCGGTGATTATTGAATATCACGAATGTTGTAGCAGGAACGGAAAATGCTATTAATATATTACGCTGACGTATAAATATGCGTGTTACACAACGAGTTTTACAATCTGGCTAATTGCGGGTTCTTAATATCTTATTTTAGTTCCTACAATCATACCTATTTCTTATTAATATTATAAATGCGAAAGTTAGAAAGAATGTATGTACCTATATATATTTTTTTTCAAGACAATTTTACCCGTCGGATTTTGCTAAATTTTGGCACAGGCATAGTTTATTACCTAGGATCTGTACATGCTGTCCTTGTAGTTCCGGGACCAGAATAGGGTTACGGTATCCCCTGCCTGTCGTACGAGACTACTAGGGCTTTGGGGGTTGCGGGCGCTAAGAGTGGAAACTCGAACCGTCTAACCAAGCGGCCGGGTAGGATGACTGCATGTGTGGCCACACGCCGTCGTAAACCCAGGAGGCGCAGTGAGTACAAATGCTCACTGGAAAGACCCCGATGGGGCGTCGCGCTCGGAGGACTCCGGTTATATTCCATTGGAGATTCCTGAGTCCTCCGCGCGGGGCTGAGGATGACCACCGCAGGGGTTTTAGTGAGGTAAAAATCCCACATTACTCGGCGCTGCTCCCACGGCGTCAGGGTACCTTTTGAAGGTTTCCCCCTCGAAAATGTGTTTGTAAATGTAGGATCCTCATTGCCGTGGTGTACGTGTCTGTCGAAGCGGGCGAAGCCGAGGGAGTACTGTATATGTAGATATATTTAATTTAATTACAGTTTTCCTTTAACTGTGCCATCTGAACTTTGTGTTTCCTCTAAAATCTCATTAGCCTTTTTATAAGACCTGGACGGGTTACACTTTCCTCGAAATAAAACGTGATTTTACTAAACACAAAAATATATTTTACATAAAACCATGACAGCCCACTCACTGACAACGAATGCCATGTTCAAAATATAACAAAACTATACATTCTTCTTTTTTTATCTGATTGAAAAAGTAGCAAACGAGCGAGTAGTCCACCTGATAGTAAGTGTTCACTGCCGCCTATGGACATCTGTAATCAACTTCATACAGAACATGGGTTCCATATGAAGTCGACCACAGATGTGTTGCTACTCCCGAGGACTATGAGGGTTGCCTCTTGTGAAAGTGTGCCGGCAACCACACCCTTCCATCGAAACACAAGAACTGCTTCACGGTAGAAATAGGTGTGGCGTGGTACTTCCCCGGTCGAACTACACTGATTCTACCACCTTCTTTGCAACTTTTAAAACATAGGTTTTATATCATTATCAAATGTGTCGCTAACATGACCCTACGGACACACCGATAGACATGATGTAATAATAGTAATTACTCTAAGCGTAGCATTGACATTGCGAATATTATGGTGTACAGTGATGGTGGTACCAACAAAATATACTACACCATAGCAAGATAGCAACGCATGACTTTTTTATGCAAGGTACCCGTGGTATCAGTCGGTCGGTTTGCGTAGTATGGATATTACGTTTACTACGCTTCACCTGTCGGTGTCTAATACTACTCACCGGATTGCTTATTAATGTAAACTTTCAGTATATATTATTGATAACGCAAGTACTAAAATACATGTGTAACAAAACTCCCAAAACAGGTACCGCCTTAGGTACTAGTCCCCCCCCCCTCCCTCCCTCAACAAATAAAGCGCCTCTTTTTCATTTTTTTATTCATTAGTGGGAGTTTTATTGTTAACGTTTTATGTACTTTCTTAATACAACTTATAATGGCGAAATTTTGTTTTCTTTGAAATTTCACACACAACTACTTTATAACCAGGTTGAACACATAGGATATTCATTACCATGAAAAACGTGAGCGTAGCCGCGGAAATATGCTAGTTTACCTATATTAAAATTATACTGTCGTCTTACCCGAATAAATTAGATTCTCTCCCCCAACATTAAACCATAGTCGTGTCCATAACTTCCATTCATAAACGCATTAATGATATTAATAAGATATCTTGCAAGTGACTCGAACGAAATGTATTCTTTCTTTCATTCTTAACTAAACCACAGTCGCATCCACATGTTTCTCCCATTAATAAACTTAAGCATTTATAAAGCATAGGAATAAGATATAGCAAATGACCCGAACGAAATATATTCTTTATTTTCTTCCATACCTTACCATAGTCTTATCCACAAGTTTCTCCCATTCGCCATCGCCAACGGTCGAGTAGCGGACGCTCGCGGGGCCCCCCGGTCGTCGACCTCGCGTTGCGTAACGCGAAATTAAGGGATTTCGATCCGCACCGAAAGTAGCGTATGATAAGAGCGGTGCGTGATGTTGGTTGGTTTTGGCAACTTATGTTATAGGGGTTTATACGCGATCAAAAAATGTAACACAATTAGAAATTTTAGTACTAAAATTATCTTAAAAGTATTTTAGTTCTAAAATTATCAGCATTGTAATATAGTGTCTAATTGTCTTTTAATGATAAATACGAGTATGTGAGTGCCATACATTTAGAACGCCTTAACCGGCATATTCAATTTTTGGCGCCCTTTTTTTTAAACATCTTATGTAATCAATATTAATGTAACACAAAAATTTACTAAATAAAGATCTTTCTTTCTTTCATATCTAGTATAGCATCTTCTAAGTTAATAGTAAAAAAATAATAGTAATAATCTCTTAACACACACGCGCGCGCGCGTACACACACACACATTAAAATTTAAAGTTAAATTAGGTACATTAAATTAAGAATTTGAATGCAAGCCTAACTTGGTGACTGCCGTTTTAATTACAAGTTTAGTGTATAAAATGTAAATCCGTTTTTGCCTGTAACACTTGTAATGTATGGCTTGTAACCTATTGAACTAAGAGCTGTGGATATTGTGACTGAAATAAAATAAAATAAAATTGAATTCAGAGTAAATGTTCAATCGAGACACATTTTTTTACAATATGAAAGTAGTTTTGCTAGTTGCTAGTTGTTGGAAGTTTCCAATGCTATATATCCATCCATCAGCCTTTCGATGTCCACTGCTAAACATAGGCCTCCCCTAAATGGCGCCACTCCAACCGGTCCTGTGCCCTCTGAATCCAACGGTTTCCCGCTGTCTTCTTCAGGTCATCGGTCCATCTGGTAGGGGGGCGACCTGTACTCCTTTTGCCTAAACGTGGTCGCCACTCGAGAACTTTCCTTCACCATGCCATGCCATATATGCACATTAGTAATTAACCCTTGATAATATCAATCTGTGCAAAGCAGTGATAGCCTAATGGTTGCAACTTCAATCGAGAGGTCTGAAATAAAAAAAATGTATTTAATATGACTACATTTAACCTTCGAATTGTCTAGAACCTTTTAACAAATAACACAGATTAACATGTAAATATTCCTTGAACATTTAACATAAATTAACGTAATTGCTGACCCTTTGTACCTTTAAATAAATAACGAAACAAAAGCACTTAAGTTACTTAGTTATTTATTCTGTTCCAAAACATATATTTTAATGAATGGTAATCCTTAAATAGAAACCTTTTTGGATGGAAACTGCTTAAACAACTTATGGGTAAAACACACCTATTCTTGTTTTAATTTTTTTAGGGTAATAATATGTGTACTGCTTTTGTATGTTAAATATTTAGGGATGTTTTGTGTGATAAAGGTCCCCGTTTACCTTTGTTATACAATATTTGAGGTCCCCAGAAGTTATTACTCTTTTTTTATCTGACTGAAATAGCAAACGAGCATGCAGTCCACCTGATGGTAAGTGGTCACTGTCGCCCATGGACATCTATAATCAACTACATACAAAAAATGGATTCCATTTGAAGTCAATCACAGTTGCGTTAGCTACTCCCGAAGACTATGATGGCCGCCTCATGTGAAAGTGCCGGCAACCACACCCTTCCATCGAAACGCAAGAAATGCTTCACGCTAGAAATAGGTGTGGCGGTGGTACCTCCCCGGTCGAACTTCACTGGTTCTACCACCTTTAAAATTTGAGGTCTCCCAGGAGAAGTTATTACTCGTAGTAATTCAAACGATAGCAACCAATAGGCGGTCAGCCTAAATGGTACAGACGTCACTACGCCAATCTGATAGAGTAACAGGTACAATATATTAAAAAGCCGGATATTTATTGTAATTTGTATTTCGCTTCTGTATTTGGATTGAATGTCCTTGTCTATGTACGTACAAAGACATGAATACATATCCATGACACACACGACATGATATAAAACAATAGAGTAAGGCTATGTAGTTCAGGAAGTTTACTTATAAATAAGTAACTAACCTTTTTAAGAATCATTCTTATTAATACGAACATTACAAAAATATGATACAAATATTTATCTTTCAAACTCTGCAAACTAAAACTTATATGTGACAATGTGACCAAATAGTCGTGTATTATAAAATTTAGGAATAATTTTACAATGAAAATATTCCTCCATACCTGATAAATCTATGTTATAAATTAGTTTTCAAGGTGGTAGAATCAGTGTAGTACGACCGGGGAAGTACCACCGCCACATCTATTCCTAGCGTGATGCATGTCTTGCGTTTCGATAGAACACATGGTTGCCGGCACACTTTCACATGACGCGACCATCATAGTCCTCGGGAGTAGCAACGCATCCGTGATTGACTTCAGATGGAACCCATGTTCTGTATGAAGTTGCTTACAGACGTCCATGGGCGGCGGTGGCCACTTACCATCAGGTGGACTGCATGCTCGTTTGCTAATTCAGTCAGATAAATAAAAAAGTTAAAATTAATTTATCATAATTTATTACGATAAAATAAAAGGGTCTAAATTTGACTCGACAAAGCCGGAACGAAAATACGCCTAATAAAGAAAACGAATAATTTGTTTGACAAATGGTTAATATTATTTGATGGAACGTTTCAGACGCGGCCACTAATTGCGCGCATTTTTCAGTAACAACCCCCCGAATGCCTTCCACTTACAATTTAACCCTCTGTAGGGCTGTCGGCGGTCAGAAGTCTCCGGTGTCGACAGATAGGTAATTCCGTGAACGTGTCGGGTCGGATGGACTTCGGACAGACATATCGGATTTTGCAAGATTTAAAGTAGGTTGCCAGCTCACTTTCGAATGAGGCAACCATCTTAGTCTTCGGGAGTAACAATCCATCTGTGTTTGACTTGAATACAACCCTTGTACTGTAAGTGCATACTGATTTCTATTGCGTGCATTTTTCAGTAACAACCCACCGAATGCCTTCCACGTATAATTTAAAGTGCTGTGGGGTTGCCGACAATCTCCGGTGTCGACGGTTAATGATCGTGTCGGATCGGACAACCTTGGACGTAACGGGTTTGCTAAAATTTAAATTGTTTATACATTGACTTCAAATAGAATCTCTACAAATTTCCAACAGCTTTGGAGTGGTGGAAAGAACCCCTTTATATTTCGACTTCTGAGGTACCACCGCCAAATTTACTTCTATCTAATGATGCACCAGTCAATTCGCAATACTAAATATAGTGGAAATTCCTCTTACAACATTTTTTCAGTCCTTCAAACTTCAAACATCGCCTATATTTGTTGCAAACAAATTGTTTTTGCAAATATTATATATGCAATGTAAAGAAACGCCTTTTATTATGAATTTATGTCCGACTATATAAATTATTGGATCCGGTCCGATAATTTTACTCCACAATCGTAGCAACCCTATCGCAAAATGTTAAAAAATTACTCTCCAAAATAATTCTCTCGAGTTGTTTGCGCCGAATGAAAATGTTTTCGGAATTGTAAATGCGAGCTCTTTCACATTCAAGTTGTTGATATCTGATGCACATCGTTGATATACTTCACGAAGGATCTTCTTATTTATTTCATACGCGCAATGTATAATACAAGTGTGGCGACCTCCCGCTACTCATCAAGAGATGGTGCTACTAGTATTCTGAAACACGCTATCGAAGTATTCTCAATACCCTGCATATATACAAGTTTCGAACAACGATTGTCGGAGCACGGCCGCTCCCCAGGCATGATCACATAGCCTGGCGGCAGATCTCCCTTTGCCAAACAAGTATTTCACTCATTTTTGAATAGAAATTCAAACAATCCACTCTTAGCGAATGTATACAGAATAAATTAAAATTTTGTTCAATTTTCATATGTCTAGCTCTGTTTAGGCTTTGTGTTTATTTCTCAAAAGTTTAGCTATTATACAAATACTGCGGTAATGTTTATTTTATCTTATATGTAATTACATATTAGGAGATAGTACGTTGACCCGAGTCGCGTATGTCGTATAAGTACTGTACCTCTAACCTTAGTAAGAACTAGTTTAAAAAAAATCTTGTACTACAGGTTCTGATTGGTTGCAGATGTCCATGGGCGGCAGTGCCGCTCATGGACATCTGTAATCAACTTCATACAGAACATGGGTTCCATCTGATATCAATCACAGATGCGTCGCTACTACCGAGAGCTATGATGGTCGCCTCATGTGAAAGTGTGCCGGCAACCACACCTTTCTAACGAAACGCAAGAAACGCTTCACGCTAGAAATAGGACAAGACTAATCTTATCTGAGTTTAGTGATATGAGGGGATGATGATTCATGATTGGAGGTAGTGGATCTCTATCATCATGTTGACCGTATGCTCGTTTGCGACTTCGATATCAGATAATACTTTCAACATTTTGCATTTAAATTTAAATGTCGAGGCATTTAATACTGAAATTCCACTGAAGTTGAATAAATCCGATGCAAATTGCTAAGCTTTCTATCAGAGATTTCTCATTTGTGTTTCATAACTACGAATGAAAATGAATAACACGAATGTTTTTCCATTTCAGTATAATTTATTTTAATAACCTGCTCGTAAGTTAATGAGTTTTTACTTTATGTTATACTTTATTATAATAATACGATACTAATTCTTTATTATATTAATAAAGGTAAATTATTTGTTTGTATGTTTAGGGTTATCGCTGGGGATCTTCTATATATTTATACGTGAAGAAAAAACGTTTTGCACGGTTATAGTGGCCGTTGAGAAGAAATGCAGAATGTTAATATTTTTTCAAATAATGCTTATTTATATCATACATAAATTAACTAAAAACACATTACACACACCACCTTGCATTTGACACAAACACATGCATAATAAACGAAATAGTCTCTTACTATGAAAACACATAACGTCAAAAATGTCAGATGTTTTTGTCAAAATACCGCTATTGCTTTTAAATGTGGCTTAGCCAATTAAACCTCTTTTTATATTTAACGGGCGCTTTCAAAATTACTCGAAAATTATTACATTTTATTTCAATTTAAGAAATATTCGTACTATGGAAAATACGAAGTTTAGTTTTTTAATTTAAATTACGGCCGAATTTCGACCAATGCGACGACTGACTAGTAACAATTAAATCAACTGAAAGAACTCAAATCAAAGACTTATAATGATTTCTACACTCACAAGCTCACAGTAGGATTAGTAAGATATTTTTCCTGCGTCGTGGGTGCACTCAAAGTCAAGACAAATACACACACACCTACACCCAGAACAACAATCAAAACTCATCATTCAGATATCTGTCTGGCCGGGAATCGAACCGCACCACCACGCGGGTCGTTAAACATGTACTACTACTATGTTTATAAGTAGAATGAACGTAATTGTGTAGTTAGATTTTACACTTATGTCGATGTTTTGTGTCTAAGTTTTTCTTATTATCATAAAATATAGGTATCAAATAAAAGCTAGTAAATTGACCATCACAAAAAATATATGTTACGAGATAATTATTCAATTTACCATGGTATACGACCTCATTCATATTATAAGCTTATTACTATGTCAGTTGTCAATATCAGAGAATCTGTCAATAGCGCTTGTGATGGTTTTGTCAATAAATACGTACACTGATTTGGAATTAAACAAATATCGATATGTTGGACGACAATGGCGACCATTTAGATAACAATCCATTGGATTCTGCGACATGTATATCAAATATTATTAACGCAAAATCAAAAAAGTGTCACATGTAATGAATTATTATAAAAATAAAAAATCTCTTTTAAAAATATTCAACTGAAACTGAAGGAAATCGATCGTTTTTTAGCGAGTTTTCTTTTTCATTCGATAAATAATTTAACAACTTTACTTCTTTGTGAAATCAGTCACCGGAAAACCTACGAGAATTAAACATTTCGCGCTTATTAAACATTTCACGACCAATTATTTTCGAGATACCAAAAATAACTTTGTAAAGGAATATTAAAGGCGGTATCGCACCAATCTGCTTATACAAAATTTGTTTCATTCATGATACCCTGAAGTCTGAGAACTTTTAAGCTTCGCCTCAAGAGGATTTTATCTTTTGTAGACGAGAAACTGAATGAACGTTAAGAGAGAAAATATTCCCCGATTTATTTAATAAATTCTCCACTTCTTCATCGCAGGTAACGAGAATTATTCGGCTTCATAGACTGGCTTCACGGCGTTTTTAATATCTTGCGGTGTCTCGAAGCTCGTTTTTTCTTCGAACTAAACGCTAATTAGCTGAGAGTCGGTATTGAAAAATTATATTATTTTCACTCTTCTACAAGACGGATTTTGTAGTGAAAAATCTTTTATAATAATATACCCTTTCGTTATTTAATATTGAAAATGTGTTTTGAAATAGCATCAGAACAAAACGACTGAAGTTTATATGAACTCTAGTCTGCCTTATCTCCTTTATCTAAACTAGCTTTTACCTGCGGCTTCACTCGCGTTGAAGCCTTTAAATAAATATCAAGTATTATAATCATTACATTTCGATAGAACTAAATTGTGATTCAGTATTTAAAAATAATTGCATTGATTTTTTAATATATATACTTTTTTATTAAAAGAGTATCCTATATCTTTTCTAACGTGACCAAGAATATGTGCACACAGTTTGACGATAATCAGTTAAGTATTTTGAGTGAAAGTATAACAAATAAACCGACATTCACATTTATAATATTAATAGGGACTGCATCTTAAGATTTTAAAATTTAAAATAATACTGTAAACGTAAATAAAGGTAAAACTGCGAGACATAACTAGTGTTGGTACATATTATATACCGAATTGTCTGTACGTGTGTATCAGCAGAGATACGAGATTGCTCTGTGCATTGGGAGCTTCCCGTCGCCCTTCAGAAGCGGAGACGCGCCAGCCTCAATCTGCTCGCGACATTTGATTGCGTTGCATGTCATTTGTCGATAGTGATTCAGCGTAGTATGAACCTAAGTTATCTACATACTGTTTGACTGATTCATCATCGCAGAGCCTAAACTATTGAAGACTAGCGTTTACCCGCGGCTTCGCTCGCGTTAAAGTCATTAATATACGAATTTTTAGCGTTTGAAGTTGCTAGATTTCCAAATTTCCTACCGATTTTTTTTTCATTGAAAAGTATCCTATGTCTTTTATTATACCTTTAAAATATGTGCACAAAGTTTCATGATAACCCGTAGAGTATTTTTAGCGAGAAAGCGTAACAAAGAAACCGACAGTCACATTTGTAATATTTATAGGGACTGTATCTAAAGAATTTAAAAATTTAAACTACCTAACAGTGTAAACGTAATCAAAGGTAAAACTGCGGGACATAACTAGTGTTGGTACATATTATATACCGAAGTGCCTGTACGTTTGTATCAGCAGAGGTACGAGATTGCTCTGTGCATTGGGAGCTTCCCGTTGCCCTTCAGAAGCGGAGACGCGCCAGCCTCAATCTGCTCGCGACATTTGATTGCGTTGCATGTCATTTGTCGATAGTGATTCAGCGTAGTATAAACCTAAGCTATCTACACAATGATTGACTGATTCATCATCGTAGAGCCTAAACTATTGAAGACTAGCTTTTACCCGCGGCTTCGCTCGCGTTAAAGTTATTAATATATGAATTTTTAGGGTTTGAAGTTGCTAGATTACCAATTTTTTTTTATTTGAAAAGTATCCTATGTAATTTTAATACCTTTGGGAATATGTGTACAAAGTTTCATGATAATCAGTTAAGGAGTTTTCGCTTGAAAGCGTAACAAATAAACCGACATTCACAATAATTATAATATTAATTGGGACTCGAATATTCGAATGTTTTTACATATCCGTATATGCAAGGATTGCGCGAATATTTTGTGGATATAGAACTGTAGTTTGATGTCCAAAAAAGAGTTGCAAAATCTATTCAAATTTTAGTCACTTGCAAGATCGCATTCAATTTAAAAAAACTGGGATTATTTTTTCACACGTTGACTTAAAATGTAATGTAATTTAATGAATTTCAATGCAGTGCAATGTCATGCCATGCTTTGCAATGTCACATATTGTAATTTTATGTAATACAGGCGAATAATGTAGCTATAAATAAACCTGTAAAATACCAAAAAAGTCGCAAAATCTGTTCAAATTTAAGTTGCAGAAATCTACATTCTACCTCTACACTAGTTCTACATTTTATACTTGTTAAAAGTATGTGTAGAAGCAGATGCACCTCCCTGAAAATAAACCTAGCGGCGACAATTTTGTCATAAAAAACATTCGCGAATGTCATAATCACTTTCGTTGTATCATTGTTACTGCCTGACTGATTCATAATCGCAGAGCCTAAACTATTGAGAATATTGTGATTTCTGGCAGACTTTATGTATATGAGGCGACTATTTTAGTTGTTTGGTATGATTGTGTTTATGTCCGGTTGCAGTTACCAATTGGGTACAACCCATTATTGTCCCACTGCTGGTCTTCTCTCAGAATGTTAGAGTTTTAGGCCATAGCTCACCGCGCTTCCAAGTGCGAATTAGTGGACTTCACACACCTCTTTCTAATACACGCGTAAATCAGTGGTGCGCACCTGGGTTTGAACCACGGTCCTCCTGATTGAGAGGGCAAGTTTCAACCATTAGGCTATTAATGCTCAAATCATCAAAGTGTAGATACTAATTGCTATCAAATAACTGCATGCTAAGTTGCTAGTTGAAACAAAATACAATGAACTGCGGAGCATACTAAGTAATGCATAAAATAACAAACAGTAAAAAACAATTTGCGCTTTCATAATAAAAACATCTTGCGGTTTTGTGCGTCGTGAGATTTGACCATCGTGGGATAAGACTGGAGACGCTATCGAGATGGGATACCGTTAGTGTATCGATTACAATATGGGATCAGTCGGATAAATAGACTAACTGGGTGGTTTAGGTAGATTTGAAGGTGGAACGGTTCACCAATTCGCACTTGGCCAGCGCGGTGAGCTATGAGCTACGGTAGTGAGTGGTCACTGCCACTGTCATCTATGAGAAACTTTGAAAGTTACGCTTGCAAGCAGCCGCGTATTAATCTGTGACTAATTGAGGCGGCAAATACATCCTTTTAGCGAAAGACAAGAAATGCTTCACGCAAATAGGTGTGGCGGAGGTACCTCCCCAGTCGAAATGCACTCGTTCTACTTTCTTAAAAGTTTATTGAGAGCATATCACCCTCGTAATGAGATACTAGCAATATGGAAAGTTCGTCGTCAACCCATTATTGTCCCACTGCTGGGCACGGGTCTTCTCTCAGAATGAGAGAGTTTAGGCCATAGTCCACCGCGCTGGCCAAGTGCGAATTGGTGGACTTCACACACCTCCTAGAACTTTTTTTTATAAAGAACTCTCGGGTGTGTAGGTTTCCTCACGATGTTTTCCTTCACCGAAAAGCAGTGATAATTAATGTATAATTTACGCACATAAATCAGTGGTGCGTGCCTGGGTTTGAACCTCGGACCTCTCGATTGAGAGGGCAAGTTACAACCATTAGGCTATCACTGCTTCTTATATGGAAAGTTACTAACTTTTAATTACAGCAAGTTTGAATCGAATCAGAATTCCAGTTGAAACTTGCGTAAATTGATAGTCGAAGTTGGAATGCAGCGTCTTCGGTTAATCAAAGAGTGACTTAGAACCCTTACAAGTCCTGTGACACGCTGCGCTACCCTCTTCGGGCTTAATCTCAACTTCCTTAATCCGAAACTATCCCAAAACTCCGAACAAGGAACGGGGAGCGTAACGTCCCGGTCGTGTAATCAAATCCTACATCTGTTGTAGGGTTCAGTTATTTAGATGGACTGTTGCAAACAAAACTTTTTATTATTAGACATTTATTATTTAGACATTAAATGTGAAACATTTTCCCTTAGTTTTTTTTATTTTCTTGTTAATAGTCGCGGTACCAGAGAGAGCGGGTTGAGGGATAGGGTTTTATTTGTTTTTTGGAAGGAAGATGTTTTTTTTTGTTTTCGAGGGGGAAACCTTCCAAAGGTACCCGACGCCGTGGGAGCGACGCAGGGTTATGTGGGATTTTTACCGCACTAAACCCCCCCCCCCTCCCCCCCGGTGGCCGTCCTCGGCGCTGAAAAGGAGGACTCCGGGATTTCGAAACGACTTCAACCGGAATCCTCCGAGCGCGCTGCCCCATCGGGCTCCTCCCAGATGGGCGGCTGGGCCCACCGCTCCGTCTAGTCTTTACGACGGTATGCGACCACACATACCGCCGTCCTTCCCGGGATTACCTGACCGAACGGTTCGAGCTCCCACTCTAGCCGTCTGCAACCCCGGAAGCCCCTTTTAGTCACCTCTTACGACAGGCAGGGGATACCGTAGCCCTATTCTGACCCCGAGGCTACAGGGAAGAAGGAAGATGTACCAAACGATCATGCAGTCCACTTGATGATAAATTGTTCGCCCAGAGACTTCTGTGAAAAATTTTAAAAGCTGCTCTTGAGTCAATCTTGCTGTGATTAAGGAGGGAGAAGAGTTAGGCCCTTCTCTTTATTATCTTATCTTATCTAAATTATCTTTTTATGAAATAGTTGAAAGAACGGAAATACTGTAAAAAAAGCAAACGAGATCTATCGACAGATCTGCGTTTTTTTTTCCAGAAAATTTGACAAAAATGTGACTTATACACTGTATCCACTAGGGGCACTTATTTTTTTTTAATATCAAACAAAACATTACAATAAAAAAAAATAATAATACATTCGTCACCGCATCTTATATTATAATTTCTATTTAAATATGTTTCATAAAGTAGTACCAACTTTTCCTCTTTTTAGTTTAAGCAATATTTTATATATTTTTTTTATTTGACAACTGTGTTTAAAAGTCTATCTCAGCGATTTATCTATCTAAGGAACGACGTCCAACAAACAAACGGACGTAGGAGAAACAAAAACGAGTGTATAAGGGTCCGTTCACACAGACCGGCTCGGATAGAGCAGTTTTTATCACGTTGGAAACAGAGTTTTGAGTAATTGTATTAAGGTTTAGTTTTATTTGTGCACTTCTTTTGTCATTAGAAATGTTTGAACGCGCTTCGTATGAAATAATAAGAGGAGCTGACCGGCTCTGATTGCGTTCTTTTTCTCGTTCGGCGTATAGTTGGCGGCTACGCTCTGGCCACTTCCAAGCGTGTACGATCCGAATCGGATCGTATCATCGGATCATCCGATCTATGTGAAGAGAAAAATGCGAGCCGATGCTCTCCGAGCCGGTCT
Source organism: Spicauda simplicius (assembly GCA_949699795.1). NCBI lineage: Eukaryota > Metazoa > Arthropoda > Insecta > Lepidoptera > Hesperiidae > Spicauda > Spicauda simplicius. Next base: position 6,980,473 of record OX453085.1, read on the forward strand.
GTCTAAACGGACCCTAAGCATGCCTTTATATAACGAAGCGTTCCAAACCAAATTAGTATTCCCTACTCGTGGTTACTGGTTAATCCGGATTCAGGACCTTATAAACAAAACGTACTAGTGATGTAACGAATATTCGCATTCGCGTATATTCGCATGTTTTTATATATCAGTCGTCGTCAACCCGTTATTGTCCCACTGCTGGGCACGGATCTTCTCTCATAATGAGATAGTTTGAGGCCATAGTCCACCGCGCTGGCCAAGTGCGAATGGGTGGACTTCACACACCTCAGAGAACTTTATTTCTTTTTTTTAAATTTTTTTTGGTTAATTTCCGTATTCGCAAGAATTGTGCGAATGTTGAATTGCAGTGCTTTCCAAAAAAAAAGTCGTAAAATCTACCCATATTTAAATAGAACTGCAGTTTGTCGACCAAAAAAAAGGTTCCCAAATCTAGATACTTCAGCTCCTACAACAAAAACTGAAATAAAAATCATTCGCGAATTTAAGAGTAAGAGATATTCGCATTCGCATTCGCGAATGTTCAAATAAACGTCACTAGTACATACGAAAATTAATTTAAACTCAACTGTATTACCGTTTGACTATAGTTTACATCGGCGGAGCGACATACGGCCATTGGAAACCGAAGCGGAAACGGAATTTGTATCGGAATCTCGACGTTGTTAAAGAGAAATAAGGTCGATTGTACTACGAGTTGCTAATACAAGATAAAGCGTCTTTATTAGCGGACTTAGCATCTGTAACGTCTAGGTCAGTGTTTCGCAAAGTGGGGTACGCGAACCCCTAGAGCTTGGCAGGGGGTTCGCGAAAAGATTTACTTACGTAATAATAATACGAACTATTTCTAAAATTTGTGACAACAAACAAGCAGACCCATCACAATAATAGTAGTAAAATATATTTCCTTTGCAACTTTATTAAAATAAAAACATTATTTACTTCAACAATCAATTTTATTGTTGTCTTTGTTGGGCGAACCTCCTTAATTTAACTAATTAAATCCGGGGGGGGGGGGGGGCATTTCCATCTAAACGCAAGAAATGCTTCATGTTGGAAATAGGTGGGGCGGTAGTACTGGTTCGCTGTCACTTGGAAATTTTAACAGGGGTACGTGGTGCTGAAAGCTTGAGAAACCCTGGTCTAGGTTAACCGGAGTGGTTCTAGGAAATCGAAGATACACCTCGTTTGTTGTATTGGAGATGAGAGATTCAATTTGTGATTTTGGTAATTAATAGTAGTCCGATTTAAGTAAAGTGTCGGGATGCTTATATAATGTATTCGTCTTGTGTGTGTACATGGTACCCACGACACAGGAGAAAATCCTAGTGTGGGGCTGTGAGCGTAGAAAGCGTGTTTTTTTTATTTGTTTTATATACTTTTAGGGGTGTGGTGAATGACTACACAGTTATCAGTTTAGAGTTTTTATTTTGCACAATACATTATACACACGCGAGCAAGCCGTGCTACGGAACGCGGTTTACAAATGCGACTGACTTGCCCTCCATGATCACACTTGTCATCAATATTATTAAGCACACATAAACATCAATCTTTAGCCAGCTCACTTTTGTATGGGGCGACCATTTTATCCTCGGGAGTAGAAACGCATCTGTGATTGGCTTTAGAGAGAACCCGTGTTCTATATGAACGTGCTTACAGATGTCCATGGCGGCAGTAACGCTTAACATCAGGTGAACTGTAAGCTCGTCACTACTTAGTATAAAACAAAGTCGCGTGCGCTGTCTGTCCCTATGTATGCTTAGATGATTATCTAAAACTACGCTACGGATTTTGATTCAGTTTTTTTAATAGATAGAGTGATTCAAGAGGAAGGTTTTTATGTATTATACAAGCATGATATAGCGCAGGAACAGTGATAATTTTAGATTTTTGAATTTTAGGCGGAACGAAGTTCGCAGGGTAAGCTGACCCTGCGAACTTCATTCCGCTTGCTTGCATTAGTTTGCTTATAAAAATAGACAACAATTACTAAAGTAAGCTGTTAAAGAAAGGGTACCCGTATAAAAACAAAACAATTTTTTTGACAACGTTTCTCGTCTTTCGAACTTTCGAAACTCCCAGCTTTGTAAAGTAATTATGAAAAACGTGATCAAAAAGTGAAACGTAACTCAGAATTGTAAGGATTCATCGTATTGTTCTTGACAACAATTAAATTTCCGTTGAAACTGACAAAAAGAAGCCATTTATGTTGCCGTCAAAGCGTCAACCGAACTTCCGTAACGAGAGTTGAAGGTTTGAGTTTGTACTGACGGGCTATTTTGGTGTACCGTGCTTGTAAAAACAACTGTCTTTCGTAGGCGGCTATTGTTTTTCAACTTTCCGACTTGGTCTCGTAATAATGTAATTAATATAGAATACATGTTTATCTATGAAACAAAATTCGACTACTTCAACTGAAAGGGGAAAGATAAGTAGTACAATTATCTCGTCAACCCATTATTACTGCTGGGCACGGGTCTTCTCTCAGAATGATGAAAGAGTTTAGGCCTTAGTCCACCGCGCTGGCCAAGTGCGAATTTGTGGACTTTACTCACCTTTGAGAACTTTTTTTAAAGAACTCTCGGGTGTGTAGGTTTCCTCACGGTGTTTTCCTTCACCGATAAGCAGTGATAATTAATTTCTAATACGCACATAGTTTTAGGAAAATTAATGGTGCGTGCCTAGGTTTGAACCTCCAGATCGAGAGGGCAAGTTATCCATTAGGCTATCACTGCGCTTTTCAACCATTAGGCTATCACAGTTCTTACAATTATGAAGTAAATTAAAATAGCAAGGGGGTAGAGTGTATATGGTTCGACAGAGGAGATACCCCATATCTATTTCTAGAGTAAAGCGGTGAATGAGCTTAAGTAGAAGGGTGTGTTTGTCGACTCTTTTTCACATGAGGCGACCATTTTAGTCTTCGTTTGTAGCAACGCATATGTATGCCTTATTGATTTGACTTCAAATAGAATCTGGCTCTGGGTATTCCTCGGTCCTCGTCTCTTATATATGTTTTGCCTTATTTAATTAAATTCAAAAATAATCTTACTCTGGGAGAAGGGTGAAAGGGTGAAGTTGCTTCAGAACAGATGTCTATGGGCGGCATTGTCCACTTATCACCAGGCGACTTCATGCTCGCTTGTCATATCTATCATTAAAAATGTAATGAGTTACAGGCATCGTGGTCGAGCGTGGTCACGTTTAAAACGAATTAATATTCGTTTTAAACGTCATCGCAAGGTTATCCTCTCGGTTTAGGGATAAGTTGAAACAACTCATTTACCGTATAAATACTATATAGGTTAAACTATAAACGCACAAACAAATCCTAAAAACTGAAAAAAGTTGAAGCAAATCTTTCAAAAACCTCGGGCAATTTTGATATTATTTTATCACACCTATAAAACATTAAAGTAAATACCGAGTAAAACATTAAGTCTTAAACAACACATAATTAACCAAAGAAATATATAATGACATTAATGACGCATCGAAAACTGCATTGCATTGTTTAAAAACGGTTAAATGTTTACAAAAAATAACCTTTAGTACCTTCCCATGAAGCGGTTATAAAAAGTGCGTATAATTTTCTCAGTAACTCAAGTTTTTACTTAATTACTCTTTTGGACTCTTTTTTATTAGTGTTCCGGGCTATAACTCAGTAATTTGAAAAAATAATGGCGAAGACAGTTCGTGCTTGACCATCGTTATTAATGTCATTACATTCGTTGCTTGATATTACTGATTACTGCTGTAGCTATGCACATACTAAAAATAAAATATACTTATAAATTACTAGTTGACCCGGCGAACTTCGTTCCGCCTAAACGTCAAAAATCTAAAATTATTAGTGTTCCTCCAATATATTATACATGTATTATACATAAAACCTTTCCCTTGAATCACTCGGTCTATTAAAAAAAACAGCACGGAAGACTGTAGCGTCGTTATAAAGATCTAAGCATACACAGGGACAGACAGCGCGAAGCGACTTTGTTTTATGCTATGTAGTGATATGGTACGATAACTCCGTCTTTTCTAAAGTAGGCAATAACGCCCCCTTATAGGCGCTGGAGGTCTAGCGAGGGCGGTAAAGTGCTAAGATGGGTTCTTCAAGATTTGGCGACCTTTTGTGGTCGACAAACTACACAGATCGACTTGATAGATAGGTTTTGCGACGTTTTTTTTGGTCGACAATCTGCTGTTCAGGCCTTCTCAAAAAAAGGGACTAAGCTTAAAAGTCGGGACGTCTGGCAACCCTGATAGGTTTAATTAAATTTCAATCGAGACCGATATGTTATTAAAATGTTTAAGGTGACAGAAGATGGGGGTACAAAATAACAGATTTTCAAAGCGGACGTTTGATGAAATGAGTTTGGGAACTGTTCTATACGATAGTGGCAAACTACCACGCAGTCCATGGTAAGTGGCCACTGTCGTATGGATATCCTTAATCAACTCCAGAGTGTTTCCTAAGGGTGCACAGGTGCGTTGTTGCCTCATCGCAAAGTTGGGACGCCTCATATAAAGTATGTCTTTGCCCTTAGCGAACAAAGCATTGTGTGCAGTACTATATTGTATTCCCGCTTACCTAATAACGTTCTATTTCCGAGTGTAACACGTGTCGATTCGTATACATAAATATGTACGTATGTCTACGACATATGTGTATTTCCATATTGTCGCATATTGCGCGTTTCCTGGTAGTGGAACGGGTTACGTATATGAATAAAGCTATTATACAAATTCACGCAGATAAAACGGAACGATAGCGAAGTCCTACAAAAATCAGATATTCATTTTGGTAGTCCACGACCTATCGACCTTCGACCATCAGAGTCAAATACTCTGATGGTCCAAGGTCGATAGAGTTTTCAACGTGTTTTTAGAAATAGGAACATAGGAAAGCATCGCCTTTAATACATATCAGAAATTTGTTTTCTGACAAATTAACAAATAGTTCAAAAATTAATATAGTATACCGAGTAGTATCGCGATTCCGAATAGGAACTCAGAGGCCCGCAAGATAACGATCCGCCCGTGATAAATATTGTTCTATTTATGATTAATAACTTTTTTTTTTATGTGACTGAAGTAGCAAACGAGCATGCAGTCCACCTGATGGTAAGTGGTCACTGCCGCCCTGCGACATCGGTAATGAACTGCATACAGAACATAGGTTCCATCTGAAGTCAATCACAGATGCTACTTCCGAGGACTGTGATGGTCGCCTCATGTGAAAGTGTGCCGGCAACCACACCCTTTTATCGAAACAATCTGCGTGTTCTACCGGCTTTACAACGGTGAGTGTTCCGAGGAACTTTTTGACCTGGTGCCTTCGTCACCTTTTCTTCACCGCACCACTCGCCGAAGGATGAAGTTCCATCCACACCAACTGGACTCGTGGCGGTCCTCCACGGTTCGGTTTGCACGCTCGTTTTTGCCACGGACGTGCAAGTTGTGGAATGAACTTCCTCCTGAAGTATTCCCGGAGCGCTATGACATGGGGTTCTTCAAGAAAGGTGCGAAAAGAGCTCTCCTTCACAGCCGGCGATGCATTGGCAACTCCTCTGGTGTTGCGAATGTCCATAGGCGACGGTGACTACTTTCCATCAGGTAGCCCGTCTGCCAAAAAAAAAACTATAAAATTGTTTTATACTATTTTATTCCCGCGGCTTCGGCCGCTTTATTACGTTTACTACGATAATGAGTTAATCCAAGTCATAAACAAGCAGTATGCCTAATTTCAGCGAAAAACGATCTGTAGTTTTTGTGCAAGCATTCCCACGTCCAAACCTAATTTTAACATTTATCGTTTTAACTAGCTCCTACCCGCGGCTCCACCCGCACGGTCAAAGGGAATTAACATTAGCATTTGATAGCGTGATTCAGAACTTGCAAATGAATTTTACTAAAGCCATCTATTAACAACGTCTGGAAATACTACATATGTATCAACTAACAAAATATCGATATTCTCATGGAAATGAGAGAGCGCGGTCAAAAGTAGCCTACGTCACTCTCCGCCCTCCTATCTCCCAGCACATAAACCATATCATTATTAATAGCGACGTGAAAGAGGAACAAACAAACACACTTTCACATTTATAGTTTAAGTATGGATATTAGTAAGGTATTAAGTATTGTACTATAAAATGTAGTACAATTAGTAATAGTTTCAATGTTTTCCTAATGAAAGTCCGCGGTTCGACGGAGCGTGTACTAAACGCTTTCGATTACACGCTCAAGCGACTCTTTCTAGTTTTTACTCGGTCCCTGGATGATTTGTAAATGCTATTTGTTTATAAATTAGCCTTTAATATAATTGTAGGGGATGTGAAGACCCTGCTTGTGGTAAGGGTGCGTCATTAATAACACGATTTTGAGGGTTTTTCGTCTCCCCTATCCGACTTTTGACTTAGTGGGGTTGTAATGAGATTTGTTTTACACCCACCTACACTTTTTTGCGATTGTTCGGTATTACAAAAGAAATATGTTTTACTTAATTAGCAAGTTTTCTCGCAAGTTGTTATTGTAAAACGTGATTTAAAACCCTTCCCTCCTAAACTACTCGTGATTTGATAGCATTGAAACTTCTACCCCTAAATGTCTCAATTTTATTAGGATCACCGTTTGTGTTCAAATCTATTACCTTGCGGTTTTAACCCTGTTTACTAGGTATATAACAATATGCAAAATGCGCGTTTTCTACGGGATAGTACTTATTAGTTTTGGCATTTGTCACATTAAATGTTGAGAAAACTACAGACACATCTATGTTACAATAACTATACTTTTGACTTAACTTTGCATACCAATAACGGCCTAAGCAAGGTTTACGACTGTACTAACTACAACACCCTTTAAATTCTCTATTTGTGTTGTATACCTAAATTCAAATTTCAGATTCATTTTCAATATTGCCAGACATGTCTTTCCCAGGAGATTTGCTACATCCTCGCGAATTGTTTCAACACAAAACCAAGTAGTAGTATTGTTTTAGGGTAACAACAATCTAACAATTATTCAAAAACTAGTTGAATCCCGTAGCTTCGCCCGCGTTAATAAAAATCGATTGTCCCGTGGGTATAAGATATTTTCCCATAGAAAAAAGTAGCCTTTATCTCAATCCAAAGTATCAGCTAACTCCCTACCGAATTTTATGAAAATCGCTACAGCCGTTTACACGTGAAGAAGTAACAAACATACACAGTCACAAACTGTCGCCTTTATATATAAATCCCGTTACAAAAGCGAGTGGAAGTAATAGACCCGTGTCATTGATACGAATCTTTGTACTCGCGTGTATATTTTTGTCAAAAAGATTGTTATCGAAAATGACGCCTTTTGTACATGTTTCTCGCTCACACATAAAGAAAGATATTACAAGTGCCGCAATTTCAGATTGTAATTTATTCACAAAAATCTTAACAAAAGTAGTCTCGCCTTCGGAATGTAATATCTTTTATACCGGAAATCGGATTGAACGTATCATTTGAGTGTTCACGATTCAGAAATATTTGCAAAGTGAGATATTTTAGGACATTACCCTTAGTACGAATGCATTACGCTTTCTCAAAACAATAATTGTTTACGTTTTCGTCAATACATTGCAATGTATATTGGACATTCACGTTTTTGGCCATACCTTTCGATTTTGGCGGGACGTACTGTTTTTTTGATCAAAAAGTCAAAAAGTTTAAAGGTGGAAGAACTCTGTAAGAGAAATGATAGCCTAATGGTTGAAACTTGCTCTCTCAATCGGGAGATCCGAGGTTTAAACTCAGGCTCACAACTCTGATTTATGTGCGTATTAGATAATAATTATCACTGCTTTTCGGTGAAGGAAAACATCGTGAGGAAACTTACACACTCGAGAGTTTTTTTAAAAAGTTCTGGAAAGTGTGTGAAGTCCACTAATTCGCACTTGGCCAGCGCGGTAGACTATGGTTTATGACTCTCTTATTCTGAGAAAAGACCCGTGCCCAGCAGTGGGACAATAATGGGTCGACGAGAGAACTCTGGAAGCACCATTGCTACACTTATTTCAGCAGGGTTATGCGCTGCTGTATTCTGGTCTGGAGGGTGGATGACATACATCAGAGGTACTCCAATTTACTCCTTAGAGGTCGATTGGGGTATCACATCTGTAGTTAACTTAGGTATTTCTCTGATCTCATGGGTGGTTCATTATACATGTTCATAGGTGACAGTAGACTCTTACCATCTGGTGGATTGCATGCTCGTTTCTTACATTCACATATAAAAAAATCGTACTAAGGGCACGTTCACTAACAAAAATGTACCGAGCGTCGGTTGCGGTTCCGGACGGTGGAGTGAACGACGCTAGCTCAGCTTACGATTTATTGGCTACGATATAAAGTAGCGAGACAAAGAATAATGCTCGACTGGATGGGTTCGAAGCCTAGTGGGACGATCCTGAGGATCGGAGGCCCGTTCTGCCCTCTAAATAAGGCAGCCATGGGTCACTATCATAAATCCCAGTTTACGACATTTTTTGATAGTTGACTTTTTGCGGTAATTACATCGAAAAAATGTTATCTACACGTGGATAGAAGATTTTTTTTTCCAATATTCAAAGCGTAACGTTGAATACTTTTCCTACATTACATGTTTATTGTTAGGCAATCATTGTTAAATTAAATACAGTAAATTTGACGACCCGCGTTGTGGAGCGGTTACTATACCGGTCTGACGCGCAGTGGGTTCCGGGTTCGATTGTCTTGTGTGTCTCCGTGGCACCGACGACACAGGAGAAAATCCTAGTGTGGGGCTATGAGTGTATAAAGCGTTTGTGTGTGTGTGTGTGTTTTTAAATCTAAATTATAAGAAGAAAATGTAGCACTTACATCATGTTTTTATATAAGGGTAGGAGGACTCAGCACTTAAATCTTATCTGTTAAGAGACGTCATTGGCGTCTGTAGCCACTTACTTTCGAGTGGACTATTAATTTGCTTTACCTTTGCGCATTAAAAAAGTGCAGTTTTTTTAATACGCAAAGGTAAAAAAGTATATTTTTTTTGCCGATATCTACATTAAATGTGTAAATTCCGCTATAATATTGGTCTAAAATCATAAATTTCAGTACGACAACACGACTTATATTTCGATATCTAAGCATTTCTAAAAGAGTTCCCATGAACCATTTCCAAGAAAAAAACAATCGTTCGTTCTCTCTCCGAAGCCTTACGACTATCTTTCTTGCCTTGAAACACAACGCCGAGGCACGTTCGCTTCGCTTCGCATTCGAATCGTTCACGCTCGGATGCTCTCAGGATCCTATCGCAAGTGTGAACGCACGGTTTCGATTTGATATCGATAATATGTTTCCGCGGAGCTCGTGTCGTGTCTGAACATTTTATAGGGTTCCGTACGCAAAGGAGAAAATCAGGACCTAATTTATAATACCCACTTCACTACTAATACTCGTAATATAAATGTAATTGGTTACGCTTTCACACGGTCAGATTTCACTGTAATTTGCCAAACCCAGTTTAGAACCCACTTATATTAAAACACTAGTTGACATGGCGAACTTCGTTAAAAAGTTCGCCTAAAAGACAAAAATCTAAAATTATCAGTGTTCCTCGACTATATTATGCAGGTAATATAAATAAAAACCTTCATTAAAATCCGTAGCGTAGTTTTAAAGATCTAGCATAAATAGGGACAGACAGCAGGAAGCGACTTTTTTATATTATGTAGTGATGAGATACTCAATAGCGTGGTAGACATAACGAAGCGCGACCGAAGCGAACGAAGCCGCGGGGTTAAGTTAGTATTAACTAGGATGAGAATATAAAGGCGATAGTTTGTGTAAATTTATTCGTTGCTATTTCCCGCAAGAACTGTTGGTTATGGATTTCACGAAAATTTGATACACACATAGTTTATACTCTGGATTATCACATTAGATACTCATTAGCATGGTATACTTGAGCAGTGATAGCCTAATGGTTGAAACTTGTCTTCTCGATCGGGAGGTTCGAGATTCAAACCCAGGCTGGCACCACTGATTTTTCTAAAATTATGTGCGTATTAGAAATTAATTATCACTGCTTTTCGGCGAAGGAAAATATCGTGAGGAAACCTACACACCCGAGAGTTCTTTGAAGTCCAAAAATTCGCACTTGGCCAGCGCGGTGGGCTATGGAGTAAAACTCTGTCATTCTGAGAAAAGACCCGTGCCCAGCAATGGGACAATAATGGGTTGACGACATGATATATTTGATCAAAGCAAAGCCGCATGAATAAGCAAGTCTGAAATAATTTCATATCCACAACCGTCCCTACTATATATAAAGTTATAAACAGTGTTGTGACTTGGACGGTGACGTCACCGGGTCGGATCGTCTCGCGTTGCGTTCGTCGATGATATAACGACACGATGGGAATCCGTTTGTTGTGTACGTTCCTTAGCGTCGACAACTCGGTTCAATGAAGAGTGACGAAAAATGCAAAAAAAAAGAGTGTGTGTATTTATGTACACGCCGTTAGAAGTTATACGTCTTTTGCGTAACAAGATAAAAATCATTTTAAAAACGTTATCTTTCGCCTTATTCTCATTTCGCTGATTTTTATAAAATTATGTACGTATTAGAAATTAATTATCACTGCTTTTCGGTGAAGGAAAACATCGTGAGGAAACGGACACACCCGAGAGTTCTTTTAAAAAAAAGTTATCGGAGGTGTTTTATATCCATATTGTGCCCTAAAATTCTCTTATTCTTAGAGTAGACCCATGCCCAGTAGTGGGACAATAATGTGTGATATCCCCTTATTCTCATTATTTTTTCATAACGCGCCTAAAGAAGTGTAACTTTTCATTTTTATTTTCGTTCTCATTCTCATTTTCATTTCAACTTCATACTGTGACTTTTGTGTGACGAATCTTAAAATTTCATTCATCATTTTATCATAACGCGCCTAAAGAAGTATAACTTCAATAAAAAAATGTATTTGGCTCTTGCATTTTTGTTCAATATGCGACCAAGAATAATCAGATTTATTATATAAAGGCGAAAGTTTGTGAGAATGTATGTATGTGTTACACTTTAGCTCAAAAACTACTGATTAAATTTACATGAAATTTGGCGCACAGATGGTAATATGACCTGAATTAACACGTGAGATACTCCTTCCCATGATAAACTTACATTATTACATAAAGTATGTAATAATGTAAGTTTATCATGGGAATGTTATAATTAGCGTTAACAAAAATCGATTGTCCTGTGGGGATAAGATGTTTTCCCACAGCAAAAAGTAGCCTATATATTAATCCAGAGTGTCAGCTCCCTAACAAATTTAATGAAAATCGCTCCAGCTGTTTAGACGTGAAGAAGTAACAAACTTACACACTCACAAACTTTCGCCTTTATAATATTAGAGTAAATAAAAAGTATAATATTAGTATAAATTTCTACTCGTCCCCTACTCGTTCTTTACAGTGTATGACCGAAAAATATACGGTTTTGGACGATTCCTTTTTGGACTGGTTCCTTTATTGTAACGAGTTATACTCGCGTGATGACTACGCACGAACGGTAGTATTGGATCGTTTCTGTTTGTAAGATATAGGTCGAATTTAATGGACTATTTATGCAATACGATATTTATTATTATGCTTGGAGTGGATCTCTCCATGCTCTATGTATTTTTATTCTATACAATATTTCTGTGTAGAATAAAAATACATAGAGCGCGAACTCATTTTTTTGTTCAATATTAAGTTTATCCATACTCTCACGGGCGTCCCTAGTAAACCCTTCCAAAGTTTCATTACAATTTCCATAATGGTTTCGGAACTCATAAGGATATAAATATTTATTTATTTATTGATTTTAAATTTAAACTAGGTATCTGACCCGGCGAACTTCATTCCGCCTAAAAGTAAAAAAATATTAAATTATCAGTGTTCCTTCACTATATTATGCTTGTATTATACATAAAATCCTTCCTCTTGAATCCCCCTATCTATGAAAAAAAAACTACATTGAAATTCGTAGCGTAGTTTCAAAGATCGAAGCATACATATACATAGGGACAGACAGCGCGAAGCGACTTTGTTTTATACTATGTAGTGAAAATAATAACATTTTCTACACTAATATCCCCACACAAGGATTTTGTGTACCTAAATGCATAAATATCGAGACCCAAAACAGCTAGCTAGAGCTAGTCATCAGTAATCTACCAGGGATCGAACCTGGATCCAATTTCATATTAGACTGGTAAGGTCGACCGGGGAAGTACCACCGCTACATCTATTTCTAGCGTGAAGCATTTCTTGCGTTTCGATGGAAGGGTGTGGTTGCCGGTACACTTTCACATGAGGCGACTATCATAGTCCTCGGGAGTAGCAACGCATCTGTGATTGACTTCAGATAGAACCCATGTTCTGTATGAAGTTGCTTACAGACGTCCATGGGCGGCAGTGACCACTTACCATCAGGTGGACTGCATGCTCGTTTGCTACTTCAGTCAAATAAAAAAAAAAACGATGGAGAGTAATGTTCTTCGAGCATATGTGTGTATCAATCAGCATTGCTAGATTTTTTTTAATCAAGTCGGGATTTTAAAACTTTTTGAGTGAAAAAAACCGGGATTTCATAGTTTTTAGCGGGACAGCAGTGGCGGTGTGGGCCTCAGCCAACGGCCTCACGGTGCAAGGTCATGTGTTGGAAACGCACAGACCAAAATTCTAATATTCTCCAAGACTTGGTGTAGGGGACCGGTGGATCTCAATATGGCGACCTTATTTTCGGCTCGACAAACTCCGGTTCGACTTAAATATGTACAGATAATCTTAAGTTTTATAAACCGAGCACCGTTTTCGGTGTCACGCAAGAGCGAAACTCTCGAGATGTATCGCAACCGCAATAACTATCTCCACGAAGCTCACTGGAGCTTTGCAAGCTCTCGAGTGCTGGGAGCAGGATGTGCTTTTGTTTTTATTCTTATTGTTCTAACGGAGCTTTTTTGTGAACTCTTTAAAGGCTCATGTTATGGAGGTGTGATGGTGTCATGATGCTATATTATAAAAAGGATAGTTGGTGAGGATGTATGTGTTTCCTACTTTTTCAATCATAAACTATCGAGCGAATTTCGCTGAAAGTTTTGCACACACATAGTTTATTATGTGAATTAACATATAGCACACTCAAAATCTGGTATACGTAACCTAATTGGGCGAAGCCGCAGGAATAACTTAGTTTATATATAATTTAACTACTTTACCCGGCGAACTTCGTTCCGCCTAAAAGTCAAAAATCTAACATTATCAGTGTTTCTCCACTATATTATACATGTCTTATACATAAAAACCTTACTCATGAAACACTCTATCTATTAAAAAGAACTGCAATAAAATCCGTAGCGTAGTTTTAAGCATACATAGGGACAAACAGCGAGAAGAGACTTTTATTTTATACTATTTAGTGATTTTATTAGATGTAGGATATATGTCTTATATATATAGAATGGTCGCCTTATATGTAAGTCAGCTGGAATCCACGTTTATCCACCTTAAATGGCGACGGTATCTTACTGTTCGAACTGTATTAATTTTATCTTCAAAAATTGTTCATACTGTAATTGCCTATATTAAATCTTCCCATGTGTGTTGTCCACAGGAGCACCACCTCCAGAGGGCTATATCAGGCACGGGGCTCATCATACCGACGCCGGAGGTGTGCGAGGTCGACGACCTCCAGTTCTACGAGAGATGCTATCCGCCCGACTACAAAATGCCCAAGCAACACATACACATGCAACGTGAGTGATTTTTTTTATATACATATTTAAGCTTACTAGACGAAACCGGCTTCACTACGTCGTTGTGTTCGAGACAGACAAATTATGAACTTGAATTTTTTTTTTACCCAGCCTAAACCCTTCTTTCCAAAAGAACATAAGTTTTTCTTTCTCTTTTTCTAAACACTAACCGTCACTAGGATTTTGTTCTGTGTCGTGGGTGCCATAGACACACAAAGACGAATACACAAACTCTCTGATTCTGAAGAATAATCTAAATCAATCATTCAGATACCTGTCTGGCCGAGATCAAACTCAGAACTGTCAGACCGGTATGTATACCGCTCCGCCACACGTTCTGTATATCTAAGATATGTGAAAGTTTTTTTCACATTTGCGCCCTTTTTTTTTACTAATATTTCCCTGTTGTGAATCAATATTAAGGTACCGGGGATGTTAACCTTGGAGACCCGAATATCCCTTCCCCTACCCCTACCGGCTATACCGCTGAAATGGCTGTAGTATGTAAGAGCTAAGAGTAGAGATGATGAATATAACCATCAACCAATAAATTTAACTAATAATTTAAAACAACCATGTTATTCGTAAAGCAATATTATCAATATGAAATAAAAATATCAACCCAATAATTTTAACACTATGTAAGTACTGCATTATGATTTCGACTGTAGCTCGTAAGTTATAGGGAACATTTTCCAACTCGCTTCGCACGTCGCCTTTGGCCTGCTGACCCCGAGTCCGTTGACGTTAGCCATAGAAAATAGTCACTCACCGCATTCAATTCTATGTTTTATTGCATTAAAAATACAGTACAATACAATATTTATGTTTACGTAATAATTATTGTCTGTGATATTTTTATTCAGTCGAATTAAACGATAATTACATTTAACAAAATATTCAACTTCAGCAAAACTCGTACTTTAATAAAAAATATCAACTAATATTTTCAACCAATAAAAATATCGTTAAAAATATTTATCACTTAACAGTTAACCAATAAATATTTTCAACTATTATTGCCATCTCTAGTTAAGAGGCTAAGAAGATCCGAATAACATAGCATACTCTTGAAGAACATTATTCTCTTCTGACACATTCGCAATAAAAAATAATCAGTAAAATCAGAGTACTATCAGATACGGCGCCGGTCTTTGATCGTGGCAATAGATTGCGCTTATTGATTCGTTATCAGATTATTTAGATAACAGTGCGTACATTACGTTACAGTCCTTATCGAGTAAGGCACCTTGGACTCGTTTACGCACTCGCGTCACAAGGAGGTAGGGTTGCCACCTTTTTTTTCAACGATTAAAGTACATTGGCTACAAAAGGTATAAAGAAATAAGTACGTAGCTTCAAAATAAAGTACTATTTATGTTTTTACTTAATTTTTGGCTCTGGGATACATTTAGAACTGTGTGAGGTGATAGTAGGCAAAAAGAAATGTAGATAGTAACTTGGCGCCCATATTTTTAAAAAAAGGTCACCAAATGTAAATGTTCTACTGCTTACTAAATAAGGTAGCTACGGAAACCTTGTGATTAAAGGAATTTTAGTTAACTGATTATATATCAAACTTTTAAATCCCAGATATACAAAATAAAGTATTTTCGCGTAATTTATTTTCCTCATAAAATATAAAGTACAATTGCCCCGAATAAAGTACAATACTTTATAATAAAGTACGGGTGGCAACCCTACAAGGAGGGTATGTTTTCCGAGCGGATGTATGTTTGTATGTAATAGTCACTCGTTGCAACGGTCAAAATTCGACCGTTATTTAACTTAAAAAAACTAATATTGTCCAAAGTAGCACGAATATTTCATAATTAATAGATTTTATTAATTAAAAAAATCTTATTTTATTAGCTTTTTATTAGCTTCACCTGTATGTTTGTTTGTAACCGAATTCTTTGGGAGCGATTTTGACCCACTTTAAACGGCCAGATTTCGTTCAAACTTTGTAAATTTATTGAGGACCGATGACAATACACTAATTTGATAAAATTATTCCATTTTTTAATTTGACTAAAAAGTAGAAAATAATTAATAGTTTAAAAAACTAAAAAACACGCTTTTTATAGAAAACCGAACTAAAAAATAGAAAATAAATTTAAATGAATTTAAATTAAGGAAACAGTTTTAAAAATTTCAATGAATATAAATTAATAATAGTGTGAATAAAAAAAAAATTTTATTTAAAAAAAAGCGTGTGGTGCTTTTTAAGATATTATCGAAATGATAATCACTCTACTCATATCTGTCAATAAAATATCTATAACCATTGACACCATGCACCCCACGCTTTTTACCCGTTAAAGGCAAAAAGAGGTGACAAAAACATCTGACATTTTTGAAGTTGTGTTTTCATAGTAAGACATTCAATAGTTTCATTCCATCTCCAAAGTCACTTCCTTTGTGCCGTGTGGTCCCGGCGACATAGAATAGGCCACCCCATGTCTTCCCGTGGGTGTCGTAGGAGGCGACTAAGGGTTTTTACTGGGTAGATGGGCAGCAGCGTCTACTTGGGCATTTAACACCATACTGCGACGGTCCCACTGGTTGCTGGGTCTGACACTGCCTGGCGTAATTCCCAAAGGTGTCCCGCTTGGTGGTAAGATCCCTTGTTGGATCTGCCTGGCTAGCTACCACCCTCAGGTCGGAACCTACCGTTAATAACGACTCATCGTGTTTCGGTAGTGCACCTGGGAGCCAGTTTATCCCCCTTTCCCCCCCTTCCCTTCCTCTTGTGATGCCTCCGACCTCGTACCTTTCGGGGCCGGTGGGTACTTTAGACATTCTTGCTCTCGGGGGCGTGGTGTATTGGCGCGGGGGCCAGGGAGACCCGGTGAAACGGTTTTTCGCTGGCCGCCCGCTGGTTAGTTGGGGACCCGAACCCGGGCAACACTGCTAACCTCTGGCCCGGGAGGCTGTCCCGCCAACCGGCGTAAAGTCCCGTTGCACGATTGCCTTGCCGGAGTAAGAGACCGGTGTGGAGCCAGGCAGTCGTGCACGGGGGGGACCGGGGGCCCTTCCGTCCCCCGCGCCAGTATCCCACATCACCTCTGCTGGCATAGTGCCGGAGTGCCCACAACTTGTCCCGGGAGGCGTCGACGGAGCATTGTAAGTCCTTTCTTGTCCCCCTCTCTTTCACAACCATTTACAAATGACACGGCGCAAAAAGAGTAAAGTTTTTACAGCGGCAACTCCCTCCACACTTGCTGTGGATATGTGCAATATCAGGGGTGTCCACTCCAATCTGAATGCCGTCCATCATCACCTAGAGACGGTAAAGCCGGCTTTACTCTTTCTGACGGAGACGCAGATATCAACTCCGGACGACACTTCTTATCTTGAGTACCCCGGTTACAATCTGGAACATGCCTTTCGGCGTAAAGCCGGGGTATGTGTGTATGTTCGGGGTGATATCTGTTGTCGCCGTCTCGCCTGTCTGGAAGACAAGGACCTATCCTTGTTGTGGGTGCGCGTGGACGTCAGCGGGTATACCCGTGTTTACGCGTGCCTATATAGGTCCTATAGCGGAGATGTGGAGACAACTCGACTATTCGAGCACGTCCAGTGGGCGACTGACAGAATACTGCAACAGATTCCTTCGGCGGAGTTGGTGATTCTGGGCGATTTCAATGCTCACCACGTTGACTGGCTTGGATCCCGGATCACTGACTTTGCCGGAAGAACTGTGTATGACTTCTCCTTGGCATATGGGCTCTCTCAAGTCGTACCTAGTCCTACCAGGGTCCCTGACGTAGAGAACCATACTGCTTCCTTGCTGGACCTTCTGCTGACTACCCATCCGGTGGACTACCAAGTGGTGGTCAAGGCTCCTCTCGGGTCCTCTGACCACTGCTTGGTAAGCTCTATTGTGCCCTTGTCGCCACCCGTAGGGACTCGTCCCCCCGGGAGGCGACAAGTTTGGCACTACAAGTCAGCAGACTGGGACGGGTTCCGGGAATTCCTGGCCTCCTACCCGTGGAGGCAGCTGTGTTTCGCCTCAGGCGATCCCAGCACGTGCGCTAACTCTGTGGCCGACGTGATACGGCAGGGTATGGAATGTTATATTCCAAATTCTGTCGTGTCCGTCGGTGGGCGGAGTCAGCCCTGGTTTGATGCATCTTGCGCTAGGGCGTCAAGCCTTAAGCAAGATGCTTATCAAGCTTGGGCATCTGCGCACGCGTGCAGGGATCCGAAAAGCCCTGAACTTCGATCTGCGTTCAACGCTGCCTCCCGTTCAGCAAAGAAGCATATGGCCAAGGCGAAGTCTAGGTACGTCGGCAGAATTGGCGAGCGGCTGGTTGCTTATCCCTCCGGGAGTCGAGCCTTCTGGTCGTTGGCCAAAGCTGTCGAGGGTAATTTCTGCCGGTCCTCACTACCGCCTCTGCGGAATCCAGATGATTCTCTGGCCCACACGGCAAAGGAGAAAGCCGATACTCTAGGCGCTCACTTTGCCTCAATCTCTACACTTGATGACAGGGGGGCCACACCGCCGACCATCCCGCGGTGTGAGAGCTCTATGCCTAATATACGGTTTACGCAAAAGGCCGTCAGGCGAGCTCTTTTGTCCCTTGACGTCAAGAAGTCGAGCGGGCCAGATGAAATCCCCGCAGTGGTGTTGAGAACGTGCGCTCCCGAATTGGCTCCCATCTTAACGCGCTTATTCACGCTTTCTTACGCCACAGGACAAGTACCGTCTTCGTGGAAGGAAGCCCTTGTGCATCCCATACCAAAAAAGGGTGACAAAAGTGACCCGGCCAATTACAGGCCTATAGCGATCACCTCATTGCTCTCAAAGGTGATGGAGCGCATTATTAATACGCAGCTCCTGAGGTACCTTGAGGACCACCAGCTGATCAGCGATCACCAGTATGGTTTTCGCAAGGGCCGTTCAGCTGGTGATCTTCTAGTGTATCTCACACATCGATGGGCTCAAGCCATTGAGAGCAATGGGGAAGCGTTGGCGGTAGGCCTGGATATAGCAAAAGCTTTCGACCGGGTCTGGCACAGGGCTCTTCTCGCGAAGTTACCATCATACGGTCTCCCCGAGAGGTTATGCACATGGACAGCCAGCTTTCTGTCTGAGCGGCACATTAGGGTCGTAGTCGACGGGTGTTGCTCAGACGCGAGGTCAATTAACGCTGGTGTACCTCAAGGCTCAGTTCTCTCTCCCACACTGTTCATTCTGCATATCAATGACATGTTGCAACAAATCGGCAGCGTGCATTGCTATGCGGATGACAGCACGGGAGATGCGGTTTACACAGGGCGTGCAAATACCTCTCGGACATTCGTGGAGGAAAGCAGAATCCGACTTGTGTCTGAAATCGAGAACTCTCTGGAGCGGGTCTCGACATGGGGTCGACTTAACCTTGTTGAGTTCAACCCCACGAAGACACAAGTCTGCGCGTTTACCGCTAAGAAAACCCCATTTGTCATAGCGCCAAAGTTCAAGGGAATACCGCTCACTATTGATAAAAGCATAGGGATCTTGGGAGTTGACATCTCGTGTGATGTGCAGTACCGGAGTCATTTGGAGGGAAAAGCCAAGTTGGCATCCAAGAAATTGGGCGTTCTCAGCAGAGCTAGGCAGTACTTCACTGGAGGGCATCTTGCTATGCTTTATAAGGCACAAGTGAGGCCCCACATGGAGTACTGCTCGCATCTCTGGGCAGGAGCGCCACAGTACCAACTTAACCCACTTGACTCCGTACAGAAGCGCGCGGTCCGAATCGTCAACGACCCAAGAATCTCCGACAGGTTGGAACCTTTAAGCTTGCGGAGGGACATAGGTTCCCTTTGCGTGTTCTACCGGCTTTACAATGGTGAGTGTTCCGAAGAGCTTTTTGACCTGGTGCCTACGTCACCCTTCCTCCATCGCACCACTCGCCGAAGGATGAAGTTCCATCCGCATCAACTGGACCCGTGGCGGTCCTCCACGGTTCGGTTTGCACGGTCTTTCCTACCACGCACGTGCAAGTTGTGGAATGAGCTTCCTTCTGAGGTTTTCCCGGAGCGCTATGACATGGGGCTCTTCAAGAAAGGTGCAAAAAGAGCTCTCCTTCAAGGCCGGCGATGCATTGGCGACTCCTCTGGTGTTGCAAATGTCCATAGGCGACGGTAACCACTTTCCATCAGGTGGCCCGTCTGTCTTATCGTTAGGTACAAATATAAAAAAAAAAAAAAAAAAAAAAATCCATTTTGAACCGACGTACGTCCTTACGGTCAGCGAATATGTTAATCTCTATTGCCTCATGTTTAAATACATATACCTAAACCTCTAGTACCTATGTACATCGCAACATAGCAACTGTTCTGCGGCGAGTTGACGCCGCCCCATTTGGTCATTGCCAGTGGGTGACGTAATATAGACATATATACACTTGTGTATGTGTGTTTGTATGTATGTGTGCGTGTATACACACATATATATATATAAGCGTACAAGCACAGTAGACATTAGATCAGTAGGGAAACTGCCTATTTGGACATTTGCTTATAGCGCCGAGGACGGCCACCGGGGGGGTTTTAGTGCGGTAAAAATCCCACATAACCCTGCGTCGCTCTCACAACGTCGGGTACCTTTTGAAGGTTTCCCCCTCGAGAACAAAAAAAAAAAAGGGAAACTGCCTATAAGGCTCGAAAACGCTGGGGTTATCGTGGTGCTTCAGTAGCGCGAAAACCCCATAGCGGCCTCGTCGATGCGATGTTTGTGCGAGTGTGCCGTTCCCGAGCGCTTATAGGCAGTTTCCCTGCTGACCTAATATGTCTACTGTGGTACAAGTATGTATCACGTGGTTCCCTTACGTTATTGGAATTTGGACGAATCGCTTATATGCAGACTTGTAGGTATTTTCCGCATTACTTAGCTGTATATGTTTAAGTCTGAATTCTTTCAACGTTTTTTATATAACGCTAAATGCTTATTATACTCATAGTCGCGTGACGGAATTTTTCTGTATTGTAGGTACCATAGACACATCCACGAGTACACAAACATTTAGCCCTTTTTTTGTTTCGAGGGGGAAATCTTCTGGTAAAAAGGTACCCGACGGCGTGGGAGCGACGCATGTTATGTGGGATTTTAACCGCACTCAAAACCCCCCGGTGGCCTTCCTCAGCCCTACAAAGAGGACTCCGGGATCTCCAAAAGGAACCATCGTGCTCCTCCCAGATGGGCGGCTGGGCCTACCGTTCCTCTAGTCTTTACGATGGTATGCGACCACACATACCGCCGTCCTTCCTGGGATCGCCTCTCTCACTCTAGCCGCCCGCAATCCCGGAAATATTTAGGCCTAGAAATTTTTATTTTTTCTGACATCTGGTCGAGAATCTAATCTGGAACCTACTGAGAGACAAATCGATATAGTGATCGCTCTGTTACGCGGATCGTCAAATCTCTGGTCATCCTCGTCCAATTAATGTCCTAATGCTGGGCTTGCGTTTTGATTTACCAAGTGTACATTTGTAGAGTTGACTCTCCATTTAATATTTTTTATTATAGTCTGTAGGTTTTCTTGCAAATTTTATTTTGTACATTGTTTTTCAAGTATTTTACAATATTTTTATTGAAGATTTATTAGGAGCGTGAATAAGTTCTCGCCGTTTTTTGTCAAAATAAAATGTTATTCTCGAAAGGATGGTAAAAGGCACGTTATTCAAAGCATTTTCCATCACTAGGGACAACTTTCTACCATCTTCCTGGTAACATTTGAATTCTTCTTCGGAAGGATAAGACTTTGAAGCAATCCAGTCATCAGCGTATTTTTCATTGTGTATCATTTGTGTCATCGTAAGAACTGTAATTCTTCTCAGGAAGACCGTGGGACATTCTGACGAAACAAGTGGTAATCGGAACAATGTCTGGTGTCATGTCTTTCACTGTATTACGGTCTTCTTTCCTTCAGAGCTTTGCTCAAACGCATCGTGACGTTGATAATGATCTACTGTGATGATTTCATTGGGTTTTAAAAATTCACAAAACCGTGTTCATCCCACGAGATACAGAGCATAAGCTTGGAACCATGAATGTTTTGTTTTGGCGATGATATTAGTGCACGTCCAGGCTTTCCCCATGATTTTTTGCGCTTTGGATCGTCGTAGAGTATCTATTTCTCATCGCCAGTTACGATTCGATGCAGAAAACCTTTTCTTTTCTGGCTCAAAATTGGCAAACTGAAGAGGCATTGGGCCGGCCACATCGCACGTAGGACCGATAATCGACGGGGAAGGGAGGTCCTCGACTGGCAACCATGTTTAGGCAAAAGGAGCACAGGTCGCTCCTCCATCAGGTGGACCGATACCTAAAGAAAACAGCGGGAAACCGTTGGATTCACAGGGCACAGGGCCGGTTGAAGTGGCTCCAATTAGGGAAGGCCTGTGTCCAACAGTTGACATCAAAAGGCTGATGGATGGGCCTCTACCTCACGAAACAGAACCCTAAGACGTCGAACGTTGATTAAAATCCCTAGATTATAACTGCTTATTCTGCTCGTGGCATACTTCTGGGTATTTTCCTTATTACGTTCTTACGTTGTTAGGCGCATGTTAGGGTACGTACACATCTGACATATGCGTCTCGAATGTAAATAGGTGCGCTTTGCGCGAACAATTAATATTAACGTTTGATAGGTAGGGACTTCTTTGCCAAGTAACTCATGTACAGGTGGCAGAATACGTGAACACAGGGTAGTACTTAAAGGTGGTAGGGCGATGAGTCGACCAGGGAGTTACCATCACAACACCAATTTCTGTGCAGGGGTTTGTGCGTTTGGCTGTAAGGCTATGAACTCACGTCACGTCCCGTGCCCGTAGCGGTGGTGGAACTGCTTGTTTATTTGTAAACTCACGAGACCGGTTAAATAACCGGCTTATATAAGCGAAAAGGTAGTCATAGATTGTTTTGACTAAGCAAAATGAACTTGTACTAAAGGTACAGCTCGCAAGTATCTCGCAAATAAGCGCATTCGCGATGCATCCGTCAAATATGCACACACCCTAAGATGGATTTCCTTGGTAGTAGATTATATAGTATGTCCATGTAACTCCTCCATTTTCTGCGTTTCGCGTCTATGTGTAGTTTTTTAACATTTTATTGTTTGAACGTAGTTTTGTATATGTATATGTATTGTATATGTTTTGCGGTTTTTATATAAGATTTTATATATTATAAGACTATTTATACGACGTCCTCGTATTTTTCGACTTTGTATATTTTGATTTCAATAAATGTTTTGAATTCTTAACTGAATAACTACTTCCTATTATTTTTGTTAATTAAATTATTACCGGGACTTAGTCCGCTTCGGTAAGGTTTTTTTTTTGTTCTCGAGAGGGAATCCTTCAAAAGGTACCCGACGCCATGGGAGCGACGCAGGACTCAGGGTTATGTAGCATTTTTACCGCATTAAATACCAATACCGCACTAATACCTGGTTTGGTTACATATAATTTTTCCCTAATAATAAATTCTCAATTAATATTAACCTCTTATTACGATGACGTCTTCGCTTGCGGTTTTACTTGTATAATCTCTATTCTAAGTAATATGACTCATGGATCTTGAACTTTACATTTTTAACTACTCGTAGCTACTAGTTGACTCGGCGAACTTCGTTCCGCCAAAAAGTCAAAAGTCTAAAATTATCAGTGTTTCTCCACTAGATTATGGATTATAGATGTATTATACATATAAACCTTCCTCTTGAATCACCCTATCTATTAAAAAAAACTGCATTAAAATCCGTAGCGTTGTTTTAAAGATCTAAGAGTACATAGGGACAGACAGCGGAAAGTGACTTTGTTTTATACTATGTAATTATACGCTATTGGGTGATTTATGTTTTCTTATTATGTAGTTAATTATAATCGATAATTAATAATCGATTCTAAAAAAGTTTAATCTGATGTACTAAGTAATAACATATACCTATTTGTTTAGAAAATATATTTTCGTAAACATTAATATATTTATTATTTGGAACGAAATTACAACTTCATTTTTTCAATTAAAACAACATTAAGTATTAAAAAAATATACATAATAAAAAGAAATAGAGTTCGTTGAATGAAAATAATCATACATGTAGTATTATTAAATTAAAACAAACACCCGCCTGTTTAAAAACAACATGCATGGACAAGGTTGTGCCCATTGCTTTGCCCGTTTCGAGCAACAAACACACACATCCTCACATATTCTCCTAATATTGCTAAGATTTAAGAAGATAATAACGGGAAATATAAACCCGTTCACAACCAATTCAAACAATTAAGTATCGCTTGATATTTTGTATTGTATGAGTCAGGTAGGTAAACTTTGTAACTATCGCGTAGCTAGTCACTGTGTCAAGGGTAACTATTCTCTCTATGCCATACCACACCTTACGGACTGATGACCAACGCCAGAATAAAATTTTTAAGACGTACAGCATATATACAGTAGTTTTTTTATTTTTTATTTTATTTTTTATTTGTCTGAAGTAGCAAACGAGCATGCAGTCCACCTGATGGTAAGTGGTCACTGCCGCTCATGGACATCTGTAATCAACTTCATAGAGAACATGGGTTCTATCTGAAGTCAAACACAGATGCGTTGCTACTATCGAGGACAGCCGGCAACCACACCCTTCTATCGAAACGCAAGAAATGCTTCACGCTAAAAATAGGTGTGGCGGTGGTACTTCCCCGATCGAACTACACTGGTTCTACCACCTTCAGTTATATCAATCGAATATTTATATTACGTGTGACAGAGAGAGAGTGAGACATATTATAGACTGGGGGAGTCTGTCGTATTTTTTTCCATCCGAAAACGTGTAAAATTCCAAGAAAATTGAAGTAAATTATGTTACGCATGATTTACCGGAAACTGATTTTGAACTATCACACGTGCGATTTGTCGGGAGGGAGAGGGTCATGGCAAATGTCACATGGGGGAGGGGTAGTCGAGAAATCACCAAAATTACTCTTGTAATTAATAGACGCTCCTGAAATACGGATGGAAACTCTAGATAAGAATCGTACTGGTCAAATTTTGTATAAAATAATTAATTATTATTAATATTAATACGTGAAGCAAAACTTTGCGATTCGTTTTTAAGACACTTGCCGCATTCGGAGGAGTATGAAATTACGCACGGTTATAGTTAACGTAGAGAACGATTGCGCAATGCTAATATTTTTTCAAATAATGCATAAAGCATACATAAAATCAACTAAAAACATATTACACTCACTTGAATTTGACACAAATACATACATAATAAACGAAATAGAACATTTAATTCTATGAAAACACATAACGTCAAAAATGTCAGATGTCTTTGTCAAAATACCCGCTACTGCTTTTAAACGCAGCTTAGTTAAGACACCTCTTTTTACCTTTCACGGATGCAAGTAGCTTGAAAATTATTACAAATTATTTAAATTAAGAGTAAGTGTTAATATTCCTTTTTAATTTTTAGTACGATTCTGTCTGTCATGGTACCTTGCCATCAATATTGATGTGAGTGCAATAAGTCATTAAGCTAAGCTTGCACTGTCCGTGACATTTGCGTAGCGTACATAGCCCGAAGGTAGATCTCGATCGATATGCGAAGTGAAGCAACACCGCGAGCGGTCGGCTGTTGGACGGGTGATCGCCGGTGGCTTCATTTCGACACATCAGTAGCATTTCGTGTTTTTGCGGTTCGCGAGCTTTGCTTATGACCGTTTGATCCACTAAGCTCTTGTGATGTTACGTCTGAAATTTAAAAAAAAATCATATAAGGACCTGTATCGTGGTGCAAGTTGCTTGAAAGGCAATATAACATGTAAAAGGTGGTAAAACCAGTTTAGTTCGACCGGGGAAGTACCACCGCCACACCTATTTCTAGCCGAAAGTGCGTTTCGTTAGAAGGGCGTGGTTGCCGGCACACTTCCACATGAGACGACCATCATAGTCCTCGGGAGTAGCAACGCATCTGTGATTGATATTAGACAGAACGCATGTTCTGTATGAAGTTGATTACAGATGTCAATGGGCGGTAGTGACCACTTACCATTAGGTGGACTGCATGCTCTTTGCTACTTCAGTCATATAAAATAATAAAACATATACACCCACAACACACTACCCTCATTCTGACATTGTCGTATAATTGAAATTTAATGGATTTCATAGACGGAAGTACACATGCACGCAACGTACTTGATTCTAAGTGGTCACTGTCGCTCATGGACATTTGTATCTGACGTCAAATCGGACAGGACTCTTATCTGATCGATGTGATACGTAGCCGCCACCGAGACTTATACGGAGCGCCGTATTAGTAGTAGGTACAATTCGCACGATGGAGAGATTGTCGTACCGGTTCGAGCGCTATCGTCGTTATGATTGTCACACTGCTGGGCACGGGTCTTTCTCAGAATGATGTATTAAGGATATAGTCTACCGCGCTGGCCAAGTGCGAATTGGTATACTACACACACCTTTAGGTTATTTTTTGAGAATACTAAGGTTATGTACCTCAGTTTATTTCCTCGCAATGTTTCCATTTTAACAAGTGTTTCTTAACGTTTTAGCGACGAAGGACATTTGGCAAATTATCTGTCTACACATGGACCACCAGGGCAGTCTTTTACTTAACATCTTTCTGTTTGCACATCACACTGGAATCCTTATACTTTTGACGATCTTTTTTTTCGGTCATCAACTTCTATTATTTGCTTCGCGGACCACTTCTAATGTTTCCAGCGACCACCAGTGGTCCGCGGACCACCGGTTAAGAACCACTGCTTTAGACGTTAAGCAGTGATAATTAATGTCCAATTATACGACTGCTATGAACGCTCTACGGTTCTACCATATACAAACGATAAGTTATGGCCTCAGGTTCGAGATATAGCAAAATTTTCAACGTACCGGACTTGCAGTATCAGTAAGAAATGGACTGTGACAGCCGCACGGACAGATAGACAGACAGATCTTTACGTATTCCGTTTTTTGTTTAGGCATACGAACCAGTCATTTAACGCACTAAATTTTATCTACAAGATTAAACTTAGTACCTAAATGAAATCTTCAAATTATGAACTTATTAAATTTTATAGTAAATTGAAACTTGATGTTTTGCAATCTATCAATTGATCTGCAAGATTTATTTAGCAAGTTATCTATCCTTAATAACCTAGTAAATAACGATTTGATTCTTTCAAAATTTTACTATGTTATTTTCTACGTTGTTCTGTAGCTCAACTTATATAGTGATTATGCGGCATATTAGTTTCACTTGTTATGCTTAGCTGTCGAGTCTTGTACTTCACTTACGAAACGTTTGAAAAGCTTAAAGGAAGCCAAATAAAATTTCACGGGAAACCCGGCGATGAAACAATTGGGGTCGGCCTGCAGTCAAATTACAGGGTGGGATCGTTAATCGACCGTCAGGTGGCGCCACTTGCCACTGGAGTAAGTACTTTTTGGGATTCCGTATCAAAAGGATAAAAATGGTATACTGTTACTAAGACTTCGTTGTCCGTCGGTCTGTCACCAGGCTGTATTCCATTTATTTATTTTTTATTTATTTATTTATTTGTTTTACTATAGTTAAAACGGTTACACCAATTACATTAATTATAGACACTACCAGTTATGCCTCTCGCTCACAGAACCTCATGCATACGGACAATATTTTCTGCCATTCATCTGCTAGCAAGTCGCACTCAGGGTATAAATCCAGAAGAGCGTTAAGTTTGTTAAGCACGCGGGAAATAGGCGAGTTTGCTCTCGCAACCGTGTGCGCCGCAGGTGCAGTTAAGAGTTTATGTTTACGCGATCGGAAGTAGCTGATAGGCGCAAAGAATCGACATAACTCGTCACTGATGTCTGGAGCATCTATCCTACCATGGAGAATTTTACAAGCTGTGATCAGCTGATGATGATCTCGACGAACCTCTAGTGAATTATAACCCAAGCAGCCCAGAAGAAAGTTGGTTGGATACAAGTTAGGATAGTATCCGAAAACACGTTTGTATAGGTATCGTAGGAAGGTCTTTTGAACCTTCTCGAGCAGCAGTCTGATACATGAACCGTGATAGCTAGACAGTGATAGCCTAATGGTTGAAACTTGCCCTCTTGATCGGGAGGTCCGAGGTTCAAACCCAGGCACGCACCACTGATTCATGTGCGTATTAGAAATTAATTATCACTGCTTTTCGGTGAAGGAAAACATCGTGAGGAAACCTACACACCCGAGAGGAGAGTTCTTTAAAAAAAAAAGTTCTCGGAGGTGTGTGAAGTCCACCAATTCGCACTTGGCCAGCGCGGTGGACTATGGCCAAAACTCTCTCATTCTGAGAAGACCCGTGCCCAGCAGTGGGACAATAATGGGTTGACGAGAGATAGCTAGACAGTTAATTTTTTACAGATGATGTTGCCAGTTGCCGCTATAATTTAATGTAATATGCAAATGTTAGAAATACTAGGTTATTCCCGCTACTTTACCCGCTTTAGTTATGTGTTCTATTTATTAATTTAGATCATAAATCTATCTATGTGCCAAATTTTGTCGTCTCTACCCCTTATCACACTTTGTTTGCCCCCCCTCCTGAACGTGTGACGTAATTTATGGATGGTCCCTTTACAAACTTTCGCATTCAATACCTTCAAAAAGCTGAAGAGTTCGTATTATTTCTTGTATGTACGTTTGGTTGAACGCGCCGATTTTTAGAAGTACCTACTAGTTTGACTTGATTGAATTGAATTTGAATACTTGAATATGATATGTCGTCGTCGTCAACCCATTATTATCCCACTGCTGGGCACGGGTCTTCTCTCAGAATGAAAGAGTTTAGGCCATAGTCCACCGCGCTGGGCAAGTGCGAATTGGTGGACTTCACACACCTCCGAGAACTTTTTTTTTAATAAGAACTCTCGGGTGTGTAGGTTTCCTCACGATGTTTTCCTTCACCGAAAAGCAGTGATAGTTAATGTATAATACGCACATAAATCAGTGGTGCGTGCCTGGGTTTGAACCTCAGACCTCCCGATTAAGAGGGCAAGTTTCAACCATTAGGCTATCACTGCTCGAATATGATATGATATTGAGGCATGCTTAAGGCTATATTATATGCGTATGCGTTTAGGCAGTATTATATGCTTAAGCCCGCTTTTTGTTTGTTAAATATAGACCTTAAATAAGGTTTAAATCAACAAAAGATATAACTTCAAGCTTCGTATATTCAAGAATACGGTACAAAAATTGAAAAATGGTACCGTACGGCATCTCTACGTACAACAAAACGTCGCATGGCAAGTATTGGGGCCAAAATTATATTAAAGCTCGAGTATTGGGCCAAGTTTTACTATATAATTTGATTCGATTACGGAAAGTAGGTACCGCGGTGGAAGTGCATCGTGCCAAGATGCATTCACGACGATAATGCTGCGGAACTCTTTGACTCATGCTTAGCGGGGACATTTATTTTTTGACTTAAACCGGGGGACATCGGTTGAATAATCTATTGAGATTTGCAAGCGGAAAATGGTCCGTGAAATACGCCCGTGAGAATAGGTTTTACATTCGCCTTAATTGTCACCATCACGACTTGTTAAAATGGGTCGATTTTTCGTTCATAATTTTTTAGATGGACACCGAGACGAAAACCCGAAAAACGGGACAGTTCCGTTAAAAACTGGACTTGTGGTCACGTTACTCATCAATACTCAATACTAATATCATAAAGCAGAAGAGTTTATTTGGTTGAACGCGATAATCTCTGGAACTATTGATCAAATTTGTATAAGTCTTTTTGAATATGGTAGGACATTTATCTAGGATGGCTTTAGCCTATTTATTATGAAATCTGAATCGATAGAACGAGAAATCCATTCTATCATAGCTTGACCTCTTTGTACTATCGAGTCTCATAACTACAGGAGGTCAATTGAACTGGACAATTTCTACGATAATGCTGCGGAACATCTTTGACTCATGCTTAGCGTGGATATGTTTATTTTTTTGGGTAAAACTGGGATATCGTTTTTACCCGACTTCGTGTAACATCTTTGACTCATGCTTAGCGTGGATATGTTTTCTTTTTTGGGTAAAACTGGGATATCGTTTTTACCCGACTTCGTGTAACATCTTTGACTCATGCTTGGCGTGGATATGTTTTTTTTTTAGGTAAAACTGGGATATCGTTTTTACCCGACTTCGTGTAAAATCTTTGACTCATGCTTAGCGTGGATATGTTTTTTTGGGTAAAACTGGGATATCGTTTTACCCGACTTCGTGTAACATCTTTGACTCATGCTTAGCGTGGATATGTTTTTTTTTTTGGCTAAAACTGGGATATCGTTTTTACCCGACTTCGTTAGAAGGAGGGTGATAAGTTTCGAGCGGATTTACGTCCATTTTGGCACGGGCCACAGCCTAAACGGTTTGACGGATTGTGATATAAATATGATATATAATTTGAAACGACTCAGTTGTGAGAGTGACAGGCTATTTATTTTTTGAATATATAAAAATATATTAGTTAATTAATTAGCGTCAGTAGAACATAAAACATATCATTAAAATAATTAAAATAAAGTAAATACCATGTACTATGTAGTGATTAACAACAATTAACCACTGAACCCCGCAATCGCCTCGTCGAATGCGGCGTGTCGTATCGTATTCACCGTGCGGCACGTGTAACGTTATTTCCCATGAATCATGGTGGCCAACGGTCGTTTGGATGTTTTGTGATGTGTTTCTGCTCGATTTTAGTCTAATAGTACATTTTAAGGTGGTAGAACCAGTGTAGTTCGACCGGGGAAGTACCACCGCCACACCGCCTATTTCTGGCGTGAAGCATTTCTTGCGTTTCGATGGAAGGTTGTGGTTGTCGGCAAACATTCACATGAGGCGATCATTATAGTCCTCGGAAGTAGCAACGCATCTGAGATTGACTTCAGATGTACTGTCAGGTGTACTGCATGCATTTCTTTTTTTTTATAGAACTTGGGTAGGTTTCCTCACGATGTTTTCGTTCACCGAAAAGTAATGATAATTAATTTCTAATACGCACATAAATCAGTGGTGCGTGCCCGAGTTTGAACCTCGGGCCTCCCGATCGAGAGGGCAAGTTTCAACCATTAGGCTATCACTGCTTCAAATTAGCATAACTCCCAACTTATTCTGAAGGTTTACTCTTCACACACGAATGCCATAGATTCGTTTGATGTTTTGAATATTATGATGGTAGAACCTTAATGTTTCGACTCCCTAGGGACTTTTAAGGATTCGGTTTCTTTCGAATGAAGTTACTGAAGATTTACGCTTTAACGCTTGATGCATTCTACACTCATAGCCCCAAAGTAGGATTTTCTGCTGTGTCGTGGTTGCGATGAATACACACAAATACGAATACACAAACACCCAGACCCAGAACAAGAAACGAAACTCATCATTTATATACTTGTCTGGCCGGGAATTGAACCCGAGACCCATTGCGAGTCAATCCGGTATGGTAACTGCACCGCCTTGCGAGTCGTCTGATTCCTTGAGAGTTTAAAAAAACGTTATTATTAATAATAATAATAATAAATTACTTTATTGCCCTAAAATTAAAATATAAAATCCTTAACTTAACAAATTACAAAAAAAGAAAAAATCATAGATATTACACTTTGTTCTACTGGTAGTACCTCCCCGGTGGAACGATACTCTACGTTGAGACTTGATTAGGGAAGGCCTACGGACGGCGATTAATGAATCGTTTATTTATTTAATACGACAGACATATAAAAGGTTTAACCAAAACGTAAACCCGAATAAGGGATGGACATGGACATTTTAATTAAACCCTTAGGGCAGCTCACTGCATCGCAAACTCAAAACGCCATAACGCACCATTAACTGCAATCAAATTTAAATCTTGTATCAAACCTATTAGAGTCATAATTAGATGTATTACTATTGATTTACTTAAAATTGAATTTTATACCGACGATCCAAATTCCATTTCGTAGTGTACATATGACGTCACTTCACGCTTTTTCAACGGCCCGCCGTGTACATATTGGCTTTCAACTTATTTATCAGTACGGCCAGTGCGGAGTGTAACAGGGTTGGTCAAAGGGTAGTTTCGTTTTTTACCCTAGGGCATTGCTTAGTCTTTGCACTCGGGGCCAGTGCTCAGGGCCCCCATCCTCAAAGGGCCCCGGACTTCTCACATTTAATATGAAGATATTATGGTTGGACGCATTACACTTTTCTCCCTGCATGAAAGTCGTCGGGGCCATCATACTTTTTTTTACATTCCAAAAGGGCCCCGAATTCTTGTATGCCCAGCATCGTCTAAAACTGCCACGCCCGATGGTAATGTTTACCTAGCGTTTGTGTATGTTTGAATGTATGTATGTTGATTTCTTTGGCTGATTTTGGTTGATTTGTATGTTGATTTTATTTAAATGTTTTAATTATAGTAAATAAATAAATTGTCTATTAACACAACCCTGCCGGTCCTGGCAGTCCTATTCACAAGTAATGAACGCCGGTCGCGCCTGCATGCGTCATGAATTTTGATGGCGACGAATCGATGCACGGACGGACAGATGTTATATATAAACATGTATACTGCTGAACCGACTAATCCATACTATCCATATCCATACTAATATTATAAATGTGTGTGTTTGTTTGTTCCTCTTTTACGTCGCCACATAGCTATTATATGATATGGTTTATATGCTGGGAGATAGTTAGGAGGGGGGGGAGTGACGTAGGCTACTTTTTACCGCGCACTCTCATTCCCATGAGAATATCGATGCTTTGTTAGTTGATACATATTTAGTAATTCCAGACGTTGTTATTAGATGGCGTTAGTAAAATTCATTTGCAAGTCAATGCTAATGTTAATTTCATTTGACCGTGCTGGCGGAGTCGCGGGTAAGAGCTAGTAGTAGCTTATGAATTTATTGGATGTTGAGTTGATGGTGGTATAGACGTGGCTTTAATATCGTTAAACCTTTGGTGAACCCATTGTCCCACTGCTGGATACAGATCTCCACTCAGATTGAGTGGTTCAGGCCGTAGGTCCATGCGCATTTATCCTGTCGTTCCGGGATCAGAATAGGGCTACGGTATCCCCTGCCATATATGTGTGGCCACATGCTATCGTAAACACCAGGGAGGCGCAGTGAGTACAATGCTCACTTTTTTTTTTTTTTTGTTTTCGAGGGGGAAACCTTCCAAAGGTACCCGACGCCGTGGGAGCGACGCAGGGTTATGTGGGATTTTTACCGCACTAAAACCCCCCCGGTGGCCGTCCTCGGCGCTGAAAAGGAGGACTCCGGGATCTCGAAACGACTTCAACCGGAATCCTCCGAGCGCGCTGCCCCACCGGGCTCCTCCCAGATGGGCGGCTGGGCCCACCGCTCCGTCCAGTCTTTACGACGGTATGCGACCACACATACCGCCGTCCTTCCCGGGATTACCTGACCGAACGGTTCGAGCTCCCACTCTAGCCGTCTGCAACCCCGGAAGCCCCTTTTAGTCGCCTCTTGAGTACAATGCTCACTGGGAAGAGCCCGAAGAGGGCATCGCGTTCGGAGGACACTGGCAGCGGTCCGTTGGAGATCCCGTTGTCCTCCACACAGAGCTGAGGATGGCCACCGGGGGGGGTTTTAGT
The DNA here is from genome assembly GCA_949699795.1 of Spicauda simplicius. Taxonomy (NCBI): domain Eukaryota; kingdom Metazoa; phylum Arthropoda; class Insecta; order Lepidoptera; family Hesperiidae; genus Spicauda; species Spicauda simplicius. The sequence goes on from OX453085.1 coordinate 7,013,969, forward strand.
GAGGTAAAAATCCCACATACCTCGACGTTGCTCCCACGGCGTCGGGTACCTTTCGAAGGTTTCCCCCTCGATATCAAAAAAAAAGGTCCATGCGCGAATTGTTAGACTTCTCACACCTATGAAAACTTTCTTTCAGAGAACTCAGGTGTGTCACTTTCTGCACTTTTTTCTTCACCTTAAATCCGTGTTAATTCCTTTCTAAAGTTCTATTTTAATGAATGAGGATTTCGATAACAAGGACATGCGCATGATGTGGAATGAGCCTGAGGTGTTACCGAAACGCTATGACATGGCTTTTCAAGAAAGGTGGATAAAGAGCCCTCCTTCAAAGCCGGCGATGCATTGGAATCTCCTCTGGTGTTGCAAAAGTCGGTAACCTCTTTCCATCAGGTGGCCCGCCTGCTTTATCGTTAGGTATAACGATCAAAAAAATATTCCACCGACTTGGTTCCACTTAAATGACTTAATATTAACCTATTATTGTCCCGAACCCGGGTGCGGGTCGTCTTTCATTTTGAGAGAAGACCCGTGCCCATCCTCGGGTTTTAGGCCATAGTCAACCGCGCTGGTCTAGTGCGAATTGGTAGACATTAGACTGACTAGATTTTTCTTTATATTTGTTTATTTGTAATCTGTACTTTATAAAAGTATTCGTCAACAAGCGTAGCAACAGTTCCCGCCTCGTGTACCATAATAATAACTAATAGAGTTTGCGCAATATTCGAAATTGTTCCGCGATGCGGTTTCAGGCTTCAGCTATGTTATTTAGTTTCAGGAATTCAAAGCGTGGGCGTCCGTTATTGACATATGAGCTCGTATACGTAGGTAACGATACGTATTTTCATGAATATTTAGATGGTAAACATGCGTGCACTCTACTTTATGATAGACTAGCTCACCCTGCTTCGTTCCGCCTTAAAGTCAAAAATCTAAAATTATCTGTGTTTCTCTGCTGTATTATCCCTTTATTATGAATTCCCTCTTGAATCACACTATCTCTTAAAGAAAACTACATTAAAATCCGTAGCGTAGTTTTAAAGATCTAAGCATACATAGGGACAGACATCGAGAAGCGACTGTGTTTTATACTATGTAGTGATTCTTGGTCCATTCAAGTCCACCAATTCGCACTCGGCCAGCGCGGTGTATTATGACCTATAACTCTCTCATTCTGAGACAAGAAACAAAAATTCGTGTCTCCCTTAGCACACCTCACAAACCACAACAGCGCTTAATATGTAGAACTTATAAGACATAAGTATGTATAGGTCGTTCAATAGAATCTCGTGATGATTTACTCGGAATGTATTTTGGGCGCAGATTGATATGTTTATGAAATGGACGTTGGTCGTGTGTTTGATATTCACACCAGTCATACTGTGTTACACGCGTAGGTGCGTCATATCAACCGTATAACATTTACTATCTATATTTTTAACTAGCTTTGCCCCGGGGTTTTGCCCGCGTTTAAAAAATTGACAGATCACTTAATGGTTAGAAATTTTGATAAGAGTAGATGGATTTTAATGTAATAAATTTTAAATGTTCACGATCCACTCCACGCCACCACACGATCCTTGCAAGTGAGCCCATCTGATGGTAAGTGGTCACTGCCGTCTATGGACGTCTGCAAGCAACTTCATCTACAACAGGGATTGCTCAATCCCGGCGACCCGGGTGCGGAGCGGTTACCATACCCGTCTGACGCGCAATGGGTCCCGGGTTCAATTCCCGGCCAGACATGTATCTGAATGATGCGTTTAGATTCGTGTTCTCGGTCTGGGTGTTTGTGTTTTCGTCTTGTGTGTGTCCATGGTATCCACGACACAGGAGAAAATCGTACTGTGGGGCTATGAGTGTAGAAAGCGAGTTTTACTTTTTTAAATATGAAGGCAATCCCAGATATGTTGCTACTCACGAGGACTAAGGTCACCTAATATAAATGGTAGTCAGCGAACTAGGTACATCCTTGCTCTTCACTAAGAACTGCTTCGCGCTAAAAATGAGTGTGGCGGTGGCACCTTCCCTGTCGAACTACACTGGTTCTACCATCTGGTAAATGCATGCAGGATGTTGGGAACACTTCACACAACAGTGACGCCATCTTTTGATCGTTTGCGGGATCTCGCCACGCCTGGTATACCGCTTAATAACCTCGACGATAAGCCCCGCTCAGCTCTGCATGGATTATATCGAAGACCCGGATAACACGCGCAGCCTCGCTCGGTTTCCCCGAACATCCTCGAAACTGGGACAGATCCGGGGAAACCGGGTCGGAGGTGGCTTTAGTATTCGTATTTTCGCATGCGGGAATTGTTTTAAAACCTAATCCGAGTTTATTATGAACTTTGTTTGATCGAGTAACACGTAAATACTACGGACTATATATTTGGATGGAAAATGAAAGAGCCTATGATTTAAACTTCGAAACTGATATAGGTATATATTTCACCAGATTTTCACGTTTGGGATATGAACCAATAGTAATTTAAGGTTAATAAGTCATTGTAATATAATGTAAGTTCAAATATAAAAGACTTTTACTAACCCCACTATTTAGTGGGGGTTTCCGAGAAGCTCAATTCGAAGTTTGCGTAGGTATATTCAAAATGTACGCTTAATAACCACGACTGTAAGCCCCGCTCAACTCTGCACAGATTATACCGAAGACATGGATATCATGCACTCTCGCTCGGATTCCCCGAACATCCTCGAAACTGGGACAGATCCGGGGAAACCGGGTCGGAGGTGGCTTTACTATTTGCATTTTCGCATGCGGATATTGTTTTAAAACCTAATCCGACTTTATTATGAACTTTGTTTCATCGAGTAACACGTAAATACTACGTACTGTATATTTGGATGGAAAATGTTTAAAAGCCTATGAATTAAACTTCAAAATTGATAAATAATTCACTAGATTCCCGTTTACTTTAAGGTTAATAAAACATTACAATATAATGTACAAATTTAAAGACTTACTAAACCCACTATTTAGTGGGGGATACCGAAAGCCTCAATTTGAAGCTTGCGTAGGTATATGTAGAAATAGATTATTCCCGTAGCTTCGCCCGCGTTAACAAAAATCGATTGTCCCGTGGGAATGAGATATTTTTCCACAGTAAAAATAGCCTACTTATATGTTTATCCAGAGTATCTAGTAACTCCCTATGAAATTTTATGAAAATCGTTCCTGCCGTTTAGACGTGAAAAAGTAACAAACATACACACTCACAAACTTTCGCCTTTATAATTTTAGTATGATGTACGCTTAATAACCTCGACGATAATCCCCGCTCAGCTCTGCACAGATTATATCGAAGACCCGGATATCATGCACTCTCGCTCGGATTCCCCGAACATCCTCGAAACTGGGACAGATCCGGGGAAACCGGGTCGGAGGTGGCTTGACTATTTGGATTTTCGCATGCGGATATTGTTTTAAAACCTAATTCTAGTATATTATGAAGTTTGTTTGATCGAGTAACACGTAAGTACTACGGACTATATATTTGGGTGGAAAATGTTTAAAAGCCTATGAATTAAACTTCAAAACTGATACATATTTTACTAGATTCCCGTTTACTTTAAGGTTAATAAAACATTACAATATAATGTACAAATGTAAAAGACTTACTAAACCCACTATTTAGTGGGGGATACCGAAAGCCTCAATTTGAAGCTTGCGTAGGTATATATAGAACTAGATCAATCCTGCAGCTTCGCCCGCGTTAACAAAAATCGATTGTCCCGTGGGAATGAGATATTTTCCCACAATAAAAAGTAGCCGACTTGTATGTTTATCCAGTGTTTCTGGTAACTCCCTACGAAATATTGTGAAAATCTCTCCAGCCGTTTAGACGTGAAGAAGTAACAAACATACACACTCACAAACTTTCGCCTTTATAATATTAGTATGATGTACGCTTAATAACCTCGACGATAATCCCCGCTCAGCTCTGCACAGATTATATCGAAGACCCGGATATCATGCACTCTCGCTCGGATTCCCCGAACATCCTCGAAACTGGGACAGATCCGGGGAAACCGGGTCGGAGGTGGCTTGACTATTTGGATTTTCGCATGCGGATATTGTTTTAAAACCTACGAGGGGAGGTCCAAAAGTTCGCGGAATGAAAGGGTTGTTAATAAAATATAACAATAAATTTATTTTTCCTTTTCAATATAATCACCCTTAAGTCTAATACATTTATTCAATCTATGAATTATTTTTTCTAAACCATCGAAAAAATATTTTTTGTCTTTGGCCTCAAAATGCGCCGAAATTGCCTCCTTCACTTCGTTATCGTCGGAAAATTTCCTTCCCCTTAACTCTTTTTTTAAATTCGGAAACAAATAAAAATCACTAGGGGCCAGGTCTGGACTATAGGGTGGGTGAACAAGTGGTTCGAATCCATGCGTGTGCAGAGCAGCCATGGCAACTCGGCTCTTGTGAACCGGCGCGTTGTCTTGCAAAAGCAACACACCCTTGGCCAATTTTCCTCGACGTTTTTCTTTAATTGCCTCCTTTAACTTTTCCAATATCGTTGCGTAGTATTCTCCGGTTATAGTGGTACCCTTTTCTTTATAATCAATCAGTAATATTCCCTCACAATCCCAAAAAACAGTGGCCATCAACTTTCCAGCCGATTCTGACACTTTGAATTTCTTGGGAGGTGGTGTACCCTTTTTGTGCCATTGCATGGACTCCTGTTTTGATTCAGGTTCAAAGTGATGAACCCATGTTTCATCTCCAGTAACAATCCGCTCCAAAATCTGCACAGGTTCGTCTCCACACACCTCCAAAAAGTGCTTAGACGCGTCGACGCGCTGCTGTTTTTGAAGCGGCGTGAGCATTCTCGGCACCCATCTTGCGCTGACTTTTGACATGCCCAGGTGGTCGTGCAGGATCCGCAAAATGGTTGTATCTGATACTCCAACTAATGCAGATAATTGTTTTTTCTTCAAACGTGTGTCTTCGAGTACAAATTTTTTAACTTTTTCGACGATATCTGATGTGGTGGCCTCAACTGGCCGCCCAGAGCGAGAGTCGTCTTCAATTGAATCTCGACCATGTTTAAAAAGTCCATGCCACTTATAAACCATTGTTTTACCAGGGCACTGATCTCCATAAACGGCGTCCATTTCATTTAAAATGGTTTGAACGTTTTTTCCTTGCTTGGTAAGGAATTTTATTACAGCGCGATGTTCAATTTTCTCCATAGTTGCAGTTTGCTTCCGGATTGACTTGTTTAGCAGGCGAGTACTCGTAAACGAATGGCGCTGTAGGGTTGAAATGTTAAATATATACTAATTATGAGTGCCTAATTAGTATGACACTAAGCGAGCTACCCTATCCCCACTCCATCCCCTCCATTCCGCGAACTTTTGGACCACCCCTCGTAATTCTAGTCTATTATGAAGTTTGATAGAGTATCGCGCTAAATCTACGAACTTGATTCAAATGGAAAATGTTTCAAAGCTTATGAATTTGACTCAATAACTTGAATATATATTATTAGGTTATTCCAACGGCTTCGCCCACTTTGGTCATCTCTACCACGGTAATGACTATCTTTTGTGTGAATCTCATAAACTTATGTGTTTGCCAAATTTCTCTGAAATCCTACTGGTAATTTTTAGTGAAAGAGTAACCAACACACATACACGCTTTTTACACTCATAGCCCCACGGTAGGATTTTGTCCTGTGTTATGGGTACCATGGATACGCACAAGACGAATACACGAACACCCAGACCCAGAACACGAATCTAAACTCAGCATTCAGACATCTGTCTGGCCGGGAATCCAACCCGGGACCCATTGCGCGTCAGACCGACAAACATACGTACACAACTTTTGCGTATTTAATGTGAAATAAGATAACATTAAAACAACCACATCGCTCGTAGGACCGATAACCGATGGGGAAGGAAGGTTCTCGAGTGGCGACCACGTTTATGTAAAAGGAGCACAGGTCCCCCCCCCCCCACCAGGTGGACCGATGACCTGAAGAAGACAGCGGGAAACTGATGGATTCAGGAAGCACAGGACCGGTTGGAGTGGCGTCAAGGGAGGCCTATGTCCAGCAGTGGACCTTAAGAGATGATGGATGTATGGATGGATGGAAGATAAAATCGCACTACGATAACAAAAGCCATCCGTTAATCCATTAGTCCAAGCGCCTGGCATGCGTATTAGTGACCGCAATGGATAATGATATAACCCAAGAAGAGAAAGAGTGGTATTTCTCAAATACAATATCGCACGCTACAATAATCTAAAACTTTAAATTTCTGAGATTAAGAGGAAGGGAAAAAGGCGTGATACGACGTTCGCTCTGTCTCACTTTTTCTCTCAATCTTTCTCACTCGCTTGCTCCCTACTCTCACTCCACGGCTAGTTGCTCATGCTACGTTCGCCCTGTCTTACTCTCTCTCAATCGGTCTCTATCACTCTCTCTCTCTTTTCCGACACTTCCGTTGCATACCGTCGTGACGTTTCATCTGTAAAAATTTTACCCTCAGGCGCCTAAAGAAGTGTCACTTCAAAAATCTATTAAAAATCTGCATTAAAATCCGTAGCTTAGTTTTAAAGATCTTTTTTTTTTGTTTTCGAGGGGGAAACTTTCAAAAAGTACCCGACGTCGTGGGAGCGACGCGGGTTATGTGGGATTCTTACCGCACTAAAACCCCCCCGATGGCCGACCTCGACGCTGCGAAGAGGACTCCGGGAACTCCAGTTGACCGCCGCCGGTCCTCAGCGTGTGCCCCATCGGGCTCTTCTCTGGTGGGCGTGAACTGCTCACTGCACCTTCTGGTTTTTACGGCAACATGCAACCACACATGCCGCCGTCCTTCCCGGGGTCACTTGACCAGACAGTTCGAGCTCCCACTCTTCCCGCCCGCAACCCCGGAAGCCTCTTTTAGTCGCCGTTTACGACAGGCAGAGGGTACCGTAGCCCTATTCTGGTCCCGGAACTACAGGGACATAGTTTTAAAGATCTAAGCATACATAGGGACAGACAGCGAGAAGCGACTTTGTTTTATACTATGTAGTTATTATAATCATCTACAACGTGCAATTTTTGCATTCATTTCGAATAAACCTTATGGTTGCTGGCTCACTGTTATATGAAGCGACCATCTTATCTCTCGGGAGTGTGACTTTGAGACGCAACTGTGATTGACTTCAGATAGAAATCTCAATCTATTCTATAAAAAATTGCTTAAAGAAGATGACTTGAGATGACTGCAGTAGCCACATACCATTAGGTGGATTGTAAGCTCGTTTGCTACTACAATGTGATAAAATGACGACCCGCGCAGCGGTTACCATACCGGTGTGATGCGTAATGGTTCCAGGTTCGATTTCCGGCCAGACAGGTGTCTGAATGATGAGTTTAGATTCGTGTTCTGGGTCTGGGTGTTTGTGTATTCGTCTTGTGTGTGCCCATGGTACCCACGACACAGGAGAAAATCCTAGTGTGGGGCTATGAGTGTAGAAAAGGTGTGTGTAATCTGATAACATTTTTTTTTAAATTCCGGCAAGCCTAGTCTGCGTTTCGTTTTGTTCCGAGCCCGAAACCCCTAAATTTAATGAAACGTATGATTTTATATCATCGATGAGAGCGTATTAATTCGTTGATTTTCATTGCGGGACCCCTTTTAAAACGTTATCAAAAGGGAGATAATTGCATTGTGTGATACGGGAACACGTGTACGTGCATGCGTGACGTGCGGGGGGAGGGGGGGGGGAAGGGTTGCCAGGTTACGACCGCCCTCGCAACGCCGCTTCAAAATAAAATGACCACGTTAGGTCGCGTACATTATGCGTATACAAAAACCTTCCTTTTGAATCACTCTATCTATTAAAAAAAACTGCATTAAAATCCATAGCGTAGTTTTAAAGATCTAAGCATACATAGGGACAGACAGCGGGAAGCGACTTTGTTTTATACTATGTAGTGATACGTATGATGTGGTGGAGGAACATTTTAGATTTTTGACTTTTAGACGAAACGAACTTCGCTGGGTCAGCTAGTTATGAAGATAAACTTAAATTGATATAGTTTTTAATTGTCTTTAATTAATATTAGGTACTGCTTCATTGATGTCTTAATTTGTAATATTAATAATCTATAACCTATATAAATAATAATAATAACTAAAAATTATACTAAAAAGAAAAAAAAGGAAACATTAAATACAAAAAAACTTCATCAAAATTGTTGCCCTTGGGAAGCGTGCCCAAAACGCTGGCGACATTACCTCGTTGGATAGCTATGCTAATCCTTTGGCAAAGGTAAGCGCCAGCCCTTTGGTCATTGGTGCACTCGATAAGTCTTTGTGAGAGGTGCTTAAAGAAAGATCGAGCGTCAGAGCCCCATCGTCCCATTGTCTCCACCCCAAACGGCAGAAATATGTAATCACGGCTGAGAGTTGCATATTTCTGCAGCTTGCGTATTTCCGCGTCGGTCGCCACAATGCCAGAATAAATAAAAAAAAAACATGCGTGCGTACAAAGTACACATGTCAGAAGTGAAACTTCTTTGGCGAACTAATTTATAAATCTTGTTTATATTTATACAAATCTAAAACTTTAAATTTCCAAGATTAAGAGGAAGGGAAAAAGGCGTGATACGACGTTCGCTCTGTCTCACTTTTTCTCTCAATCTTTCTCACTCGCTTGCTCCCTACCCCTACTCTCACTCCACGGCTAGTTGCTCATGCTACGTTCGCCCTGTCTTACTCTCTCTCAATCGGTCTCGATCACGCTCTCTCTCTTTTCCGACACTTCCGTTGCATACCGGCGTGACGTTTCATCTGTAAAAATTTTACCCTCATGCGCCTAAAGAAGTTTCACTTCAATAAAATGTTTATAATTAAAAACAATTTATGGAATATCTGTACGTAGCCTTATTTGGTTCGAGGGTTGCAATTTTACGCGTGCCACCCCTCAGGTGGTCTGCTTTTGATGGTTTGATGTTTCAAAATGAAATATTAATTATTATCAGAGCTTTCAATGCGTTTCATGTTTTTATTGAAAGCTGAGGGAGGAAATACCTACGATATTTTTTTATGTTCTCGTCGGTCGTTGTTTGTGAAGTAAAATGTTATCTCCAGCGTTTTTTTTTTATCTGACTGAAGCAGCAAACGAGCCTGCAGTCCACCTGATGGTAAGTGGTCACTGCTGGTCATGGACATCTGTGATCAACTTCATACAGAACATGGGTTCCACCTGAAGTGAATCACAGATGCGTCACTACTCCCGAGGACTATGATGATCGCCTCATGTGAAAGTGTGCCGGCAACCACACCCTTATATCGAAACGCAAGAAATGCTTGCATTTTTAGGAAATGGAAACAAAATATCACCCATAGATATAGGTATCTAGATTAAGTATATCTTTCTAATCCTTTTAATTAATTTATGTTTAATTCGGTTTGATGCGATTTAAAGGTAAATAGTGAAATGTTTATTTTGATTTTATTTTTTTAATACGATATGTACATTTTGCAAGTAAATTTCGTTTCATATATGGTTATAAAAATATTAAGTTTTAAATAGAGGATTTGAAGTAACACGTTTAATATGTAAATGGATTAGGTAAGCACTTATAAATGTCAGTTACATTGTCTTACATCGTTTTCTTATATGGTGGTAGTGTACCGCCGGATCAAATCACGACTTCAATTGGGTTTGTCTTATTTTTATCTATATACTAATACGTGAAGCAAAAAGTTGTGATCCGTTTTTAAGATACTTGCCGCAAACGGAAGAGTATGAAATTACGCATGGTTATAGTTGATGTAGAGAAGGATTACGCAATGCTAATATTTTTTTTTTCAAATAATGCATAAAACATACATAAAATCAACTAAAACACATTTCACACACACTACCTTGCATTTGACGCAAACACATAAATAATAAACGAAATAAAACATACAATGACTTACTATGAAAACACGTAATTTCAAAAATGTCAGATGTCTGTCAAAATACGCGCTATTGCTTTTAAATGCAGCTTAGTTATTTAAACCTCTTTTTACCTTTAACGGGTGCGTTAAAAATTATAACAATTTATTTGAATAGTGTTAGTATAATAACGTTATGACTATATGACATTGCTGCGCCCTTACAGGGTCTCATGCTGGGCTATTAGTTTTAAGAACATCAAATGTAATATGACGCATGATGCAATAAAGAAAGATTATGATTATGAATTTGAGAAATATTCGTGCTACTTTGAAGTTTAGTTTTTTAATTTAAAGTATTGACGAATTTCGACTAGTGGTAATAAATTCATCTGTATGTAGGTACTCAGTTTATTTTCATTACATCATCTTGCTTTAAACCATGGAGAAGAAAAGTTAGCTCCAGTATCTTACTTTACGTTTGTCTAAACAAGAGGCATGTTTGACACGGTATGCCTTTTTTTTTCTCTCGAGGGGGAAACCTTCAAGAGGTACCCGATGCCGTGGGAGCGACGCAGGGCTAAGTGGGATTTTTACCGCATATCCCCCCAGTGACCGTCCTCGCGCTAATAGAAGACTCCGGGATCTGCAAAGGAACGCAACCGGAATCCTCTGACCGCGTTGCCCCATCGGGCACCTCACAGATGGGCGGCTGGGCCCACCGCTCCGTCTGGTTTTTACGAGGGTATGCGACCACACATACCGCGGTTCTTCGCGATTCAAGCTCCCATTCTAGCCGCTCAGAACCCCAGAAACACGTTTTAGTCGCCTCTTACGACAGGCACGAGATATCGTAGCCGTATATTCTAATCCCGGAACTACAGGGACGTGACAAAATATACTGCACAATTGATGTTAATGTAAATGTTAAGTATTAAATTAAACATGTTAATTCAGGGCATCATAAAATATTAGAACCTATTCAAATAGTCCGCCGTATTAAACGAATAAGGGTTTTACCGCCGTCGCCAAATGGCGGTAGTAAATTCTATTCAGTCGCCATAAAATTTTGGCGGTCGGTTTGTTTTTATTGAACCTTTTATACTTAACATTTATTGGGACCAAATCAACCCCAGTCCCTTTATGCGAAGTTAATATTGAGAGCTTAAGATTTTATTGGCAGAATGAAATAAGTCTTACTGTACTGAATGAGAATGTAGAGCAGTGATAGCCTAACGGTTGAAACTTGCCCTCTCGATCGGGAGGTCCAAGATTCAAACCCAGGCACGCTGATTTATGAGCGTATTAGAAATTAATTATCACTGCTTTTCGGTGAAGGAAAACATCGTGAGGAAACCTACACACTCGAGAGTTCTTTAAAAAAAAGTTCTCGGAGGTGTGTGAAGTTCACCAATTCGCACTTGGCCAGCGCGGTGGACTATGGCCTAAAGTCTTTCATTCTGAGAGAAGACCCGTGCCCAGCAGTGGGCCAATAATAGGTTGATGATTGAGTGAGAGATAGTACTGAATCATATATTTATAAAGATTCAGTTTAGTCGGTTTGCACGCTCGTTTTTGCCGCGGCAAACTGCAAAATGTGCAAAATGTGGAATGAGCTTCCTCCTGAGGTATTCCCGGAGCGTTATGACATGGGGCTCTTCAAAAAAGGTGTGAAAAGAGCTCTCCTTCAAAGCCGGCGATGCATTGGCAACTCCTCTGATGCTAATGTCCATAGGCGAAGGTGACTACTTTCCATCAGGTCGCCCGTCTGCCTTTTCGCCAGGTTCAATTATAAAAAAAAAACATGCGTGCGTACAAAATACACATGTCAGAAGTGAAACTTCTTTGGCGAACTAATTTATAAATCTTGTTTATATTTATACAAATCTAAAACTTTAAATTTCCAAGATTAAGAGGAAGGGAAAAAGGCGTGATACGACGTTCGCTCTGTCTCACTTTTTCTCTCAATCTTTCTCACTCGCTTGCTCCCTACTCTCACTCCACGGCTAGTTGCTCATGCTACGTTCGCCCTGTCTTACTCTCTCTCAATCGGTCTCGATCACTCTCTCTCTCTTTTCCGACACTTCCGTTGCATACCGGCGTGACGTTTCATCTGTAAAAAATTTACCCTCATGCGCCTAAAGAAGTTTCACTTCAAAAAATTGGATTTATTTTATTAGATTGATTTTTGAAGGTGGTCGAACCAGTGTACTTTAATTAGGGAAGGTACCACTGCCACACCTATTTCTAGCGTAAAACATTTCTTGCGTTTTAATTTTTTAAGTCAATGTAAGTATAGTTAAAATTAATTAATTCTAGACCGAAACCGCAACAAGGAAGGAAGACGAGTCGCGAGCCGTAAATATTGTCCAATTGTCCCCAGTTTAAGGAAAACCAGGATTTATCAGGAAAATTAATTAATTTTGTAGTCAAGTATTTTTAAGGAAAAATATACGTTTAACTTTCACAGGTGTATTTAAAATGTTTAGGTTAGTAACTGCGTCATCGTTATTATCTATCTAATTATGTCCTAATGCTGTTCTGTTCTTTTTATTACATACTAGCAAAATCGACGCGACTTCGTTCGCGCAGACTACAATGACGCCTTATATATTCTAATAATAAAAATAGCCTATGTTTCTCAGGGATAATGTAGCATTCTAATGGTAAAATAATTTTTAAAATCGGTTCAGTAGTTTTTAAGTTAATTCATGACAAACATACAAAAATACAAAGTTTTCCTCTTTATAATATTAGTATAGATAACACAGCGTAGGTTTTGCGTGTTTGTCTGTATAGCGCATATATTTAAAAAATGGTTTGAGAATAGAGTAAAAGTAATATTAGAAATTCCTAATTGTTTCGTGTGTTTGAAATCTCTTTATACCACCAACTACTGAATTATATATCATAATTATCAGTTTCTTGCAGTAAAATTTTGTTTACTACCTGCACCTCGAATGTTCGCCCGCGTTAAAAAAATCGATGTGTCCATTGTCCCGTGGGAGTAAGATATTTTTCCACGGTACAAAGTAGCCTATATGTTAATCCAGAGTGTCAGCTAACTCCCTACCAAATTTTATGAAAATCGCTCCAGCCGTTTAGACGTGAAGTAACAAACATACACACTCACGAATTTTCGCCTTTATAATATTAGTATGAAGTATGATTTCAATAATTCACTAAAAAGAACCAAGTTTTCTTACAATCATTTTTTGTCTTACTCTAACGAGTATTCCTTATCATTTATATTATTAATACACATATGTAATATATGTCTTTCACTAGGTTGCTTACAAAAATGTAAAATTGGACCAAAATAACTAAGCGCTCGTTTCGATCTTTAAATAACCAAAAGCCTTATAGCAAATTACCTTACGGAGCGTTGCTGTTATACCGACTTTATTACGTTTTTCGAAAACAATCACGGCTTACGTTTTCACCCCATATTGCAAAGTGCATCGCAATGCAGTGCTGCAAAGGTGCGATGTAAATTACAAAACGTGCGAAAACGTAAACAATGTTCGTTTAGGAGAAACTTGATTAACCCGTACTAAGGGTGGAGGAGGCGTGTCCGCTTTCGTCCGTAAACAATACAAATAACCCTTTAATGCGATGTAACGGGCCCTAATTACGCTTAGGCGAATTTTCCGTGTTCATTTCTGAGTAAAGTTGTAAGGCTTAGGAATACTCCTATAATTGCAATGAACAGTAAATCTCCTTGTTCGTGGCAGATGTTCTGCCCATATGCCGTGAATACAGAAACCGTGAATGACCTACTCATAGAAAGCTGGCGCGCAAACAGAAGGCACCGAATCTTTTTACTTGTACCGAATATAATCGGGAATAAAGATCTTTTATTATTTAAAATCACTAAAATCTTCTTTGCTATTAGCTGTGGTCGATCCGACCCGATGGTGGAACGGTTAATATACCGATCGGATATGCAGTGGGTTCCGGGTTCGATCCCCGGATACGTCTTTGTATCCACGTTACCCACGACACAGGAATAATTCCAGTGTGAAGTTGTTAGTGTAGAAAGCGTTTTTAATAGCTTTTGATAGAGCTGCTGTGTTTTAATTAAAAGATAGGTTGCATGTTACTTTATTGTACGTACTACAAGTATATTTATCTATTCGTCACGTATATTTTAGAATCAAATAAAATACAAATGTATTTGACAGGTGGTAGACCAGTGTAGTTCGACCGGGTTCGTGTAGTTCGACTCATCTATTTCTAGCGGGAAGCATTTCTTGCGTTTCGATGGAAGGGTGTGGTTGCCGGCACACTTTGTTATGATGCGACCATCTTAGTCCTCCGGAGTAGCAACGCATTTGTGATTGACTTTAGATAGAACCCATGTTCTGTTTGAAGTAGATTACAGATGTCGCAGGGCGGCAGTGACCACCATCAGGTGGGCTGCATGCTCGTTTGCTACTTCAGGCAGATAAAGAACATTAAATTCAGTAGTTATGGTTTAATGCTACTAGAAACTCGCATAGTATAAAAATGTCCCCAGTAACTTCTATGATTACTTTTCCTCAGTCCTTCAAACTTTTTCTTTTCAATTATATTCGATGTAGAGACGTGCACCTTTCATTTATATATATGTAACTAGCTGTATTCTGTGCGCGTTGCTATCACAAGAAAAAACACACCAGAAACCTTCGAGAGCTCATAAATAACAACTTTTCTAAAGATCATCACATGATCAAATGAATAGTTTACGATTCTATAGAGGATATACAGACAAACATTAATTTTTTATATATAAAAATAGAAATAAACTTCTCTATCTGTATGTATTTACATATTATATCACCTTGATTCTAAGGGTTGATAATATAAAAACACACAAGCTACTCATAAACCTAACAGCTCCATTCGGCGCCCTTTACAAGGGTTGCACCGGTGTTTTAATACAAACTCGCTTCAAAGCGATAAATGGCATTAAGGGAAAACATATACCGGTATTTTGTCACCCTTTCCCTAAAGCACCCTTAGTGTCGGAAAATACTTTTGGTCACCGCTCGACGGCCGGTTTTAGTAGTAAGGTTTTTTTTAATTGAAGTAGCAAACTAGTATGCTGTCCACCTGACGATGGTCGCTGCCGGCCGTGGACATCCGTAAGCAATTTTGTACAGAACGAGTGCTCTTTCTGAAGTATGTCGGCGTGGAAGGCGCTGGTATCTATTTGTGAAACTGTATTGGTTAAAAAGGAGACCGCCGAGCGAGATCGGGAGATACGGGGACAAGTCACGTTCGGAACGGTAGGCGTTAAGACAGCGACAACGTAATCTGTCCGCCTAGTACTCTGATCAATAGTCAATGCGAGACCTATTTTTTTTTGTTATCGAGGGGGAAACCTTCAAAGGGTACCCGACGCTGTGGGAGCAACGTCGGATTATGTGGGATTTTGCACTAAAACCCCCTCAGGTGGCCGTTCTCGGCGCTTAAAAGGAGGACTCCGGGATCTCGAATAATAATCACATAATGCCGTCCTTCCGGGGTAATTGGCTGGGCGGTTCGAGGTCCCACTCTAATCGCCCGAAACCTCAAAAGCCCCCTTTTAGTCGCCTCTTACGACATGCAGGTGATGCCGTAACCCTATTCTGATCCTGGAACTACAGGGCCAGTCAATTAGAGAACTAGGAGGCGCTCGTAAGACCTAGGAGTCACAAGCGGTCTTGATTTGGGGCTCAGATCGTTCAGTACTTTTGACTTTGGGTGGATGATAATTTATTGTGGCTACAAGTTATCGTGCCTATTGAAGCGAGTTGTACTTGTCTTGGGAAGGTCCTAAAGGGTGCCACGTAATGGAAACACCGGTGTATTCTGCCAGAGATCCCGGGGATTCTGTATATGCGCATTGAGGCCATCGAGGCAGTTTTAGTGAGTAAAAAGTTCACATAACTTAGCGTTTTCTCAAAAAGGTCGGGTGTCCTTGGAAGTTTTCTTCTCAAACCAAAATAGAAAATATATCTCCCTTAGCACACTCTTAAGACCATAGCAATCGGTCTCGATCACTCTCTCTCTCTTTTCCGACACTTCCGTTGCATACCGGCGTGACGTTTCATCTGTAAAAATTTTACCCTCATGCGCCTAAAGAAGTTTCACTTCAAAAACAATACTCGTAACCTGTCCCCCCACATTATTCGCACATTTGCGAGAATACCTTCAAAATTCAGATTAGTCATAAGTCTTCGAACGGCGTATAGAATATGAATAATAGCACAGTAGACATATTAGACCAGTAGGGAAACTGCCTATAAGCGCTCGAAAACGGCACTGAGTATGCCGTGCTTCAGTTCGAAAACCCCAACCTTTTCTAATCCCATTGTGCAGAACAAATGTTCTCAGGCATTCACCACTTCCTCGTATATGTGCCGAATATAACAGACTGTGTACTATTTACAAGAATATTGACATATTCTTTGATTCCTTTATATCAATTAAGTTAAAAATTCTTGCAGCTTGATGTTACTTGTTAATTAGTTTTACTTTAATACCTCACCAACTGCATTAGTTAGTACTTAAGTATTGTCGTACCAATGTTGTCATGCCTATAATTGGTGTACACACCAGAATCTGTATTTATTTTGAAATGTGTATTGTGTATGTATAGTGTGTAATCGCTGTTGGCATGTTGTTGCAATAAATAAATAAATAAATAAAACCCCATAGCGGCCTCGTCGATGCGATGTTTGTGTGAGTGTGCCGTTTTCGAGCGCTTGTAGGCAGTTTCCCTACTGGTCTAATATATCTACTGTGATAATAGTGAGTCATTATCTAAGTATTCACTTAGCAAAAATGCCTTATCTGTGTTCACGGTTATTTTAGCGTAACACGTCATTGTTTATCGTTGTATGTGTGTGCGTGTATTTCGATTATATAAAACACCTATACAATAGGTACTCAAGTCGGAGTTTAATCTAGTTTGGGGCTGATTCAAGATGGACGCGCAGTGCCCTGAGTACAATCCGTTATTGCGTTTCATCGAAACGATTGTTGCTTACTTACTCTTACCCGTGGCTTCGCCCGCACGGTCAAAGGGAATTAACATAAGCATTTGATAGCGCGATTCAGAACTTGCAAAAGAATTTTACTAACGCCATCTATTAATAACGTCTGGAACTACTAAATATGTTTAAACTAACAAAACATCGATATTCTCGTGGGAATGAGAGAGCGCGGTAGAAAATAGCCTACGTCACTGTCACCCCTCCTAACTATCTCCCAGCATATAAACCATATCATATAATAGCTATATGGCGACGTGATAGAGGAACAAACAAACACACTTTCACAATTATAATATAGAAGTATGGATGATTTGCCAATTATTGCAATGCAAGTTAAGGCTGAAAATAAAAACGTAAATGTGCAATGAGCATTACGATGTACTGTCTAAAATTTTAAAAAGGTTTTTCAAACGCTTTCTGCATTCAGCCCCAAATTAAGATTTTCCTCTGTGTTGCGTGTGCTAGGGACATACAAAGACGAAAACAAATTATCCTGATGAAATGTAATGAAGTGACGACCCGCCTGACCCGCAATGGGTCCCGGGTTCGATTCCCGGCCAGACAGCTATCTGAATGATGAGTTTAGATTCCTGTTCTGGGTGTGGGTGTTTGTATATTCGTCTTGTGTGTGTCCATGGTACCCACGACACAGGAGAAAATCCTAGTGTGGGGCTACGAGTGTAGAAAGCGTGCTTTTTTTATCACATCCTTTCGTTATCAGTATCTCCAAAAAAATCATCTCACCGACACTATCATAAATTCCACACAGAACGAACTTTCATACCTGTACCTATATTAAAAAGAGGTTCTAATACTTTTATTATAGCGAACGTCGAATAAAACAGATTAAAGGTGGAATTTAATTAGCTCGCTTCCAGAGTGGAAGTTTTTATATGAACGCTCAGTTCCTAGTAACTTCGATGTTTGTTCCGCCTTTAAACCCATTTGCTAAGATTTTGTTAGATTACTACTAATCTAGATAGAAGCGTACTCCGGTGATGAATTGACGACCCTCTGGACGCAAAGTCCATAGGCGATGATGACTGCTTACATTATGGAGGCCGTGTGGTGTCGGTCTTGAATAGCACCACTCCCTCTCTTCCCGTGGATGTCGTACGAGGCGACTAAGGGACATAAATCCAAGAGATGGGCACCAGCATCTCCTTGTGTAACTCTACATCTACTGCGGTCGCCCCCCTACCAGATGGACCGATGACCTGTAAAAGCGGGAAACCGTTGGATTCAGAGGGCAAAGGACCGATTGGAGTGGCGCCATTTAGGGGAGGCCTATGTTCAGCAGTGGACATCAAAAGGCCGATGGAACGATGGATGATTTAAAATATAAAATAATAATAAATTTATTATAAAAAAGTAATAATAATAAATAAAGAGTTCCTACATTGGGGTACTACAGAGACACTGGCGCACACGTCTACGCCGTACGGGTTGCGCCGAATAATTGGCCAATGAGTAGTGCGGGCTCACAGGGTAAAATACCCGGTAGATTAAAATCTGAATTTTTCACTTGCGAAATAATTTCAAAAATCAAACCTTGTGGTCCTGGAGCACCCCACGTAGTGTTCTAGGGTTAAGTTAATATACCTAAATGATCATCATCGGTCCATTCCTGTCTCACTACTGGGCATGTGACTCGCAGATTGACAGAGTTTACGTGATAATTATCTTTATAAAAAAACAGCTAAAAATACTGTGATTAGAGACTTGAAATTTTGCAACATGTTTCCTTTGATTTATGATGAAGGTTAGCACTTAGGGAGAATTTCTGTAAATTCGCCCCTCGATGGGATATAAATGTAAGGAAAGGTTGTTTGAAAGTCCGCTAATTTTGATGCTAAATTAATGATACTTAGTGTTTAGCTTGGTGGTTTAATACTTCCTAGATCTAAAGACTAATGGATGTGTCGCAGGTTCTGCTAGTATCACATTAATCGCCAGAGAAGTGTGCGGCGCGACATTTATCGATAATTAATCGTTTATCAATTCCTAGAATAACGATATCTTTAACGATTTGACATTTATAAGTCCGGGTAATTTAATGACAATTACGATCATTGACTAAACTCGATTTGGGTAACTTTGAACATTTTTTACAATATTTGTGATATTATAATCTATTTTATATTTATTGCACCTTGTTTTTATTAAATGAATAGTGTCCTTTTTAGCTGGTTCATTAATTTAACACAATAAATTTACGGAGAAAACAATGAAACTATCCACAATTACCCCTAAAACTCAAATTCAAAGTTATCCTTAGTTTTGGGTAACTTTGAATATAATTTTTTGAGGATATAAAATCCGTCATTTATCTAATATTTTAAGGTCTGGGTAAAATTAATTAACATATTTTTTGTCAATTAAAACCAAATCATTAAAAAATACATTTATTTTGACATATAAATACAATAGACAACTCGGTCTTGCCATATGAATCAAGGTCGACCAATTTGGTGGTAAAATAAGATACTAGTTTTTTTTTGATTATTTATTCCATCCATCCATAGGATGGACGGAACATGGACATAACATAGGCCTCCCTTAAAGTGCGCCACTCCAACCGGTCCTATGCCCTCTGAATCCAACGGTTTCCCGCTGTCTTCTTCAGGTCATCGGTCCATCTGATAGGGGGGCGACCGGTACTCCTTTTGCCTAAACGTGGTCGCCACTCGAGGACCTTTCTTCCCCATCGGTTATCGGTCCTACGAGCGATGTGGCGGCCCATTGCCACTTCAGCCTGATAATTTTGAGAGCTATGTCGGTAAGCTTCGTTCGTCTACGGATTTAATCGTTGCGAATCATGTCTCGTAGCGAAATTCCGAGCATGACCCTCTCCATAGCATACTGAGCGACCCTGAGCCTCAGAAAAAAATAATAATTTTATGATACAGGTAACTTTGAACCGTTCAAAGTTACCCGTATTACATCCAATTTCGACGTCGACAAAAGTTTAACAGTTTTACGCAATATTCAACATGGGATACGGATAGTACAGTTTCAAAATAATAATATACAATATACATTTTAAAGATAAACACCAAAACATACCTGTTTACGGTAAGTTTTATATTATAATTGCTATTTCAAAACGGAGCATCAAACACTTGCAACAACTTCACTACGGAAAAGGCAGTAGGTATTTTTTAAAATTATGATATTGACAGGTACCTTTTTTTACTTTCATTGCTATTACAACATTTTGGCGATCCATTTTACGCAGGTACGATATTGAAACAACAAGAAGTTTCCATGTAGGTAATAAATTAATATATTTTTTTCACAACTTTGTTCAAAGTTACACCGCAATTCAATGTTACCCAAATTGAATGTACTGCAATTCATTATTTATTTAGCAGATATAACCTATTGCATAATACTTCCTTGTGTTCACTCGATTTTATTTTTAAATTTAACTAGTTGACCCGGCGAACTTCGTTCCGCCTAAAATGAAAAATGTAAAATCTAAGCGTATCTTCAATATATTACAGATATAGATGGATTATACATAAAACTTTCCTCTTGAGTTACTCTATCTATTAAAAAACTGCATTAAAATCCGTAGCGTAGTTTTAAAGATCTAAGCATACATAGGGACAAACAGCGAGAAGCGTCCCTGTGTATGCTTACATCTTTAAAACTACGCTACGGATTTTAATGCAGTTTTTTTTAATAGATAGAGTGATTTAAAAGGAAGGTTTCTATGTTTAATACATGTATAATTTAGTAGGGAAAAACTTATAATTTTTAGATTTTTTCAACTAGTATACATTAAACGAAGCCCTGCTCATTCATTACATAGACTGCTAATTTTAACAATCGTCTAAAACAGGTAATCGCAAAATGCAAACGTAGTCCAAACTTTTCTAGTTGTTTAATATTAGGACTCCACATTTGAGAGAATGTAGAATAAATATTGGGAGTCTATTATAGTCGTCTATTATAAATCGGTGCACGTAATAAATAGCAACGGTGCGTCTAGAATTTCGTCCGACTGACGTTTAAAATGTTTGATTGACTTTGTGGAAACCAATTTTTTGGCCATTTCTGGGACCTTTTTCTAGTCCTTTAAAATTACATGTCCGATATTGGGAAAATGTACAAGGATATAGTGCTAGTGTATTCAATAGTTAGTAAAGGATCAAAAATCATAAAGTGTGTGCCAAATTATAGCGAAATCCGACAGGCAATTTTTGCGTGAAACAGTAACAAACACACATACATCGTCACAAATTTTAGCGTCTGTTATATTGACAAGGTTTAGAGTCTATTAGATTACCATGTCTATGTGCACGTAATAAATAGCAACGGGTGCGTCTACGCACTCGTCTGGTGATGTCGTCTCGCGCTCGGCCTTCGTCATCCGACTTACGTTTGAAATGTTTGAATGGCTTTCTGCAATCCTACTTTTACGCCCATTTTTATAGTCTTTGTTAGTCTTTAAAAATTACGTGACTGATTTTGGGAAAATGTACAAGTCTCTTATACTGGGTAATTACTGTCCTGAGTTAATGTAGGTCATGGAACAAGTGTATGCCACACTTTATTAAAGTATTTTTTTGCTTCTAAGACACTTTTACATGAGGCGACCATCATAGTCCTCGGGAGTAGCAACGCATCTGTGATTGACTTCAGATGGAAGCCATGTCCTGTATGAAGTTGATTACAGATGTCCATGGACATGACCATTTACCATCAGGTGGACTGTATGCTCGTTTGCTACTTCAGTCAGATAAAAAAAAAAACATGTAGGTACAACAAATATGTGTACAAAGAATTCTTGATAATCGGTTGAGTAGTTTTGGCGTGACAGCATAACAAACGAACTCAAATTCACATTTGTATTAGACATTCGATAAGATTAGGAGTCTATTAGTTTACAAAGTGCACGTAATAAATAGCAACGTGTGCGTCTACGCATTCGTCTGGTGATGTCGTCTCGCTCGGCCTTCGTCGGCCGACTGACGTTTGAAATGTTTGAATGGCTTTCTGCAATCCTATTTTTACGCCCATTTTTATAGTCTTTGTTAGTCTTTAAAAATTACGTGACTGATTTTGGGGAAATGTACAAGTCTCTATACTAGGTAATTAGTGTCCTGAGTAAATTTAGGTCATGGAACAAGTGTATGCCACACTTTATTAAAGTATTTTTTGCTTCTAAGACACTCTTACATGAGGCGACCATCATAGTCCTCGGGAGTAGCAACGCATCTGTGATTGACTTCAGATGGAAGCCATGTTCTGTATGAGGTTGCTTACAGATGTCTATGAGCGGCAGTGACCAGTTACCATCAGGTGGACTGCATGCTCGTTTGCTACTTCAGTCAGATAAAAAAAAAGTTCAGTCTAGTCTAGTCTATTAGACTACCAAGTGTACGTAACAAATATTAGCGGGTTGGTCTGGTAATGTCGTCTCTCTCGGCCTTCGTCGGCCGACTGACGTTTGAAATGTTTGAATGGCGTTGTGCAACCGTTTGTTGCTGTGTCCACATACGTTATGGAATGCTGGTACATATGTATTTGTTACTGGCTGTGGCCGCGGTTTTACTTGCGTATGATCTCGGAGAAATGTATACGGAACAGTGCATTGTTTCGGGATTAAAGTAGCACACTCAAAAGTATCGGAACAAAGATTATATGTATATTTATATAAGAATAATATATAAGAATATATGTGTATTTATATAAGAATTTATGTATATATATAAAAACGCATATCATGAGTACCCGTTAAGTATTAAAATATGTCAATTCCGCGATAATATTAGTCTAAAATCATATATGTTGTACGAGATACTGCACGTACACGTGACTATTTTACGTATGTGAGTGCTTTACTGCACACATGCAAACATTTTCCTTCAAACGGATATAATTTTATAGTAAGCACTTTTTACGTGTCTTATATATCAATAAATCAGTGTTAAACTAGCACTCATTGGGTTTGGTTTTCGTACGCTACCTTTCCCCGCAAAACTGTTACCTTAGTTCCTAATACTTAGTGAACGGTACATATGTATATTTACCAGGTGATAAAACCAATGTAGTTCAACCGGGGAAGTACCACCGCCACACTTCTATATGAGGCGACCATCTTAGTCCTCGGGAGTAGCAACGCATCTGTGATTGACTTCAGATAGAACCCATGTTCTATATAAAGTTGTTTACAGATGTCCACGGGCAGCAGTCACCACTAACTATCAAGTGGACTGCATGCTCGTTTGCTACTTCAGTCAGATAAAAAAATGTATTTGTGGTTGACTTCAGATAGCCCTGCTCCATATGAAGTTGCTTATCTATCTCCGGCACTGACTACATATAATCATGTGGACTTAAAAAAAAAAACTTAAACTACACTTTTCTACACTCATAGCCTCACCGTAGGATTTTCTTCTGTGTCGCAGGTGCTACGGACACACACAAAGACGAATACACGAACACCCAGACCCAGAATCAGAATCTATACTATCATTCAGATACCTGTCTGGCCGGGAATCGAACCCGGGACCCACTGCGTGTCAGATCGGTATGGTAACCGCTCCAACACGCGAGTCGTCTGTAGGCTACTAAGTAAAATCTTGTAAAAACAATCTTTTTTACTGTTTGGTCGAGCCATATACGTTCTACCATTTTTTTATTTTTTTGACTGTAGTAGCAAACGAGCATGCAGTCCACCTGGTGGTAAGTGGTCACTGCCGCCCATGGACATCTGTAATCAACTTCATACAGAACATGGGTTTCATCTGAAGTCAATCACAGATGCGTTGCTACTCCCGAGGACTATGATGGTCGCCTCATGTGAAAGTGTGCCGGCAACCACACCCTTCTATCGAAACGCAAGAAATGCTTCACGCTAGAAATAGGTGTGGCGGTGGTACTTCCCCGGTCGAACTACACTGGTTCTACCACCTTGAAACTTCACAAATCACTAATCTGAGACAAGTCAACGAGTTTTATAAAAAACATCGATAAGTTATATCTCGAACATTAATCCAAACATCAGCCCACATACACCGGAATCATTCATCAAGTCAAACCCACAAAGCGGCGTTTATAATTAGACCGCTATACAAATTTATCACAAAACTGTATATTTGTACACTGTGCTGTCGGCCGAAGGTCGGCTGTTATGCTACATGCCGTGACCGCATCGCGTTGTGTAACTACGCCCTTAGTACGAGATTGTAACGTTTTAGTGATGTAACCAATTTTCGCATTCGCAAATGTTGATAAAGGTGGGCATTCACGTTTCAACAGTCCAACTTAAGAAAACGCTTTCTACACTCATAGCCCCACAGTTGGATTTTCTCCTGTGTCGTGGGTGCCATGGACACACAAAGACGAATACACGAATACCCAGACCCAGAATATGAATCTAAACTCATCATTCATATACCGGTCCGGCCGGGAATCGAACCTGGGACCCGCTGCGTGTCAGACCGATGTAGTAACCGCTGCGACACGCGGGTCGTCAAGCGGGCTCTCGAACTTTGCGACATGATCACACTGTCGTAACGTAACGTCGTAACGGTCGTATGCGACAAGTTCGATCGTAAATGGCTTGGTCCTGAAGGTGGGCATTCACGTTATAACGGTCGCACTGACTTTCGCACGAACCACGAAATTGTCGCATAGGCCATACGACAATTTCAATCGTAAGTGCCTTGGTCTTAAGTCGGACTGTACGACCAAAGTCATGTCGCAGGTCCGTTGAAGTCGTCCCTGTAGCCTCGGGGTCAGAATAGGGCTACGGTATCCCCTGCCTGTCGTAAGAGGCGACTAAAAGGGGCTTCCGGGGTTGCAGACGGATAGAGTGGGAGCTCGAACCGTTCGGTCAGGCAATCCCGGGAAGGACGTACGTGTGGTCGCATACCGTCGTGAAGACTAGACGGTGCGGTGGGCCCAGCCGCCCATCTGGCAGGAGCCCGATGGGGCAGCGCGCTCGGAGGATTCCGGTTGAAGTCGTTTCGAGATCCCGGAGTCCATCCGGATCCAGGATCACATTGTCGTAACGTGAGTGTTGATGTTTGAGACAGTCCGTTCGACCAAGCTCATCAGTGTTTGCCCACCTTAAAAGTGATGTAACCAATATTTGCATTCGTTTTCAAATTCGCAAATGTTCATAAAGGCATTCACGTTTCAACGGTCAAAACGGGCTGTCGCAACGACAGTTCCATCACCACACATACTTTGCGACTCAGTCGTACAGACGGTTCTACAAAAATTCGCTAGTATGTAATTTTCTTAAGTTTTTTATTAGCTCTTCATACGCCAAATTCCGAGCTATTTATTGTGATAAGCAGAAGTTTGGGCAGACACAAACATGAATGATATTTATAGCATATACTCTCTAATAACAAGTGTAGTTCGACCGGGGAAGTACCACCGCCGCACCTATTTCTAGCGTGAAGCATTTTGCGTTTCAATATAAGGATGTGGTTGCCGGCACACTTTTATAAAATTGGAGATCATCATAGTCCTCGGGAGTAGCAACGCATCTGTGATTGACTTCAGATAGAACCAATGTTCTATTTGAAGTTGCTTACAGATGTCCATGGGCGGCAGTAACCACTTACCATCAGGTGGACTGCATGCTCGTTTGCTACTTCAATCAGATAATAAAAATAATATAAATTAATGGCGCGTGCCTGTCGAATCTGTAACACATTAAATAACATTAACACTTTGTATGTTATGATATATGGGTCGCAATTAATTAGTTGTGCTCATTAATTGATGCTGAAATGTATCTCATTATAGAATTAATCGATATTGACTTCGACGTTCGAATGCATTTCAATTTGTGCGCTCTTTAATCATGACATGATTTCGATAATTGGTGCATCCACATTTAAACGCGGTATTTTTAATATTATTTACCACGGTAAAGAGTATGATATGAGTGTAGGTAGAATATCTCTCGTCAACCCATTATTGTCCCACTGCTGGGCGTGGGTCTTCTCTCAGAATGAGAGAGTTTAGGCCATAGTCCACCGCGCTGGCCAAGTGCGAATTGGTGGACAATATACATCCACCTTAAATAGATTTCGAGTTATTAGGGGGTCAAAAGTCGTAACAACTAGATAACAGACCTCCATGTACCGCCGAGAACGGTCACCCTTTAGTGCGGTAAATCCCACATCACCCGGCGTCTCTCCCACGGCGTCGGGTACCTTTTGAAGGTTTCCCTCTCGAGAAGAAAAAAAAGGGTGTCAAAAGTGCTTCCAAGTGGTTCTAGTAAATAACACTTGTAGAGTATTGCTTGTTTCTAAGAACTTACCAACACGCTACCGCGTCTTTTGATGAACTATCTGAGTAGCAAGATTTAGCGAAATTTGACCAGTAGGTACATTTTACGCAGAAGGCTAACAAAATTTAATTTTCGCTGTCGCTTTTATAATATTAATGAAATTCTGTAAAAACTTCCGACACTGAATTTCACCCACTATATTTCAAGTTTTTATTGAAAGTACTAGCCACCTATGTAGCTTACCTAATAAAGAAAATGTGCTATAGGAAACAACAATGTTTTCAGATATAAATAGCTGACTACTTCAAATAAGTATTTAATAAGGCATTTATTTTGATATTGAAGCGTATTAAAAGCGTAATATGAGTTAAATACTTTTGCACGCGTACGTTTAAATGTGTGGATGATGTACCTTACTCTCGAATATGCCGCTCTGTGTCGGTATAATTGAAACTGCCCCTGATAATGTAATCTATCATTTAGCGGATTAAATAGTGACGAATTGATGGTTGTTGCAAGCGAAACATAAATGTTCTATCCCCGTTGTAACCGCATCATCTATATATGTTATAATATTAATACGTGAAGCAAAAACTTGTGACGTATTTTTAAGTAATATGTCGCGGACGGATTAGTATGAAATTTTGCACGGTTATAGTAGACGTAGAGAAGGAGTGCAGAAGGTTAATATTTTTTTCAAATAATGCATATATCGTACATAAAATCAACAACTAAAAATACATTACACTACTGTGCATTTGTCACAAACACATACGAGGGGAGGTCCAAAAGTTCGCGGAATGAAAGGGTTGTTAATAAAATATAACAATAAATTTATTTTTCCTTTTCAATATAATCACCCTTAAGTCTAATACATTTATTCAATCTATGAATTATTTTTTCTAAACCATCGAAAAAATATTTTTTGTCTTTGGCCTCAAAATGCGCCGAAATTGCCTCCTTCACTTCCTTATCGTCGGAAAATTTCCTTCCCCTTAACTCTTTTTTTAAATTCGGAAACAAATAAAAATCACTAGGGGCCAGGTCTGGACTATAGGGTGGGTGAACAAGTGGTTCGAATCCATGCGTGTGCAGAGCAGCCATGGCAACTCGGCTCTTGTGAACCGGCGCGTTGTCTTGCAAAAGCAACACACCCTTGGCCAATTTTCCTCGACTTTTTCTTTAATTGCCTCCTTTAACTTTTCCAATATCGTTGCGTAGTATTCTCCGGTTATAGTGGTACCCTTTTCTTTATAATCAATCAGTAATATTCCCTCACAATCCCAAAAAACAGTGGCCATCAACTTTCCAGCCGATTCTGACACTTTGAATTTCTTGGGAGGTGGTGTACCCTTTTTGTGCCATTGCATGGACTCCTGTTTTGATTCAGGTTCAAAGTGATGAACCCATGTTTCATCTCCAGTAACAATCCGCTCCAAAATCTGCACAGGTTCGTCTCCACACACCTCCAAAAAGTGCTTAGACGCGTCGACGCGCTGCTGTTTTTGAAGCGGCGTGAGCATTCTCGGCACCCATCTTGCGCTGACTTTTGACATGCCCAGGTGGTCGTGCAGGATCCGCAAAATGGTTGTATCTGATACTCCAACTAATGCAGATAATTGTTTTTTCTTCAAACGTGTCTTCGAGTACAAATTTTTTATCTTTTTCGACGATATCTAATGTGGTGGCCTCAACTGGCCGCCCAGAGCGAGAGTCGTCTTCAATTGAATCTCGACCATGTTTAAAAAGTCCATGCCACTTATAAACCATTGTTTTACCAGGGCACAGATCTCCATAAACGGCGTCCATTTCATTTAAAATGGTTTGAACGTTTTTTCCTTGCTTGGTAAGGAATTTTATTACAGCGCGATGTTCAATTTTCTCCATAGTTGCAGTTTGCTTCCGGATTGACTTGTTTAGCAGGCGAGTACTCGTAAACGAATGGCGCTGTAGGGTTGAAATGTTAAATATATACTAATTATGAGTGCCTAATTAGTATGACACTAAGCGAGCTACCCTATCCCCACTCCATCCCCTCCATTCCGCGAACTTTTGCACCACCCCTCGTACATAGTAAACGAAATAGAATATTCAATGCCTTACTATGAAAATGCATAACGTCAGAAAAGTCAATGTCTTTGTCAAAATACCTGCTATAGCTTTTAAATGCGGCTTAGCTAATTAAACCTCATTTATATTTGACGGGGGCGTTCAAAACAACTTGAAAATTATTACAATTTATTTAAATTAGAGAAATATTGGTGCTACTTTGGACAATATGAAGTTTAGTTTTTTAATTTAAATTATGGTCGAATTTCGATCGTTGTGACGGGTGACTAGTTTAATAAAATTCTCAAATAGCGAACGTGATTTTGTTATTTCACATAATGTTAATTTCGGATTTGTCCAAATGCAAATTTGGTCTGACATTACGATATTTCTTGGTTCGTTCGTTCGAACGAACCAAGGAAGCAATTGCTGTAGCATTATTCATTACAACTATGGCTAACCACAACGACAGCTTTTCCGAGGACTAATATAGTCATCGCCTCATGTATAATGAGTTGGTACCCAAATTTAATAGCAATAACTGTGTCATGGTATATGATATGGCATGGTAATAGGTACGGTATGAGTTCAATATTTACTTGATGTATATTGCACATTTCATAATTGAAACTTGTACGCTCGATCGGGAGGTTCGAGGTTCAAACCCAGGCACGCACCAATGATTTTTCTAAAATGTCTCATCTCTTATGTGCGTATTTAAAAATAATTATCGCTGCTTTTCGGTGAAGGAAAACATCGTGAGGAAACCTACACACCCGAGAGATCTTTAAAAAAAATTCTCGGAAGTGTGTGAAGTCCTCCAATTCACTATTCAGTTAAACTCTCTCATTCTGAGAGAAGACCCGTGCCCAGAAGTGGGACAATAATTGGTTGACGATATAATGCACATTTACTAACATCTTCAAGTTATCACTTTAAACATCTACTAGGAATAAAATTAAATAGCTGTTTCTTTGTTTGTTACAGCGCTATGGGAGGAACAGGAGGCGCCGGAGTACGACATCGACTCGGAGGACGAGAGGTGGCTCAAGCAGCAGAGGCATCCCGAGCTCACAGGTAACTCGCACGGGCACAGGTAATTTTTATGTTTCTACATTCATTTTATCATTTCCCTGTATCAAAATGTCGATTATATAGAGTTGGAAAAGTATCGGTGCTATTGGCCTTGCAAAACTCTTATTTTATTTATTGTATAGCAAACGAGCATGTCGTTCATCTTTTGGTAGGTGGTCACTGCTGCCCATGGACTTCTGTAATCCACCACAAGTAAGATCAGCATTACCTCAGTTTTGCCACAAATGCGTTGATATCTCCGCAGAATAAGTTGAAACGCCTCGGAGATGTATGTCTTATGTAACCCCCATAGACCAGAACACAACAACGTGTAACATTTAAAAGAAATGGGTGCAACAATATATTGATTGCAGAGATGGAAAAATATAGTCCTAGTGACGAGTCTTATACTCATTAAAGATTTTTTGTATTATATAGGAAACGGACTTAATCAAGTATATACAAAAGATCTCTTTAGACGAACTAGGCATAAATATAGAAGACCATGAAATAAATAAAATCTATCGAATCGGCAAACGAATGAAAAATGAGAAACCTAGGCCTACACTTCTTTCATTGGTTTGTGGGTGGAAAAAGGCTGAAATTATGAGGAACAAGAAAAAACTAAAAAATATATATATCACAGAAGACTTCTCAAAAGAAACCTTAGAAATCAGAAAGTCACTGCAACCCAAGGTAATCGAAGAAAGGCAAAAAGGAAACCTGGCGTACATAAAATATGATAAACTTATTGTAAAAGAAAACTCAAGGGGTATAGATAAAAGAAAAAGAGAAAAATCAACGTCACCCCGACTAGAATTACAGCCAAAGAAACAACTAACAGAAAACTCTGTAAAAATTAATAGAATTAATGCGTTTGACAAGATGAGAGGTCGATCCCACTCACTTTCAACAACCTCAACAACAATGAAGCAATAGCATTTAGATACCGGAGATTGGAAAACAAAACTAAATAAAAAACACAAGAAGACAACAAGAACAAAATATTCTCCCCCAAGCCGGCTGGTCCCCGTGGGGGAAAAAGACCAAAACCCTCCAGCAAACACTGAAAAAACAACTAGAATAAGAAAAGAACAACAAGACACTCTCAAGATTGGCACATTTAACGTGAGATCACTAGCAACAACAAAGAGATTGATAGAACTATCATACATGTTACAAAAAATAAAAATTGACATACTCGGCTTAGCAGAAGTCAGAAGGATGGGATATGCAATAGAAGAACATGAGAACTATATATTCTGTTACAAAGGTGAGAAACCCGGACTACATGGAGTCGGATTTTTAATAAAAAAAGAACATAAGAAAAACATTGTCAGTTTCTCAGCACCCTCAGATCGGGTTGCCCTACTAAAAATGAAATACAACAACCAACTGCTTACAATAATACAAATATACGCACCAACTGAAAAAGCTAATGATGAAGAAATTAACTTATTCTATAAAACTCTGCATGCAGCACAAAACCAGGCAGATGATAATGTATTAGTTATTGGAGATTTTAACGCTAAAGTTGGCCAACCGAAAGCAGAAGATAGTGAAAACCTTGTTCTGGGAAAATTCGGACACGGAAACAGAAATGAAAGAGGAGAGAAGCTAATTCAATACGCACTAGAACATAAATTGTCAATAATGAACACCTTTTTCAAAGCACGGAAAAACCGCAAATGGACCTGGGTATCCCCATGTGGTAACACAAGAAACGAAATCGATTTTATACTGTCAAATCACCCAACGAGGATTAGAAATGTCGAAATATTACATGGCTTTGGATTCGCATCTGACCATCGCTTAATTAGAGCTACATACAGGCTAGACCGAGGTAGAAATAGTAGAACAGCATTCAAAGCGCAACCGAAGGCACCAAAAACGGAAGAGGATATTTTGTGCTACTTAAAAAACCTTGAGACCAATATACACCACCTGGAAATACAAGAAGATGTTCAAATTTTTTACAACAAGCTAGCAGACATCATCAACACCAGTCTCGCAAGCAGATCTGAAAACAAAGAAATAAAATATGTCAACAAAATACTTAGCGAGTCAACTAGATTCCTTCTCACTAGACGAAACGAACTTCTGAAAACAAAGCAAAAAACTAAAGAGATGAAAGAAGAACTAAGCACGTTGTTTAAAACCACAAGTAAAGCATTAGATAAAGACTATAAAGACTACAGGCACAAAATAATTGAGAATAACCTAAATACTTACAGAAGCACAAAAAAAGCTTACAAGAAACTGAACACACACAAAAATTGGATTCATGACTTAAAACCAAAATCAAAAGAAACAAAAACCAGAAAAGAGATCATGGCATGTGCCACAGAGTTTTACAAACAATTATATGCAAAACCAATTTCTTATAAAACTAATGAGGTTCCTGCAGAGTCTCAATATATAAGCAATTTTCCACCAGTGGATGAGCAAGAAGTCATCAAGCACATTAGAAAACTCAAAGCAGATAAAAGCCCCGGTCCTGATGGCATACAAAATGAAGCATTAAAATATGGCTATACCTTACTAACTCCTCCACTTACACACCTGTTCAATAAGGTTTTAAACACAGGGCAAGTACCGATACAGTGGAAAAGATCGGACATAATACTCTTATACAAGAAAGGAGATCCTCAAGAAATTGCCAACTACCGTCCGATTAGTCTTCTCTCAAGTGTATATAAACTCTTTACGTCAATCCTACAAAGCCGGTTAACTCCTGAGATCGATAAATACCAACCAGTAGAACAAGCAGGGTTTCGTTCTGGGTTTTCTACAACAGACCATTTACAAGTACTGCAACAAGTAATGGAAAAATACAAAGAGTACAACAGACCTCTATACATTGCTTTCATCGATTATGCCAAAGCGTTTGACACAATCTATCATGATGCTATCTGGGAAGCGCTGAATAAATGCTACATAAACGAAACTTACATAAGAATACTGCGAAACATTTACGAGGGTAGCGTAAGTCAAGTCAAACTAGAGACACGAGGTCCCGATATACCGATCTGTAGAGGAGTGAGACAGGGGGACCCTCTCTCACCTAAACTATTCATAATGGTATTGCAACACATTTTTAATAATATTAACTGGCAGTCGGAAGGAATAAGAGTTAACCAAAATCGACTTACACATCTCAGATTCGCGGACGATATTGTCCTGTTCGCCGAATCAAGTAAGAGACTGGAAAAAATGATAAGCACTTTAAATGAAGAAAGCGGTAAAGTAGGCCTCACAATGAACGAAAACAAAACAAAAATACTGACAAACAGTCACACAGACCCTATTTACCTAAACAGCAAGCTGTTAGAATATGTAAGCAGTTACATATATCTTGGGAAACAGTTATCATTCGAAGATAGAAACGAAGAATTAGAAGTCGATAGACGCATTAATATGAGCTGGAAAAAATTTTGGACTCAAAAGGAAATATTAAAAGGCGAATTTCCCCACCACCTGAAGAAAATTGTTTTGGATTCCTGCATTCTACCTACTCTTACATATGGATGCCAAACGTGGACATATAACTCAAAAATAAAAACTAAAATAGTAGCATGCCAGAAAGCAATGGAGAGAAGCGTACTTAAAATAAGAAAACTACAAAAAATAAAAAGCAAAAAAATAAGACGAAAAACTAAAATTATAGACGCCCTACAACATGCTCTAAAACAGAAATGGCAGTGGGCAGGACATATAGCAAGATGTACAGACAAAAGATGGACTTTAGAGACAACCATATGGGAAGGTCCACATGGAAAAAGGAAAAGAGGGCGACCGAGAAAAAGGTGGATAGCAGATATAAAAACCATAGCAGGAAGAGAATGGAGAAAGAAAGCTATGGATAGGGAGGCTTGGAAAAAGCTGGAGGAGGCCTTTACCCGAGAAGGGGTTCCAATCAACGGTAGTGAAGAAGAAGAAAATAATGATAGCGAATGAATTAGAAATTAGAACTATAATTATTTACCATTTTCCTAAGTGTAAAAAAAAAATGTAGATTGGAAATAAATGGGCTTTATTATTATTATTATTATTATAGGAAACGGGCATGTAGTCCATGTTTTGGTAAGTGGTCACTGTCACCTATACATAAACATCTGTAATCAACCCCGGATGGGATTAGAGTACTAACTGAGGTGTATCCTTTTTCATTTAAAGGTTTTCATTAAACTCTACTGGATGGAATAAATTGAATACTTACAACCAAACATATAAGCACCCAAATAAATAAGTAACCAAAGATATCTAGATTTAAATAGGCTCTCCAAAATTAAAAAAGCAATTATTGTAGTCGACAAAATTACCTTGGCAATTTTCTAAAGGAACTTTCTCATCACCTTTCCAGAGCTAAAGTTCGAACAGATGATGGACAAGCTGGAAAGGAGCTCCGGTCAGACGGTGGTCACCTTAAACGAGGCGAAGCTACTACTGGAGAGGCACGACGACCTAGTGATCGCCGTTTACGACTACTGGCTCAACAAGCGGCTCATCACTGTTAGTCTTATAGCTAACATACGTTTGAATCAAGTAATTCTTGTAGCATCGTATTTTAGACACCACATGTTGCCGTACTGCGTCTAACAGCATCTATCGGTACATTGACTCAGATATCATCATCATCGTCGTTGCTATCATCAATTTCATTGCCATTATCATCATTATCAACAACATTGCTAACATCACAACGATCACTCCTATGACTATAAACGGCTATGTTCACGCAGTAGACTTCACGATAAAGCTTTGGGAACAGATTTTTCGATTTCCGAAGCGTAAACTTTCTAGCGATGTTTCTCGTCGCTGTGTGCGCTTTCCTATAAATGATAATCAATTTCAAATTATGTCTTTAGTTTGCCGTTTGCCTTTTATAATTTATATTTAACTTATCTAATAAGTGCTAACTAGTCTAAGAATCACATAATTCGCATTTTAATTATGATCAGTTAAAATTAGATCTTGCTTTCATCTTAATTCCATCTTTTACGCCACTCAGTGGTAGAATAAGCGATTGAACACAAATATTTGACTACTAATTGTATCTCGTCGTCGTCAACCCATTATTGTCCCACTGCTGGGCACGGGTCTTCTCTCAGAATGAGAGAGTTTAGGCCATAGTCCACCGCGCTGGCCAAGTGCGAATTGGTGGACTTCACACACCTCCGAGAACTTTTTTTTTTTTTAAAGAACTCTCGGGTGCGTAGGTTTCCTCACGATGTTTTCTTTCACCGAAAAGCAGTGATTTAAAATTAATATCTAATACGCACATAAATCAGTGGTGCGTGCCTGGGTTTGAACCTCGGCCTTCCCGATTGAGAGGGCAAGTTTCAACCATTAGGCTATCACTGCTCGTATTGTATCTATATATTCACAAATAAATTGATTTGATATGAAAATCGAACAAAGAACATAGAACATTCACGCTTATTACAGTACCGTATCCATACACACAGCTTTTATTCCTATCCCTAATGCCTTTCTGACGTCACAACCGAATTGTCCACAGCAACACCCACTAGTCCTATCCGTGAAAACGGAGAACCGGCCCGGTCAGTCGTCGAACAACCCGTACCTGGCGTTCAGACGGAGAACGGAGAAGATGCAGACGAGAAAGAACAGGTGAGACCGGTCATGGGATATGTACGGATATGACGGTGAAACGAGGTATGTTCATGTTTCTATGTTGGATTGTGGAATTTTTGTAAGGTTCTTCGTGATTTTGAAGATGTTTTTCTTTTGGACCTTGTTTTCTTGATGAGAGTCAACATAGATGAAATTTTTATATGTCTTATAACAATTATATTTTTTCTGGATATTTATGTAACTTTCTTATGGATCATAATACACCTTCTGCCATGAGGAATGATAACCTTGCTTACTGTGATTTGCCGCATGTTTTTATTGAGTGTAATGTAAATACTTTTAATAAATTTCAAGTTATAGGACAGATATTTGTAGCAATCATTTAAAATTATTTAAATACACTTAAATTGTTAATACATTTGTCCCTTATAACCAGATTGTTTATATTCTTACTTTGGTGTAGCAAGACTTTCATTAAAACTCACATCCTCAGCGATTGTAAAAGAAAGGGTGGATGAAATGAAGTCTAACCAGATAGGATAGCAATTGCTTCAGAAATATTAAGGGGGAACGCACAAAATTCTTTGACGTACTCGCACGTCTTCCAAACGACTACTATTTATGGTATTATTTCAGGAAAAACGACGAGAGCTCGTACGAGAAGATGCTGAAGCTCCGGCGGGACCTGCTGCGCGCGCTGACTCTCCTCGAGCTGGTCAAGAGACGGGAGAAGGCGAAACGTGACCTCGTGAGGTTGACGTTGCTGCTGACGGACCGAAGGTTCATCGCTGGGGACTTCGCGAATCAGCTGCTACCTGAGCTGCCGCCGAGGTGAGTTACTGAAATGGAAGTAATGAATTATGACCGTGTCACCTCGAGCTGGTCAAGAGACGAGAGTAGGCGAAACGTGACCTCGTGAAGTTGACGTTGCTGCTGACGGACCGAAGGTTCATCGCTGGGGACTTCGCGAATCAACTTCTACCTGAGCTGCCGCCGAGGTGAGTTACTGAAATGGAAGTAATGGATGAATGAATGACCGGGTCACCTTGAGCTGGTCAAAGAAGATGAAACGAGACCTCGTGAGGTCGACGTTGCTGCTGACGGACCGAAGGTTCATCGCTGGGGACTTCGCGAACCAGCTGCTACCTGAGCTGCCGCCAAGGTGAGATTTGGGAGAAGGAATGAACGTATGAATGAATGACAGGGTCACTTCTCGAGCTGGTCAAGAGACAGGAGAAAGCGAAACGTGACCCAGTGAGGTTGACGTTGCTGCTGACGGACCGAAAATTTATCGCTGGGGACTTCGCGAATCAGCTGCTGCCTGAGCTGCCGCTAAGGTGAGATTTGGGAGAAGGAGTGAACGTATGAATGAATGACAGGGTCACTTCTCGAGCTGGTCAAGAGACAGGAGAAAGCGAAACGTGACCCAGTGAGGTTGACGTTGCTGCTGACGGACCGAAAATTTATCGCTGGGGACTTCGCGAATCAGCTGCTGCCTGAGCTGCCGCTAAGGTGAGATTTGGGAGAAGGAGTGAACGTATGAATGAATGACAGGGTCACTTCTCGAGTTAGTGAAAGGCGAGAGAAAGCGAAACCTGACCCAGTGAGGTTGACTCTTAATAATAAAATAAAATAAAAAAAAATGTCATACACACTAACGCAATGTTACTCTCCCCCAGGCCCGCGTACCCGGCGGTGGCGGTGGCGGCGGCGGCGCTGCGCCGGGAGCCCTTCGCGGCGCAGCACTACGCGCCGCGCGCGCCCGCGCCGCCGCTCGACCAGCCCCGACAGGTGCGGACACACTCACGGTCTCTAAACTCGTACACACGCACGCTTTCTATACACAGACACGCACGCTTTCTACACTCGTACACACACTCGCACGCTTGCTGCACTCGTACACACGCACGCTTGCTACTGTCGTACATACGCACGCTTTCCACACTCGTACACACACACTGGGGTTTCGCTCCTGTGTCGTGGGTACCATGGTACGTACCACGTACGTGCGTGCGTACAAACGTGCTTGCGTGCATGCGCATGTACAGTTCAATCATGTATGCAAGCATACATGTGTAGTACATACCTACATACACACGTACAAACGTAAATACATATACAGTTATACACCTACATAAACGCAGTGCCCCAAAGGATATTTTTGAATATATCGAAAAACATCCAGTAAAATTGAAAATATGACAGAATTTAAAAAAAGGATGATGATTTACTACATATACACATACATACATACATCCCGCAGGCATGCATACATGAATACCTACATACATTCATACAGACAAACAGGACTTATACGTGAAAGTATGTTATGACAAAGTTAAAAACCGTGGCCCTAAAAGAATTTCAAAAATATCGAGCATTGCAATTTGGTAAATGCAAAGAAATACCACGATATCAGACATAGAAACACTTAGGACCTTCATGAAATCTAAATAATGTTATTCTGCCGATTGTATGAACTTTATATAATATAAATTTCTTTAAAAACCTATCCCTACAATACACATACAATAGTTTAATTAATCTTTAAAAATATTTGGCTTTATAGATAACATAATAAAATTGTGCCAAATTTCATACTTTAATACAATTTTATTGATATCTATTTTTTTTTATAAAGCCAATTCCCATACTCTCATGTTTATAATTTTTCATACAGGTAGTATAAATAATAAAATAAAAATATTATTTTTATTATTCTTACAGCGCGAGAAGCGACCTTACAAACGGAAGAAGCACAGGCATCATACCGCTGGACCGACGCCAGGGCTAAGAGGTGAGTTTCTCAGTAATAAATATCAACCTCCTCGGTTGGTACCAAGCTCGGTCCTACGAGCGATTTGGCCGGCCCACTGCCACTTCAGCTTGCTTATTTTGAGAGCTATGTCAGTAAGCTTTGTTCGTCTACGGATTTCATCGTTGCGAATCATGTCTCGTAGTGAAATTCCGAGCATAACCCTCTCCATAGCACGCTGAGCGACCCTGAGCCTCCGAATGAAGCCTACACTGAAGGACCACGTTTCGGCGCCACAGCAGATGTTACATTTCTTAATTTTCATCAATCAACCCATTATTGGCCCACTGCTGGGCACGGGTCTTCTCTCAGAACGAGAGAGTTTAGGCCATAGTCCACCGCGCTGGCCAAGTGCGAATTGGTGGACAATTTCTTAATTTTACTAAATGTTAATTATATTTACATTCCAGTGGTACCAGATTCGGGTGTGTGTACTTCGTCGGAGGACGAGACGACGCGCACGGAGGGACCGCCGCCGGACGACGGGCCGTTCGCCTTCAGGAGGAAACCCGGCTGTTACTATGAGATGGTGAGTGGTTTTATTATAAATAATTAATTACTAAATGAAAGCTTCGTTTTAAAAAAAGTAGATGTATCGACTGTCTCGGGAATAAGATATTTTCCAACAATAAACTTGCAATATGTTAATCCAGAGTGTCAGCGAGCTCTCTACCAAATTTTATGAAAATCGCTCCAGCCTTTTAACCGTGAAGAAGTAACAAACATACACACTCACAAACTTTCGCCTTTATTATATTAGTATGACTAGTGTGACTAATATGATTATCGCCGTCGCTCGGGGTTGACTGGCAGAGAATGCCATTAGGCATTAAGTTCGCCCTTGTAACCCTTAACTTAAGGTGTTAAAATAATCATCAATAAATAAATTAATTAATTAAGAAACCAACCAATCATGAGTAAAATGGCAATGCTTATTTGAAGACCCTAAGAAGTCACTGAGTTGTATATTGTCGCAAAATGAGAAGCCATGCAGACAAAGAAACTATATGAAGAATCGCTTCAGAATTTGAAGGAAGGGTCCGGTTCTAGTGATAAAATAAATAATCTTACATAATTTCAAAATTATTTTTTATTATATATTTTTTGAGCAATAATTAAATCTCGGGTGTTACGGTGAGCGGTTTTTCGTAATTTATGATGGTAAATTTGAAATATTATACTAATTAATTTATAATAAGTGCATTTATCTAATTTTA
This sequence comes from Spicauda simplicius, assembly GCA_949699795.1. NCBI lineage: Eukaryota > Metazoa > Arthropoda > Insecta > Lepidoptera > Hesperiidae > Spicauda > Spicauda simplicius. The sequence continues at coordinate 7,052,930 of OX453085.1, forward strand.
GATAATAGATGTAGGAATAGCTGTTTTTATCGTATTGATGATTCTATTAACAAAAAAAGTGCCCCTTATTCTATTTTCTTTGTTTCTTTGTCCAAGCTTGGTAAAAAAGTGTTTAATTGGTGTTTATTATATTTCAAGCCGACGTCAACGTTGTGCGGTGACCCTGCGGATCCCGACAGTCCGAGTAAGGAAGACCTCTTCGAACACGAGTTGGACAATCGGTATAGGTGTGTATTAATTATATAATCACGAACATATATTTATTGTACATACATAACACACATACATAACAAAATTTTAACATTGATTGACTCCATCATTATATGTGAAAATATGTATTAAAATTTCTTACTTTTAAAATGATAAAAAGAATTTAATAAACATTCTGCCTTTTCTTATAGTTTCCGAAAAATTTTGCTCAATATAAGCATGTCGTCATTGTCGTCCAACATATCGATGTTTGTTTAATTCCAAATCAGTGTACGTATTTATTTACAAAACCGTCGCAACCGCTATTGACTGATTCTCTGACATTGACAACTGACGTTGTAATATTCTTATAATATGAATGAGGTCGGATACCATGATAAATTGATTTATTATCTCTAACAAGTATACGTAACAGTGCCTAAAGTTAGTCCATTATGTTACAGGTACACGCTGACGTCGCTCAACTCTCCGTATCCGCGGTGCGTGGGCTTCGCGCGGCGACGGCTGGGCCGCGGGGGGCGCGTGCTGCTCGACCGCCGCGCCACCCCGCTCGACCCGCTGTGGCCCGCCCTGCCCCACCACCCCCCGGCGTCCAGCCGCACGCGGGCCATGCGCGACGAGGAGGTACGTAGCCCGCCCCCCGCCACCCCGCTCGACCCGCTGTGGCCCGCCCTGCCCCACCACCCCCCGGCGTCCAGCCGCACGCGGGCCATGCGCGACGAGGAGGTACGTAGCCCGCCCCCCGCCACCCCGCTCGACCCGCTGTGGCCCGCCCTGCCCCACCACCCCCCGGCGTCCAGCCGCACGCGGGCCATGCGCGACGAGGAGGTACGTAGCCCGCCCCCCGCCACCCCGCTCGACCCGCTGTGGCCCGCCCTGCCCCACCACCCCCCGGCGTCCAGCCGCACGCGGGCCATGCGCGACGAGGAGGTACGTAGCCCGCCCCCCGCCACCCCGCTCGACCCGCTGTGGCCCGCCCTGCCCCACCACCCCCCCGGCGTCCAGCCGCACGCGGGCCATGCGCGACGAGGAGGTACGTAGCCCGCCCCCCGCCACCCCGCTCGACCCGCTGTGGCCCGCCCTGCCCCACCACCCCCCGGCGTCCAGCCGCACGCGGGCCATGCGCGACGAGGAGGTACGTAGCCCGCCCCCCGCCACCCCGCTCGACCCGCTGTGGCCCGCCCTGCCCCACCACCCCCCGGCGTCCAGCCGCACGCGGGCCATGCGCGACGAGGAGGTACGTAGCCCGCCCCCCGCCACCCCGCTCGACCCGCTGTGGCCCGCCCTGCCCCACCACCCCCCGGCGTCCAGCCGCACGCGGGCCATGCGCGACGAGGAGGTACGTAGCCCGCCCCCCGCCACCCCGCTCGACCCGCTGTGGCCCGCCCTGCCCCACCACCCCCCGGCGTCCAGCCGCACGCGGGCCATGCGCGACGAGGAGGTACGTAGCCCGCCCCCCGCCACCCCGCTCGACCCGCTGTGGCCCGCCCTGCCCCACCACCCCCCGGCGTCCAGCCGCACGCGGGCCATGCGCGACGAGGAGGTACGTAGCCCGCCCCCCGCCACCCCGCTCGACCCGCTGTGGCCCGCCCTGCCCCACCACCCCCCGGCGTCCAGCCGCACGCGGGCCATGCGCGACGAGGAGGTACGTAGCCCGCCCCCCGCCACCCCGCTCGACCCGCTGTGGCCCGCCCTGCCCCACCACCCCCCGGCGTCCAGCCGCACGCGGGCCATGCGCGACGAGGAGGTACGTAGCCCGCCCCCCGCCACCCCGCTCTACCCGCTGTGGCCCGCCCTGCCCCACCACCCCCCGGCGTCCAGCCGCACGCGGGCCATGCGCGACGAGGAGGTACGTAGCCCGCCCCCCGCCACCCCGCTCGACCCGCTGTGGCCCGCCCTGCCCCACCACCCCCCGGCGTCCAGCCGCACGCGGGCCATGCGCGACGAGGAGGTACGTAGCCCGCCCCCCGCCACCCCGCTCGACCCGCTGTGGCCCGCCCTGCCCCACCACCCCCCGGCGTCCAGCCGCACGCGGGCCATGCGCGACGAGGAGGTACGTAGCCCGCCCCCCGCCACCCCGCTCGACCCGCTGTGGCCCGCCCTGCCCCACCACCCCCCGGCGTCCAGCCGCACGCGGGCCATGCGCGACGAGGAGGTACGTAGCCCGCCCCCCGCCACCCCGCTCGACCCGCTGTGGCCCGCCCTGCCCCACCACCCCCCGGCGTCCAGCCGCACGCGGGCCATGCGCGACGAGGAGGTACGTAGCCCTCCCCCCGCAACAGAAATAATTTATGTCGGTAACTCCCCTTTAAAACCACAAGAAAGAACCAGATTTTTAGAGTTCCGTACCCAAAGGATAAAACCGGGGCTCGTATTACTCTTCTGGCGGCTGGTCCATGTCTATCACCAGACTGTATCTCATGAACTGTCACAGCTAGACAGTTGTAATTTTTACAGACTATGTATTTCTGTTGCTGCTATAACATCACATACTAAAAATAGAATAAAATATAGATACATAAGGGGACCATACAACATTTTTTTCACTGTTTTTTAAATATAATGATAAGGAACCCTTCTTGCGCGAGTCCGACTCGCTCTTGGGCGGTTTTTAGGAAATAAAACGAGTGATTATCAAGCGATTAAATAGAAAAATATGCATTTTCTAGGTGGAGCTAGAAACGAAACCACATCGGACGCCCAAGGAGATGACGCGGGACTACCACTTGGGCGGGAAGTATCCTTGGCGGCACGCGTTCCGACGGCACCTGTCGAAACATCCCCACCTGTGGATCGATACCGACGCGGACGACGTCAAACCCGAGCTGGACGACGTCAAGATGGACGTCGACGACGTGAAAGTCGACGTCGACGTCAACTTCAAACTCGGCAACGACGTCCGACTCGACGGTGCGGACTTCAAGTTGAACTCGGACGACGTAAAGCTCACCGGGGCCGACGTTAAATTGGACGTTACCGACGTTAAACCGTTGTCGATGGAAAACGACGATAGTGTGTTACCGAACGATATGTGCAGTGTTCAAAGTGATATTAGTGTTAGTGCGAGGACTATTGATAGTGTTGTGAGAGAGAACTTGAGTAGAGTTATGAGGAAACGTTCGTGGAGCAGTTGCAGCGACAGTAGCTACGACTCGGACGAGAGCCTCCATCCGGTCGAGAGGGAGTTTGAGAGGTTCATCAATGAGGTTCAGAAGAAATGGTGAGTTTTTTTAATCTTTTATTTAGGTGGTAAGACTTTTTGGTGTGAATATGGAAGCGACAGGTAGAACGAGTATAGTTAGACCGGGGAAGTAACACCGCTACACCTATTTCTAGCGTAAAGCATTTCTTGCGTTTCGATGGAAGGGTGCGGTTGCCGGCACACTTTTATATGAGGCGACCATCATAGTCCTCAGGAGTAGCAACGCATCGGTGATTAACTTCATATAGAACCCATAATCTATATCGTCGGCTTAGAGTGTAAACCTGCCAAATCCATTTTTGACGATATTACGTTTTTCATACCATTCGAAAGTGTAAAAAGAAATACACAATCTAGAAAAACAGCCACAATCAATATTCTTTTTAAAATTGACAAAACTGTCAAATCCATAACCTCAAAAGCTCCCTGCTAAATCCGTGTAAGCCGTCATTTTGTACTGAGATTTCGTGGCCGGCATATGTGCTCGTACAAATTATTGATGTTTTCTCATTCGAAGGCTCAGAGTTGCTTATGGCAGCCACACACGATACAGTATACTTGCGCAAGCTTGGACTTGTACAAATTCTCGTATTTCGGAGACGACCATAAACGACTCAAGCATGCTTGCACAAATATCATTTCACTGATATTCGTACAAGCGTGCGTATCTGCTCCAATTAAAACAATATCATTTTTTGAAAGTGACCTGGTTGTGTTGTTTTGTGGTATGGATAATGCAGTGGCATTAGTTGAATTTATTTTAGCTACGAAAAAACTGAAAACTCACAAGAGAAATCGAACAATATGGACTAAAGACTGGTTAAGAAAAATAAAGCATTATTCGTACATCACTTTGTTGAATGAATTGAAATTTGTACCCAAAGACAGTACTGAAACTTGCGCGCGCTCCCACACACGTTCATGTAAACTTGCGCCAATGCAAATTTGCACAAGTTGAGAATTGAAATTTGGAACTTTTTAAAGAACTTGTGCAAGGGAACAACTTGCGCAATTATCTTCCAACACACGATACAGTATACTTGAGCAAGTCTGGACTTGCTCAAGTATACTGTATCGTGTGTGGCTGCCATTAGCGTGCAATGGAGAGGGCTATGTTCAGAATTTAGCTACGAGACATGATTCGCAACGATAAAATCCGCAGACTGACGAAGGCTACCGACATAGCTCTCAAAATTAGCAAGCTTAAGTGGCAGTGAGCCGGCCACATCGCTCGAAGGACCAATAATCGATGGGGAAGAAAGGTCCTCGAGTGGCAACCACGTTTAGAGTACAGATCGCCCCCCACTCACCTTGTGGACCGATGGCCTGAAGAAGATAGCGGGAAACTGTTGGATTCAGAGGGCACAGGACCGGTTGGAGTGACGCCATTTACGTCTTTTGTCCAGCAGTGGACATCAAAGGGCTGATGGATGGATGGATGGATGGATGGATGAAAATTTCAAAATTTTAATTATTGTTAATTTTTGTTCTATGAATGTTATTAATACTTTATAAATTTTGATTACGTATGTGAAAAACCTGCTAAGTTGATTTTAAAATTATATATTTGATTACCAAAACCTGCTAAGTCACAAAAGTGGTGTTAAATAAATAAATACTGAATTAAATTATATTTCTTTCATTTCAAATTGTGTCTAATACAAATACAAGTTAATTAAAATAAAAGCCTTTTCATAAAATATATTAATTTTTTTTTTGGAATGTTTTTTGTCTCTCCTGGAAATTTACCTAATATGGAGTTAGCAGGTTTACACTCTAAGCCGACGATATAAAGTTGCTTACAAATGTCCATGGGCGCCAGTGACCACTTACCATCAGGTGGACTGCATGGTCGTTTGCTAGTTCAATCAGATAAAAAAAAGTTATATGTATTTCTGCCTAATAACGGCCGCGTTAAGCACTACCGCATTTTTGGTCTAAAAGGTAGATTAGGTCAGGTATATGGGAGGCATATTTATCTGAGGCATTCCAATTATGTTCTCAATATTAGCGACGCAACTGTGCCAAACTCTGTCCCAGTAGTTCCAGGAGCAATATATGGTTACGGTATCTTCTGCCTGTCGTAAGAGGCGAATAAAAGGGGCTTCCGTGAAAAGGGGAATAAAAAAAACGATAATAAATTAGTTAATGTTTGTACGTGTATTAAATAATTATATATAAATTATTTCCAGGTTACATTTCCGACCTAAAACACCGCCGCCCTCGCCACCGCGCGATCCAACGCCATCGGAAGACTTCTTCCCCATCAGCAACGACACACCCATCTCGGTGGAGCTGCGGCTAGACCCACCCTCGGGTGTTCTGGACACTTTCACCACCTCCGAGTTCACTCTAGGCGGTCTATTCGCGGACACAATACACCCCGAGGTGGATAACAGCGGGAGCTCGCTCGACGTCAGCGGGGAGGACCTGTTAGGCGACAACTTCGGGTTGACGGAAGCTCAAGTGGAGAGCATCCTATCGGAGACAGATTTGAAATCGTTGGACGTCGATCTGACCGACCGAGACGACAGGCGGCTACCCATAAGCGAGGATCTACTTGAGGAGCTGGTGAACACGGTGGAGGACAAGGATTCTTTTTTATCGCACGGCCAGAGCACAGACGGGCGTGGTGTCTCTGGCCGTCGGCGGCGGTGGGGCGAGCCGCGCGGCAGCACGCGCGTGCGGGTGCGGCCGCCGCCGCGCGAGCCGCTGTACGCGCCGGCGGCTGAGCGCGGCCCGCCGCCGCCCGCGCCGCCGCCGCAGCGGAAACGCAACGACACGCCCGCCGCGCGCCCGGAGCCGCAGCGCGCCGCCCCGGCGCCGGTGCCCACCACCAAGATTATCGTCGAGGAGGTCAATGAGGTTGGTCGTTGTAATTATTATTTAAAAAAAAGGGATATAAATAAGAAAAAAGACAAACCCGCTGAGTTTCTTGCCGGATCTTCTCAGTTGAGGTCGTATTCCGATCCGGTGGTAGTGTAAGAAAAAAATGTAACTGACAATTTGTAAGTGCCCCGTAGGCCTATACAAAATAATGACATTCCATTTCATTTTTTTTTTTATCTGACTGAAGTAGCAAACGAGATGCCTGATGTTGGGTGGTCACTGCCGCTCATGATGTCCATGAGCAACTTCAAATATAACATGGGTCCAACCTATTTCCAATGAGAATTATTTCTTGTGTTTCGATGGAAGGATGTGATTGCCGGCACACTTTTATATGAGGCGACCATCACAGTCCTCGGAAGTAGCAACGCATCTGTGATTGAGTTCAGATAGAACCCCATGTTCTGTATGAAGTTGCTTACAGATGTCGCAGGGCGGCAGTGACCACTTACCTTCAGATGGACTGCATGTATGTTTGCTACTTCAATCTTATAAAAAAAAACATATGACCAGTTAACTAACTTCCATCATCAATCACCAGGTGCTCAGGATCGACAAGAAACCCCACGACACAATCGAGGAGGTCCAACTGCCGCACGGCGTCCAACTGAAGACTGTACAAACTAAGCATTCGCCTCTGAAGAAGCACATCATAACGTCGTCCGCCCATCGGCGAGCCGGCGACGTGACGATCGTTACGTCGGACGCGACGCCGCCGCACATAGTCACCGTCGCCGTGTCGGATAGTTTGAAGGTACATTTTTTGTGGTGTTCTTTTTTATAGAGGTTTCGTCGTTAGGGTAGCGTGTGTATTTATATGTTTTTTAATTTTATTTACATATAATTATGTGTACTTAAAGATAAGGCAGACGGGCCACCTGATGGAAAGTGGTTACCGTCGCCTATGGACATTTGCAACGCTAGAGGAGTCGCCAATGCATCGCTGTCTTTGAAGGAGAGCTCTTTTTGCACTTTTTTTGAAGAGCCCCATGTCACAGCGCTCCGGGAATATCTCAGGAGGAAGCTCATTCCATATCTTGCACGTTTGTTTGTACGCATGATGACCTGCGTGGCGGAGCGGTTGCCATACCGGTCTGAAGCGCTATGGGTCCCGGGTTCGATTCCCGGCCAGACAGGTATTTGAATGATGAGTTTAGATTCATGTTCTGGGTCTGGGTGTGTGTGTATTCGTCTTGTGTGTGTCCATAGTACCCAGGACACAGGAGAAAATCCTACTGTGGGGCTATGAGTGTAGAAAGCGTGTTTGTGGTAGGACCATGCAAACGTTATATGAAAGAAAGAAAGGTCTTTATTTAGTAAATTTTTGGGTTACAATAATATTGATTACATAAGATGTTTAAAAAAAGGGCGCCAAAAATTTAATATGCGTTCTAAATGTATGGCATTCACATACTTGTATTTATCAATAATACGAGTATGTGAGAGAATCTGTTTCTAAGTAGTAAGTATGTATTATTTCCAGTGTATTGGCGAGCTTACATTGATTTTGTTTTTGTATCACCCTAAGGTGCGTCTCCAAAGCCAAGCGGTGGGCGCGGCGGGCGGCGCGGGCGGTGCGGGCGGCGCGACGAGCGGAGCGGGCGCCGTGGTGGGCCTGCTGCAGAACGGGCCGCTCGCCGCCGTGCTGCCGCATGCGCACGCGCAGGCCAAGCTGACGGGTATGTGCTGCGCGTGGCCGGACCTTCTTATTGTGTTGTTATATTATATTAAAGCAAACGAAAACGAATTGCGTTTGATGGTAAGTGTGGCAGGCCCGCCGTAAGCGGGCGTGTAGGGCGTACATTGCACGCGGCCGGCACATCCACACTTGACATAATAAATGGCCACCCCAACCACAGACTGTTTTTACAAAAACATAATATGTCGTAGGGCGGCAAAATCGGCATTGCACACGGGCGAACAAACGGCCAGCGACGGCCCTGGTAAGTGGTCACTGTTACTCATGGATACATATGCGTGATTAGACAAAGTATTAGAACTAGGTCTAATCTGGTCGTATGTGGCCACTAGATAATATATAATCTTCCCTATATACTGTGCTATTTCACATAACCGATGCGATGATATTTTTAATGTACTTAAATTGAATGTTGTATGTTTTTTTATAAATTCTTTTTCTTACTAGACTGTAAGAGAATCAACACTTCACACTGCAGTTGTAAAAAATAGTCTCTAAATTCGAATTTTGAATGCTAATTCAACAGAACCATAACTTATTCAAAACGAAAATATGAATACGTATACTCGGGGCAAATTCGATATGGAATGTTTAATAACAAAGCGTTGCCTAGCAACCACTGACAGGCAGGGGAATGCTACTTTTTGTTGTTTTATCAGCCATCTTTTACCTATTATTAACTGTTACCTGTAACTTAAAATAGGTTGCAAATCCCTTCATGGAATTAAGGTTGTAACATCATTCGTTTTACAATGACGATAATGCTAAATAAATTTTGTTTGACTGGTTTTAGCATATTATTTTGCAGTTGGTCATTATTAGTTAATCAATCCTTCTTGATGAAATTTCATCGTGAAAATTTAATGCATACTTTGGTTGAATATGAAATGCATTTGTGTACAAATTCATGCAAGTTGGTGGTAACCCTACATTGGAATTTTTATGGTTTGTTTACATTTATTCCAGATCGAATTTGCCCCGAGTATAGTGTGTAGCCGTTTCGTATTTTTCTTAGACCATTCCTTCCACATACCGCGATGAGAAATATATCGTTGTTTTCGTCATATATAATAATTTTTTACTTTTCGATACGTGCAATGGAATGCTGGTAAGAGTCGCTAAAGTGAGATTTTTTATATTCACAATTTTTTTATCTGGCTGAAGTAGCAAATGAGCATACAGTCCACCTGACGGTAAGTGGTCACTGGCGCCCATGGACATCTGTGAGCATCTCCACACAGTACATGGGTTCTATTTGAAGTCAATAACAGATGCGTTGTTACTCCGGAGGACAAAGATGGTTGCCTCATAACAAAGTGTGCCGGCAACTTCGCCCTTCCATTGAAATGCAAGAAATGCTTCACACTAGTATTAGGTGTGGCGGTGGTATTTCCCCCGGTCGAACTACACTGGTTCTATCACCTTGTTCACGTGCCTAATTACAATGCATTTCCGCTATACTCATCTATCATTTAACATTTCCAGCGGGTACAGCAACGGTGGCGAGCGTATCGAACGTCGTGACCGCCGGCGGGACCGTCGTCTCAGCGGGCAGTGTAGCGAACATGGCCAGCGTTGCCAACATGGTCAGCGTGGCCAACGTCGCCAGCGTCGCCAACGCTACCAGACGGGTCGGCGCACCGCTGGTCCAACTCGCCCCAGCCGCCCTCACACACAAGCCGCTACAGCTACACCATCACCCGGTCGTCGTAACACCGCAGTTGCATCACGTACCACCGAGCAAACTGAAAGTGTTGCACGCTCACACGTTGACCCACTCGCAGCGAGCTCAACTCCTAGCTCAGAACAGGCAGATAGCCCAACTATCTTCAGTGGTGTCGTTGGCGGCGATAGGAGATACTAAACCACCGACCGCGTTGCTCAAAACCGCTCCCGGCTCAGTGGCGCAGTTCTTCGAGATCAAGGGGGGGCAACTAGGCAAGGGGCCGCATTTGGTAAACGTGTTGCGACAACCGCCGCCCGTTAAAGCAACTGTCGCGAGGTTGGACTTCAACGACGCGAAGAAACGTCAAGTAGTGTTCGATGGGACGGCGTTGAAAGGGAACATGGCGGCGACGACGCGACCTCACAGAGTCAGCGTGAGTCTAGATGGGAGGCAGATAGTCAGGGCAGCGATGCCCGCGGTCAGAGCGCCTCACGTGAGACACCAGATTCAACTGAAGAATCGAACTGTGCAAGTCGCGGCGCAGATACCGAGAAGCTCCTCCGATCCGTCAACGTCTATAACGATAGCACCGACGAAAACCGCGTCCATACCGAGCTCGGTAGTCGCGAATCTACTGCAGAAGAACGTGCAACTGCCCAAGGGACAGAAGATAGCGATATCGGGGCCGGGAGCGCAGGCGTTGTCCGCGAACGTACAGGCGATAGCGTTTACGACCGCGCAGCTGAAGGCGAGGCAAGGCAGGCTCATCACACAACCGAGGCCGACGCCTGTTGCGTGAGTATCATATATATACATTTTTTTTTTATTTTTGTACTAAGAATCTAACTTAATAAGATAATAAGTCAAATAGAGCGGTAGCTAGTCTTGTGAATGTGAGAGAAAAAACTGAATACTGGTAGTCAAAGGGACGCCTTTATCTAACAATTTTCATTTTTTTCTTATGTTTTTTTTAGTTAGACTCCCGACCATATTGATCGGGAATCGAACTAGTAGTCTTTATAATTTGTTTTGTTATTTTGGTTAGTCTCTGGACGCACTATCAGGATGAAGGTGTAGGTAGAACCTATTTCTGTTTAATTACAGTTTTGTGCTGTGTGTGTGTGTGTGTGCTAAGTGTTGCTGTGTTGTAGTTGTACTTATCTGAGATCTTTCAAGCACACATCTGTGACCAATCTTCCGTTAGACTAATCTGAGGTTGATTACAGATCTGAATGGGCGACATAAGCCACTTTTGACCAGATAGATTCCATGTTCGCTTACTCTATTATAAAAATAAGACTGGCAGCCACAGAACGCTAATATATAGATGCCTTCAACAAAAATCGATAACGAAGCGAAAGAAAAACACATGAAGGAAACTTTTTCATGTCAATAAACCTATGTCCATTTGAGGTCAGCTGCTAGAAATAGGGGGGCCTAAACGGTGCCACTCAAACCGGTTCTGTCCTTTCGGAATCCAACGGTTACAGGCTGAATTCTTTAGATTTTCGGTCCACCTGGTGGAGGGTGATCCTTGCTTCTTTCTTACACATACACTGCGCTACCTGTGTCCTTAATTTTCGGCCGCGTTTTAAATATAGTCAAGAGATTTTTAAAACCGTCGGATAGGAGCAGACATATACCTACCTACCCTTTTTCTTTTTGTTTACGAGGAGTAAACCTTTTAAATAAACCGTATTATAATGTTGAATTTCATCATTGTCCACAGCGAGATAGTCGAAGCGTCCACCGCGCCGGTCCCAACATCATCCAACTCCACCCCCCTATCCGCCAACACGGAGGCGGGGGGAGACGACGCGGCGGTGAGACGGCGGGCCGCGGACACGCTGCCGATGGAGGTCACGTGACGCCGCGACCGCAGCGCCGCGAACGCCACGGACGGGGCTCGGCGGGGGCGGGGGCGGGGGGGCGTCATTGCGGGCGACGTCACGGCGGCTGATGTGAATGCGCGGGACGTCTCCGCGGATGACGTCACCGCGTTGGACGTGGCTGCATCGTGGGACTTCACCGCGCCCGATGACGTCACTGCACCGTATGACGTCACTGCACAGTGTGACGTTACAGCAGCGTGGGACGTCTCAGCAGCAACATGTGACGTTACAACAGCTTGGGACGTCACAGCACCGTGTGACGTCACAGCACCGTCGGACGTCACTGCGCCGGGTGATGTCATCGCGCCGTGTGACGTCACTGCAACATGTGACGTCACAGCACCGTTGGACGCCGCAGCGCCGGGTGACGTCACTGCATCGAATGACGTTACAGCAGCGTGTGATATCACAGTATTGAGTGATAGTAATCGTGAAGAGGATGCAGCGCACAGTGCCAGCGAAGCGCGTGACGTCACTACCTCGTCCAACGTGCGTGATAGTGATCGTGATTGTGACGTGGTCGGTGCCAGCGACGCGTGTGACGTCACTTCACCGTCCAACGCGTGTAATGATTGTGGTGTAGATGACGCGTGTGATGCTCTTAACAACGATTTGCGTGACGTCACTACCCCTGACGTTCCGAATGACAGCAGTGAGTTGTACCACCGTGCTCGTGCGAAAAACACTACGGACTATAACTGTTATGATAATTGTGACTTAATCAATCCTAGTAGTGATGTGATAGGTGATACGCGTGATGTTAACAACAACGGTGACGTCACTACCCTACCCAACAATGTTCCAGTCAAAGATATTGCATTAGACCGCTGCGTTCGTTTGAATGATACTGATGAGAATATATTTGCAAATGATATGTTAGTACCATGTGACAGTGACGTAGTGCGTGACGTCACAGACGATTCTGTCAATGAAGGGTTTGGTCTTAAAGGCTGCTCTGATACTAATGATACTCATAAAGCTTGTGTCATACCTAAAAGTAATGTTGATTCTAGAGATATATCTAAAAACATCTTCCTTACTAATGAAAAAAAATCCAATACAAATGTCGGTTTTAGTGTAGGAAGGTCCAATCAAGTCATTAGAAGCAGTATTTCACACTCTAATGATATTCATACAAGTAATTTCAACGCTAGTGATAAATCAATCATTGTTAGTGATGATTTTGACGGGCTAAATAACGTAGCCGATACAACAACGAATCATAGTGCACTAGTTAAGATCTTCAATGATATGAGTAATCCGGATGATGTATGGAATCGTTTTAACGCCAGAGTTTCTCATACGTGTAATAAGTACATCAATACAAGTAAAAGCGTTGATAGTGATTCAGATAGTGCTGAAGTGATCATAGATAGTTCGTCTGATGAAACCACCGATTTAGATGAAAACGACACAGGAATAGGTAAGAATGTAGCGTATACTTGTGTTGAAAGTGGTAAAAGGAAGGTAGAGGAAAATTCCAGCGATAATAATGACATAAGTACTGATGTTGTAGATTTAGATACAGATCAGCATATGGATGACAGTGATTTTGAAAGTAGTAACAGTATTAAGAAGTTTGTTATGGTAGTTTTCAAACGTTCCGGGCGAAGGAAAAAGAAAATTTTTAAATCTCTTTTTCAAGCGCGTTTAACAAGAACACGTAATATATCGCTTAGAAAAACTTCTGTCAAAGATGTTAATTTAAATAAAGCTAATTCTGAATTTACTCAAACGGATATTAAAAATACCCTCAAACATTCATACTCAAGCTTGTCCATAGAAATTAGTAATAGATCGGTTTTAGTGTCAAATGATAAAAATAATTATGTGTCTAAATATTCAGACGTAACAGATTTCAATGCTTTAGAAATTCTTCAAAAAGTATCTGTCATTACAGAAAGATTCAGCAGACCTGTAATAGTTTTAAATAAACACGTTTATGAAAACAACAGTCGTAGTTATCCAAAACAAAGTTATCTACAATCTTATTTTAGTACAGATACAGTTCTTAATGATAGCATTAAAGACAGTTCTATCAAAACGGTTCCCGAAGAGTCCCGACCATCTGTTGTGGTTTATATTCTCAATGATGGAACTGAAGCTTGTTACAATGATGACATTATCAGTATCGAGAAGAAGTTTGATGATCTAATCTTTAATGAAGAGGGTAGTAATATGACTAAACTATTAAATTATATTTCTAATGAAGATCTTAATTTAAACCTTAAGAACAACGTTCAAACAGACCATACAAATTTTAATGTAACAGAAAAAGATAGCATATTATTACATAATGATAATAACATTACGAAAAGTAAAGGAGTTGAATACCCTTTTATAAATGATGAAAGCTTAAAAATGTATAATGAAGAGTATGCTACTGACTCTGAAATTAATAAATCTAATGAATACGTTACTAGTAATGAGACTATTATAATATTAATTAAAGGATTTGACACTAAATCGATCGAGACGCAAGTTGGTTATTATATTTCAAATATTAACAACACTGTGAATAGTGTTCCTGAAAATTGTATAGAAAAAGAATTTGTTGATTATATTCTGGATGATGAAGAAAACAAACTTAAGTTAGACGAAGTTAATAATGAAAAACCTTTCAATTACGATCTTAAATACAATCATAATGAGAATAATAATAGCATATGTAGCGAATATTGTTCTGCAAGTTGTAATAGAACCCAATTTAATTATGCAAGCACTAAGAAGGATTTTGATTGCATAGAAAATAAAACCAGTACTAAAATTTTCAATAAACCTAATGATTTTGAAATAAAAGAAATATGTAGTCAGGATCAGATCGTCGAAGAGTATGTTGATTTAGTATTTAATAAAGACAAAATAATTGCTGTAAACAGAGTAATGGATAATATTATTATGGAAAACACCAAAACATATTGTGAACTGGGTTGCAAAGACAAACAAGTTTCATTCGATATATGAATATGAATAAAAATGTAATTTTTCGTAACAAAGAAAATTTCTTATTGATTATATAAAGGAGTCTATTAATAACATGAATGATCTGAAGATTCTAAATGAAAAATATCGTGAAAGCAATCCTATAGCTGATGCGTTGAGATTAATTAATTATGATTATACTTTTTTATTTTTACGAATATCTTAATTCCCACTATGTACCTTGTTCTTACCATGCGTTATGTGTGATCTTGCCTTAAAATATGGAACGATTTTAACGAACTCTCACTGGAACATCGTTGGGTAGTGCATATGTGGTTACACATCGTAACCATACATGAAGTTAAGATGATATCATAAAATGGACCTACTTTTGCAAAAAGAAACCAACGAGTTTTCCTCCTGTATTATTAAAAACGTTGATGATTTTCAATAATATCATATTTGTATACATAGAACAAATTATTTTGTGCAACATTGTTAATAGATTTTATTAAAAATAACCTAAAATTATACAGTATACAAAACTTTGTCAAAAATGACTTTTTCTCAAAACTGTGGTTGTGTGGGTTGATTATGTTTTGTATTAGTAGGTCCAAATGAAAATACTGAGTACTTGTATATCGGAATATCTTACAATTGTCGACGCAAATGCGTGAGAATTGTATGTAGAAGTGTTTGTGATGTATACTCGACAATAGATATAGCCAATTCTGATTCTACGCACTCGACACCCAATGTCGATACTTATGCCTTGTCGTGAACTCCAAGATTTATGACACCGTTAACTCCTGTTATCGAAAGTAGTGTAATTAATTCAACTCCGAAGGTATTAGGCACACTTTTTTTATACGATTGAAGTAGCAAACGAGCATGCAGTCCACCTGATGGTGAGTGGTCACTGCCGCCCTGCGACATCTGTAGTCAACTACATACAGAACATGGGGTTTCTATCTGAAGTCAATCACAGACGCGTTGCTACTTCCGAGGACTAAGATGGTCGCCTCATATAAAAGTGTGCCGGCAACCTCACTCTTTCATAGAAACGCAAGAACTGCTTCACGCTAGAAATAGGTGTGGCGTGTACTTCCCCGGGCGAACTACACTGGTTCTACCATCTATAAAACACTTATTTCTACCTTATAATAGCAGTTTAACGCTACTGAGATCCGGTCTAAAGAGGCAAGGAGACATGGTTACCCGAGGCGGTTCAACTCAGAGGTTGATTACGGATGTTCTCGGGCAGTGGTCACTTGCCATCGGGTGGACTGCATGCTCGTTTGCTACCACCAAATTCTAAAAAACCCTGTCTATTGTCGAAGTCACTCTATACTTAGTGAAAACGTTTGATGCATAATGCGTGCCGCAAATTGTAAGCATATGAAAATACAATATTGCTTTACAAACGAAAATACTTAGTCATTACAAAAATTACAATAAAAGCTCCTTATTCGCGGGTTCAAGGTTCGCCCGTATGCCATGAATACCGAAACCGTGTATGACCAGCAATACTCAAAAAAGCCGACACACAGACAGAAGTCTTTATCTTTTTAGTTGTATCGACTACATAAGCGACTATGAACATTTTCAACCCCGAATTCAATAAAATGTTCACAATTTTCCAACCCGCGAATACTGAAAATAATAATACTGAAAATGCGAAGATATACCGTGAATAAGGAACTTTTAATGTTTTAAGAATTATTGACGTAGAAAGATTCAATAAACATTGTTATCGTAAATGGCATTTTACAATACATATATTATGTGTCTCGCTTACACCTTACAGAGAATGAGCGAGAGGCAAATAGGATTTCCGCCAATTTGTTTAACAATGTTTATAGACACAAGTTATAGTGAGTTAACGAAAATGTATGGATTATACCTTACTTATTACTATTCCAAGCTGCTGCCAATTGAATTATATTTCTTGTGTGTTGTGGTGTTTCGAACGCCAAGTAACTTGTATGTAGGAATATTATAACTTTGTCGACTGGAACATCTCGACAGTATAACTTGTTTCATTAAATAATGGAATCCCAAAAGATGGTGTACCTATTACCTCTCACTCAATATTGTATGTGTAAGACTAACATTACACTAACCTCTATTCAATTCTCTCCATAACGTTTATTGAAGCAAGTTATACAGATAAAATTCCATGCACGTGAGATAGTGCCATCTTTTTCTCAGTATCGAGTGAGATAGAATCATTGTTCGTGTATATTCGTTAGTTTTCGGCATCGCTCGGTTTTTTGCGATACTTTTAGGTCGATAAATTTATAATATTCCTACTCGACACAAGCTTAGTATGTAAAATGCTAGAAGAATTTATATCACTTAATGTTTTGTACCTATTTCTGTTCTTGTAAAGTTCTGTTTAAATCCCACCGCTGGGCAAACGTCACTCGTTGCAAGTATAAGCTGAATTTATAGAAAAAAAACCATTGAAATTAACTAGTGTTGATTTAAACAGAGCTCTTCAATCTATGAAACCTAATAGTTACCATTCTCTTTATGTTGAACATATCATAGTAACATTTATACATTTCCTACTTATGTAAAGTCTGTCGCAGTAAATAATAAATAATATTGTATTTAATTTACTCGTAGGAATATAGTATATAAAAAAATACTGTTTGATATTGAAAGCATGTATAAGTTATACACAGAAACCGTGTATAATACGGGATATACATTATACCTGCAGAATATCAGAATACCAACGTATTCTTAAATAAATATAATTTAAACAGTAAAGTTATATTATACAGTCCCCATAAATTATACATGAATTCAACCACATATGTTATACTTGAGAAATTCTCAATTTGTAAATTAGGAGTTTGCAAAGTATTTACAATACTCTCCTAACTTCTAACATTTGAAAGATTATCTTGGTATATTAATTTAGAAATTTTAAAAGTATTTGGGATTTAATCATCGATATAGAAATACCCTGGACACAGTCTCCAAAAAAAGTGACATCTCACTGCGCAGAGACGTTGGTGCGGTGTCATCGTTAAGATTATTCTACTAAAATAAAATGTGGTTTGTAATGCATTTTACTGACACTGTCAAAGCGATCTTTGAAGTTTATCGTGTTATACTTGTACTAATGAGTGAAATTTTATAACAGAATAATCAAATTAACATATAAATTCCTATAAATCACCTATACCATCCATCCATCCATCAGCCTTTGAAAGTCCACTGCTGAACATGGCCTCCCCTAATCTGCGCCACTTCGACCGGTCCTAAGCCATCTGAATCCAGCGGTTACCCGCCGTCTTCTTCAGGTCATCAGTCTACCGGGTTGGGGGGCGGCCTGCACTCCTTTTGCCGAGGCGTGGTCTACATTCGAGGACTCTTCTACCCCATCGGTTATCTGTGCTACGAACGATGTGGCCTGCCCGGCCTTGCCTCTTCAGCCTACTAATTCTGAGAGCTATGTCGGTAACTTTCGTTCTCTTACGGATTTCATCATTACGAAATACCAATACAAATCACCATACAAATCACAAAATCAAATCACCCATACAAATCAAAAAATCAAATCGATAAACTTTTTTACTTACCGAAAGTACGAAATTCCATCCTTTTTTAACGTTCTTCACGTAAAATTTTAACATTTGTTCACGGAACATTTTGACATTTTTGACGTGCGTATAGTTCGACTAGCGACGCTGTACTACTTGAAATGAGCGCTCAATTTTGTAATTGAGCGCTCTTTTTCTTCGTGTGTATCTTGGGTTTTTGTATATCGACGGATTTAATGTATAACTTATGTATAATAATTTATCTCTCTTATTTCAATAGATATGAGACAAAACTGGTTTATAAAACGCTGCATATGCCTATGGGTCGAAATTCCAGTTTTATGTGGACTAAAAGCTTATTTTAATGCTGCATTATTTAAGGTAAGATAATATTTTGCCCCCTTACAAACCTTTGGTTTATTAAGGACCTATTGTATTTGATTTTACTGTGACAGATTAACAGTAGTGTTATTTATTTTTTATTAGTTAATTTTGTAGTAATCGTGTTAATTAAGGGGTTAATCGAAAGACGGCTTAATCTGACACTGTTTTAAAAGGAAATAGCTAGAATTTATAGTGTTAGGGTAATTTAAACAAATCGTAACAATTTCACAGAATAAGTCATTTTTCTATCTACATTTTTGTCATAAAGTGTTGCTTCTCATGGGCAAAGTGTGACTCGCAAAGTCGAAATATCGGAATGGACAAACGTCGGTGCATTCGACAAAAATAAAAACTTCTCGGACGAGACTATACATATTCGAAAAGTAATCGTTAAAAATATACTTTTATAAAAATAAATTTCTACGGCCTTAGACACGTTTCTAACTATGTAAAGTTAGTTCTTCAAAATATAATGAAAACTTAAACACTCTATGGGTGCGTTCCATTACACGATAACGAAGCGCACGCTCACGACCCCTTTTTTTCCCGTTCCATTAGCTTGTGAGCTTTAGTGACGTATTCTCTACTGGAACGATCACTTCGACCCACCTTGTTAGATGGGTCGTCGTGAGCGTCGCGTGGGCGTAAGTCATGACGTCATGAGTGACGTTTTCACCGCGACCACAACGACCGCAGTCGTCTAATGGAACGATGTTTTGGGCGTTTGGGGCGTTGTGATCGCGTTCTGGAACGCGCCCTATGCGTCATTTAGCCGATATTTGACAACAAGTAACGCGGTCAAGTGTGAGTGGCAATTAATGCCAATGTAATGAATTTAGTGTAATAATTAATACATGCTTCATTTAAAATAGTTTATGTGGCTGTGACATAGTTAATACAAGCGTAACCTGTATAATTTTTAATGCAAATGCCAGTCTCCCTTTTTTATATTAATCTCGCCTACTTAAATTATATTTTATGGGATTTTGTGTATAACTGTAATGTATATGTATATATATCATATTTAAATTCAACAGTATTTTTTTACCCGATATTGGGTATAATCTGTTCACATAGATAACGAACAAATCCTCGTAAAGCGTAGATTTCTCACACACATAAAGCCTAGTACTCTGGAGTCTAACACATTTAAAATCTATAATCTTATGTATTATGTGGTGTATGAATGCATATTTCCTATGTACCCATTTTGCAATAATACAATCTCGAATAAATATTCAATGTTAATAATAATAATCATACTTTTATCAGCGTATTACATTTTAATGTATTTTTCGGGATTTGTATAACTGTGTAGCCGTGTATAACAAGTATAACCAAATGTATAATTCGAAAAAAATAATCATATACCTATTGTCGTGTTAAAAGTTACAAAATATTAAATATGAAGTGAAATGATTATAAATATACTCAACCATTCTATCAGGCTGGCATTAGTGCATAAATAATCCGTATTTTTTTTAATATTCATCGATTGTATACATGTCTCGCTCACACATCCCGCGAACGAAAGAGACAGAAGAATTCGGTGGATATTATCAAAACGATCGGAGAGTTAGGTCTTCTTAGCGAACATTGTCTAGTTATTATTTCTAACGAATTGAAAAAAATGAAATAAAAATAAATAAATAGCAGACGTCGAGCGAGAGGTCGTTGTGTGTATATTTAAAATTTGTAATATATTGATGATGAAAATATGTTAGTTACATAAACGTGTATTATATAGTTTTTATGTGTATAATAATTATTTACTTAATAGTGAGGACGCTGGCCGGACCAGTGTGTGTATGTATTCTGCATTGTAATAGTAGTGGGTTCGATTCGCGTTTGAGGTCACGTTGAAAGGCCTCCAGTCTCTGAAGCTCATACGCTGTAGAGATTTTCAAGTGTTCTCTTTACACATTAATAACTTAACAAACTGCTTACATTTCTTTTGTAAAATCACATTGTACATTCTTAGAATTTCTCGTAACAAGTATGTAATGATAATCTTGATGTAACAATATATGTCGATCCAGTTGCTTGGATCATGTGAAACAAGATACATTTAACCCGTTAAATATTAAATTTATACAATACGCGACAACATAGTCCGCGTGTCGAAATCTATAATTATTATCAATCACTTTTCAGTATGCTTTTCCTTAATTAAATCGGATTGAAATTGATATCACTTGTAAATCTCTCCACGTACTGCCATGTGACCATCGAAGATGTGTTTCTCAATTTCAGAGCACGTATATAATAATTATGTGTATGCCTAAATGAAATAATGTTTAAATCGTAAAAAATGTCCTCATTTCGTACCGTACTCCGATTAATATATATTGCTGTGTGAATTTGTAAGTGCATAATGTGTTTTTAATTCAATTAAAACTGTGTATTTCAAGCGAATTTCGACAATAGTCTGTAATATTTAATATATTCATGTCTGAGTGTTATGAAGATATATTAAAGAAAATTCAGCGTAGTTATCTATTAATATGTCGCTGGATTTTTTCAAATAGTCGTTTGCCGGATGACGAGTTAATGTCTAAATTTAAATAGCTCATAATTGGCGTCGCTTTTTCGAAGTTAAAACTAAATAAATGTTTAGAATGCTTTCCATAGAAAGCGTAGTAAGTTTAAAATGGTTAATCGCCCTTTCTCTCTTAATATACCCGTTTCCACAGAATAATGTTCTCGGATAAAGAAACTACAATTAACAATATATAATAATTAAAACTATCCTCGGAATATCGTTCGTTTAATGTATAGATCGTTAAAAGTTTTGTGACATAAAGTGAGAATACAGATAATATCTTTAATGAAATGTATAAAATAGTTTTGGATATATTTTTAATGCCCGCATATTAGAATTTCTTGCTTAAAATGCCGATGCCTTTACAAAAAATGTACGATTAGATTTCCTTTTTTTGTCGACATAAATGTATGATGTATAATTTTTTCAGCAAAACTGTTTAAAGCGCCCAAAAAATTCCAAAAAAAAAAAGATTATAATAACCTTAATCTTAATCGGTATGTAAATTTAGAGAACTAGGATAAAATGTGTCCATTTCAATCGTTAGACTTCACGTAGAAACACGTGTAGATAGTAAAATAAATGAATGTAATCGATTTTAATGTTGAACAATGACTGCAAACTGATGGAGCACCGAAAGTTAACGTGTAGTTTCTTTCTCGGAATAAAAAAATATTTATGTCCGTTTAACTCGATTTCTCGTTAGAAATTTTGCAGAAAAAAAGCAAAAAAAAAATAATTAATTGTTGTATGTAAATTTAAATATCGTGATTATGTATTTTAAACGTAAAACATTGCGGTTTAAAATCTAGCTATGTGCGCAGTGTATCGACTCGTGTCCTGTTGTTTCAACGTTCTTAAAAAAATAGCGACCACTTTTTCATATCAACTCATCGCACGTATGGGCTGCTAGGAAAAGGTGCTTGCGACAAAAAAATGTAAACGGTTTTAACTATGTCTATACATATATAATTAGTAAGTATCATATACTGTACAAAAGGCTGCATATTTGGGAAAAATGTAAAAAAAATTGGCCTCATTTTTGGGGCCGGTAACATACGCTTAGTAAAGTGGATAGGAAGATGTGTACCTCATAAGTTTTGATTTTTAGATTAGTTGGTAGCGGGAGTTTTGAATGTCTCCGTGAAGAAATGCTGTGTATTTTTTTCCTTAGCTTTTCTCTATCGGGCTACCTTCGCGTGCTTTCGTGCGTTGTTTTTTTTTTGTGTAAATATTACTTTTTTATTTTTTAGTTGATATGAAGGCGGCGGTCGTAAGTGACTCGCCGGGGTACAAGCCAAGGGAGGCATTCAAAAAGTCCGTACTTATTATAAAAAAAATTCGCTGTAAATTGTTTGTAAAAATAGTCATGTTCAGAATTTCAGTGTAGTTTTGTTGATTTTTTTTTTCAACCGGAAATTGCTGAATAAAGCGACGATTCTGTTTCATAAGTTTGTTTCATTTATTTATTTCTGTGTTTCTAAAACATGATCAAATAAATGCAATGTAATAAATATACTTGGTTTTTGATTTTTTTACTCACCTTCACCATAGTAGAATAAGAATAGTTACACAGATTCATACAAATCTGCTCTGTTCTTATTTTACTATGGCTTAGCTGTCCTACTTTTATACTCTGTCTAGAATAATAATAACTTCATCCTAGATTAAGCGATCCCATTAATTTCCCAAGTGTCAATGAACAGAAATGCAGTACGTAACTATAAGTTTTGCAATTTGCATTAAATTCTACGAACAGTACATACAATAAAAGATATTAAGTTAAGTAAATTATACTCGTAGGGATAAAAAAAAAGAAAACTCCTTTGGAAAACTCATTTTTAAATCTCGTTTATATTCATTGGACAATAAAATCCTATTTAATTGTAATGGACTGTATTTATTATTTGCAACACGTTATATGCACAATGGCCACCGAGAGAAAGAATAACTAATCTTTAGAAAGTGAAAATTTTAAGCCCTCACCTCTTCTAAAGTTATGTTGTCCTAGTACATTTGCAATACTTAATGTTTGGAATTTGATTTTATTTTTATACTACCCGTCTTTTTATACACTAATATGTGAAACAAAGACAAAAATATCTCGTATCATTATGAAAAGAAATCAACAGTATATTTTTGTCTCACTCGCACATTCGCACTAACTCTATTTGCGTCCTGCTCACAGTTTGCTGAGCACGTTTAGAGACAGAGAGAGACGCAGAATCTCTGAAAGAATCGTTCACCTCCTTCATAGTTATATAATCCTAGTACATTTCCGGAGGATATTTAGGATAAATAAAGTAATTTTTAACTTACTGTTTTTACACAATGTTAACATACTAACGATAACGACAAAGACGAGTATGGCCTTGGGGCTTAAAATTTAATACTTCGGTCAAGCGTATGAAATTTAAAGAGACAAATGGCTATTAATTGAAAAGCAACCGTCAATATATTTGTGTTGCTCACACTTATAGTTTTGTACACCATTCGTGTTTAACACGAGCGGGATGCAGAATTTCTTTGAAGTTTTCACCTTTTTGTATACCTTACATTTGAATATTTTTATTTTGAAATTATTTTTTTTTTGTTCTACCGTCCAATTCGTGAAAGAGAGAAAAACGTATCTTCATCGTCATAAAGAGGAATCGACAGTATATTTTTGTCTCACTCGCACGTTACTACCAACTATATTTGCATCCTGCTTACACGTTTAGAGTGAGAGTGAGACGCATATCGTCTTTGAAAGAATCATTCATCTCCTCCATAGTCATGTTATCCTAGTATTTCTGTCGCCCATTTTCGTGTCATCTGGTTAAAAATTTACCCTCACGGGCGTAAAGAAGTTTCATTTCGATAAACTGTAACTAACTAGTCCTGTCTTCATAGGCCTGCCCATATATAAAATAAAAACAAATGGTTCGCATGTTTGTCCATCGCATATATTTGCAGCAAGATACGTTGACTGATGACTGAGAATAAGTATTTATAGAAAATTATATCTTGTTTGAACGCATACTAATGAACACGTCCAGAAGAAAAGGAATTATCCGATAGAGTCAAAAGGGATAAATTTAAAGACGCAGAAGGCAATTGCAATCGAGGTTAGAGCGACATCGCATTAAAACGTTACTCTAACCGTTTTCCCACCTAGTGTGGTTCTATAATTTAATTTTCATCGAATGCTTGATATTTCATATAAGTAAAACACTAAGTTGGTCGGTGATTCTTCGATAAACATTGTAATTACAACTTAAAATTTAGCTTTTAGAGGATTAAATACGTTATGCGTGTTGTAAATAAAATTAAGGTGTTATGAAAAGAAAACTCTTGTTCGGTTTAAATCAGACATTTATTATTTTTCATTACCGCTAACATCAACAAATTAAGATCTATACAATCACAGAGATAAAAAAAGGAATACTTACAATTTTAAACACAAAAAGGAACAATTTGATTTCATCTACAATGCCATAATTGGAAATACTAGTTTTTCTCAACATTTTAAAGCCTTGTGGCGACCTCCCGCTGCTCATCAAGAGATGGCGCTACTAGTATTCTGAAACACACTATCGAAGTATTCTCAATACCCCAAAGCCTACTAACTAGAAAAACCTCTCCACTGTAAAGATGTTACTTACGAAGCAAAATCTACAAAACATTCTCAAACTATCTTCTGTTAGAAACATTTAATACAGAAAAAGTTTTAACTCTCATTAATACTTTCAGGTATTTACAGTTGAAGGCGTGCTTATTATACATAATTTAATTTTAAGAGTAAATGACACAATGGTATATTTTATCACAGCGTGTTAGGAGCGTGCATTTATTAGTTGGTAGGTAAGTAATATTGGCGATTTTTCGCTTCCCTCTCTCCCATTGGTAAGGACGCGTTCAAGTATTATGTAACTCAAACTTTTTTATGAGCTGACCATCATAGTCCTCGGGAGTAGCAACGCATCTGTGATTGATTTTGATAGAACCCATGTTCTATTTTAAGTTGCTGACAGGTGTCCATGGGCGGCATTGACCACTGACCATCATGTGGACTGCATGCTCGTTTGCTACTTCAATCAGATAAAAAAACGGAATTTTTGAAGATATTAGACCTACCCCCAAGTAACTATAGGCTTATATTTAAGCCCCATGTAACTATAGGCTTATATTGTGTGAGATATTATGTTGAGACACCTAAATATTTCACATAATGAATTTCCCCCTCATCTGCATTGTGATTTTTTACAAGCATATTACAATATCATACACAGTATCCAAGTTTATATACAGGAAAAGCTCCACATTTATTATTTCCGCATTTGCAATTTCAGTATTTGAGTAATTTTTTTCTAATATTTGCTGCAAAGAAAAAAACTTTGTTAAGTGATGTTGACACTTGTAGAAAGATTCGGCGCCTTTACAGAATATATGTCCACCAATTCGCACTTGGCCATCGCGGTGGACTACGGCCTAAACTCTCTCATACTGAAAGAAGACCCGTGCCCAGCAGTGGACCAATAATTGGTTGATGAGAGATAGAATATAGACAAAGCGAATTAGGAGATTTTTCTGTATATTGAAGAAAAAATATTGAATTTACATGTAGACAAACTATACAGGGAAGCCCAATTAAAAATTATTTCTAGAAAAACAGTTATACACAGTTAAAGTCATGGCTCAACATTAATTTAACACTTACTTTATAATAATTATTGATAATTTGTACATGAATATTGTTAATATTTTACGTCAAGCTTCTGATGACAGTTACCTTAGTAATAAAGGTAACAAAGTAAGAGGTCATAAAATAAAAAAGCCTGTGATTGGTTGGAACAGGCATATAAATGGTGCACATAAGGAAGCTAGGAGTAAATTTAGGCATTGGCTTTGGTGTGGCAGGCCAACTTCTGGTCAGGTCTGGAGGGAGATGCAAGAAAGTAGAAAAGTATTCAAATCCCGTCTCAGATGATGTCAGAATAACTCTGAACAAATAAAAATGGACATTCTTGCATCACAACACACCAGACATGACTTTCGAAGCTTTTGGAAGTCCACTAATAAGCTTAATAGTAAACCGGGATTACCTGTTAGTGTTAATGGGGTGAGTGGACAAAGAGACATAGCCGACATGTTTAGGCAGCACTTTGCTGTTACATCGCCACTAGGACCTTCACAGGTCGACTTATTTTGTAATCGTAAGGGCGAACACCTTGACGTCAAGTTTACCGCAAATGATGTCCGGCAGGCAATCAAATCGATGTCGAGGGGCAAGTCCCCGGGTCACGACGAGCTGAGCATTGAACATCTCAGAAATGCCGGTGTTCACGTGCCCCGAGTGCTGGCAATGCTTTTTAACCTGTGTGTGGGGCACGCATACTTACCGTTGGACATGATGAAGACATTGGTGGTCCCGATAGTAAAAAGTAGGACTGGCGATATAGGTGATAAAAATAATTACAGACCCATCTCCCTTGCCACTATAATATCGAAGGTGCTTGATAGCCTGCTCAATATACAATTGGACAAACACCTTGACATCCATGACAACCAATTCGGCTTCCAAAAGGGTCTGTCGACGGAAACTGCCGTCCTGTGTTTAAAGCAGACTGTCAAGTACTATACTGATCGGAAAACCCCAGTCTTTGCTTGTTTTCTTGACCTCTCGAAAGCGTTTGACCTGGTCTGCTATGACATCCTGTGGCAAAAGTTAAAAGATACCCTAATGCCTAGTGAATTGGTTAATATTTTTAAATATTGGTACCAAAACCAGGTCAACGTTGTTCGTTGGGCTGGTGCCTGTTCTGCTCCATATGGGTTGCAATGTGGTGTGAGGCAAGGAGGTTTAACCTCGCCCAAACTTTACAACCTATACATGAACGCCCTGATCAGAGAACTCAGTAACACCCATGTCGGTTGTCATATAGATGGAACCAGCGTGAACAATATTAGCTATGCTGACGACATGGTGTTGCTCAGCGCGTCGGCCTGTGGGCTGTCGAGACTTATCGGCATCTGCGAAAAATATGCTCTAAGCCATGGCCTCCTCTATAACACCAAAAAGAGTGAGTGCATGGTGTTTCTAGCCCGAGGGCGATGTCCAGAAAATATTCCAACTATAAAATTAAACGGTATCACTTTGGCTCGTGTGGAGAGCTTCAGATACCTTGGACATTGCATCACTTCGGATCTGAAAGACGATGCTGACATGGAGCGGGAGCGTAGGGCGCTGTCTGTGCGGGCTAATATGATCGCCCGCAGGTTTGCTCGCTGTTCGAGGGCTGTCAAAATTACTCTCTTTAGAGCGTTTTGTACATCCTTCTACACGAGTAGTCTGTGGGTGGACTATACTCTTAAACAGTACAGCGCCCTACGAGTACAATACAACAATGCCTTTAGGGTACTGTTGGGGCTGCCTCGGTTCTGTAGCGCATCGGGTATGTTTGCCGAATTACGAGTAGACTGTTTTTACGTGAACGTCGCTCCAGCAGGAAAGTAGCACGTAGAGTGATATGAGTGGGACGTATAATTAGTGCCCAATCTGCTGTAAATGTGCGCCAAATAAAAAATTTGTGCGTGTTGTAGTTTTTGAAATAAACGGAAAAAACAATTCCTGCTGGGGTAACGTTGTTCCAGCAGGAAAATTCTAAACGAAAGATCGGAGAGTTAAAAATTGCATATGAGCAGAGAGCTTATATTTGTGCAAATTTGTGCGCTAAAAATATAATTTGTGCGTCTTCAGGTTCTCGAGATATTGCGTTTCCTGCTGCGGTAACGTTTTGCAAAATCGCGTATCTAAAAGACTATTGTATGTGCGCCTGTAGAATAAACATGTACAAATAGCTCTTAATTTGTGCGTATTTGTGACAAAATTAGATTTAAAAAAATACTTATAGTTTTCGAGTAATCACGGTTTTTTCAAAAATCCAAACAGTGTCATAGCTCCTAAATAAGAAAACATATAAGGTCACTGAAAACTGCATTCGGTCCGTCTTGGCGTGGTTAATTAGCACAAAAAAAATCAAAAGTGCACATACATGCGTTTTTGGATAATATGAATTAAAGTCAAAAAACGACGTCCTATCTTTGACGTCACCGTTCAAGAAACTGGCTCAACCTAAGATTTTTGGGCATTAACCAAAAATTAGTGCGTTTAGTCAAATAATATGTAAGATAAATATCCAGTGAGAAATACTTCGCATTAAGTAAATATAAACAAAAAACAAAACAGTAACACAAACGCTGGTTATACGACCAAATTCGAATGACTACAAAAAAGCGGGGGTTTCATATATACTAATGACCTTTCTTTCTTGAACGTATTATTGCAGGTACTGTCACTCTCAAACGTTTATTGGTGATTAATTATACGACCTTTAGGGAAATCATTACAAAATATAATAAATGGATCATGTAATTATCAAATGAAAGACCTAGTATGTGTGAAAATTCTTATTTATATTTTCTTTAATTTTGATTCTTAAATAAGATCACAGAAAAATCTTAAGTAAAATATTCGAACGCAAAAAGTTCCTTAAGGTTATTAAAGTTATACTTCTTTTGGCGCGCTAGGTAAAAATGATGAGAGTAAATAGAGTCTTACGATGCGCGCGCACACCGACAAGTAAGTCCGACACCCTGAAGTTAACTATAGTGAACATTTTTGTTTTTTCTACTGTTAATGTCGTTTTTTCTCCAAGCGTAGAATTATGCAAAAGATAAAACTTTTAAAAAGATTTTTATATTATATTAAGCCAAAGAAGTATTACTTCGAACGCGTGTACATAAACACACACACACTTTATATTTTTGTATCTTGTATAATTTAAAATCACAGATCAGTTTTCAATTAAAAAATTAAGACTATTATCATATTATTAATGTAAATGTCCTAATGTATGCTGAATTGCAGTGCTGAATGTATTTTAATTAAATTTGGAATAAAGATAACTAATAATATTCCAAGTAATTAAGCTCCTTTTTTATTATGTACTTCATCGTGTACAAATCTACCGCACAAATAAAAAGTTTATTTTCTATTTTCTACTTCAGTGTACTCGAGTATACTAAGTTTTAATCGGTTAGTGTGTAAAGTTAAGAAGGTCATTAGCATGTATAAAATCCCCGCTTTTTTATAGTCATTCGAATTTGGTCGTATAACCAGCGTTTGTGTCTGTTTTGTTTTTTTTTGTTTATATTTACTTAATGCGAAGTATTTCTCACTGGATATTTATCTTACATATTATTTGACTAAACGCACTAATTTTTGGTTAATGCCCAAAAATCTTAGGTTGAGCCAGTTTCTTGAACGGTGACGTCAAAGGTAGGACGTCGTTTTTTGACTTTAATTCATATTATCCAAAAACGCACGTATGTGCACTTTTGATTTTTTTTGTGCTAATTAACCACGCCAAGACGGACCGAATGCAGTTTTCAGTGACCTTATATGTTTTCTTATTTAGGAGCTATGACACTGTTTGGATTTTTGAAAAAACCGTGATTACTCGAAAACTATAAGTATTTTTTTAAATCTAATTTTGTCACAAATACGCACAAATTAAGAGCTATTTGTACATGTTTATTCTACAGGCGCACATACAATAGTCTTTTAGATACGCGATTTTGCAAAACGTTACCGCAGCAGGAAACGCAATATCTCGAGAACCTGAAGACGCACAAATTATATTTTTAGCGCACAAATTTGCACAAATATAAGCTCTCTGCTCATATGCAATTTTTAACTCTCCGATCTTTCGTTTAGAATTTTCCTGCTGGAACAACGTTACCCCAGCAGGAATCGTTTTTTCCGTTTATTTCAAAAACTACAACACGCACAAATTTTTTATTTGGCGCACATTTACAGCAGATTGGGCACTAATTATACGTCCCACTCATATCACTCTACGTGCTACTTTCCTGCTGGAGCGACGTTCGCTGTTTTTACACCATCTTGCGAAAACGGTGCACATCACTGCTGAGCAGCGTCCGGGCTAGCCCCAATAGAGTTCTGAGGGTATTTGCCGAGCGGTATGACTGCCAGTATCTAAACCATTGCTCCACTGTGCACATAAAATATGACAAGAAAAATTTGTGTAATTCGACATTTATTTGATTGTTTGATTGATTGATTTCCAAATTTTATTTTAATCTTGATTTAATTTTATTGTGGTTAAATTTTGATTTATTTTTAAGTGACATTTATTTTAATTGATTTGTATTTCATTTTAATTTTGTTATTATTATTATTCAATCTAATTAAATATGCATGTATACACATATGATCCAACGTTGATTGAAATAAAGATATTATTATTATTATTATTATTAACATCTAAAGCTTGCTTCGTAACATTGTGCAACAACTTTCAAAAATGATCATTTGAAGTTTACTTGCTTTATTATAACTTATTAAACACACTCTTCATAGGCTTCATTCATTCTTTGACTTATAACATAAATTTTACATAAGTTTTGTCTTTTTGTTCTATACCGTGACATGTAGCCAAGAAAATAGTAAACTCGAACCGAATATATTCGGCACCAAAACCGAATAATTCGGCCGAACACGAATAGTGAAAAAGACGCCGAATACCGAATAACAACCGGATATGCGGCGCAACTCTAATATTTACACAAAACGGTCCAATTTTAAGCTTACCGCAATCAAAAATAAAGCTATTCCATACTAATTTACTACATTCACTCATTGTAGTCCACTTTATATAATTCTACTTCACACTTGTCCATTCATATCCTATTAGTCACTGTGATAATCAGGACTTTAATTACACTTAACAGATTTAAATGCACTTTCGTTTTTATAATCTTGATTCAATACGTTGAAGACACTTCATTCCTAAGAGATACTGCTAATGACATATTTTCGTTTTCACTGTCTTTATTCTTGTTGTAATCGCTTACATCTGAGGGTGCGTTCCAGAAGACGCTCACGAAGCCCCAAACGCCCAAAACGTCGTTCCACAAGACAACTGCGGTCGTTGTGGTCGCGGTGAATACGTCACTCATGACGTCATGACTTACGCCCATGCGACGCTCACGACGACCCATCTAACAAGGTGGGTCGAAGTGATCGTTCGAGTAGAGAATACGTTAGTAACGCTCACAAGCTAGTTGAACTGGAAAATCTGCGGTCTTGAGCATGGACTTTGTGAACGTCTAATGGAACGCAGTCTGAGTATTTCAGTACTTGTCTATGCTTGCATGTGTGTCGCCATTGTTCAATTTTCATGGGTCTTCGGGATTATTATTCTATTTAATACAATGACACTTTGTCTATATTGGTTTCAACTTATAATACTTAATTGTCATTTCATTTTTGGGGAAATGTTAATTCTCGAAAGTTGTAAATGCATAACATTTATTCTTTCTCATCACTCCTTGTCACTGTGTTTTAAAAAAAATAGGTAAATCATCATACTTCATACTAATATTATAAAGGCGAAAGTTTGTGTGTGTTTGTTACTTCTTCACGTCTAAACAGCTGGAGCAATTTTCATAAAATTTGGTAGCGAGTTAGCTGACTCTCTGTTTAACATATAGGCTACTTTTTACTGTGGGAAAATATCTTATTCCCACGGGATCGATATTTTTAAGCTTCGAAGCTGCGGAGTTCAGCTTTTTTCATATTATCTTCGATTTCAGTTTTTGTGGCAATATTTTAAGTTGCTTTGTGCTTCCACTGTGAACCATCAGAGTTGATCAAACGCGTTGTCATCAAAGTCCAAGTGTCAGGCAAACGGCGAGGGTTCCGGCAGACTGTCCGCGAGGTCGGGCAGGGGGTCGAGGTCCACCTTCTCCTCTAGAACGGAGGACTGCTCCGTCGATGCGTCTTCCAGTTGAGACTCGTCCGTTGATTGGGACTCCGCTTCGCTGAGGTCTTTCTGTGGGAGTGAAAATTGATAGTTTTTCAGTGTGGGACGCAACATATCGGGGGATGGCTAAATTTTCATGAGGAGGTTCGTGATGGTCTAAGTAAAAAGTAGAAATAAGAAAGAATATATTTTCAGCTGCTATGGAGTTGAGTTGTGTCGGATTTACACCTTCAACACTCATGCCGACCACTTGTGGCATTAACCCCCATTGAAGGGACACTCAAGGTGGTAGAACCAGTGCAGTACGACCGGGGAAGTACCACCGCCACACCTATTTCTAGCGTGGAGCATTTCTTGCGTTTCGATGGAAGGGTGTGGTTGCCGGCACACTTTCACATGAGGCGACCATCATAGTCCTCGGGAGTTGCAACGCATCTGTGATTGACTTCAGATGGAATCCATATTCTATATGTAGTTGATTACAGACGTCCATGAGCGGCAGTTTGCCGTTTGCACGACGACTGCATGCTCGTTTGCTACTTCAATCAGATAAAAAAAAACCTATTTCCAGTAGTGGACTATTAGTCTGTCAGACTGGAAATGTTACTTCATAAAAAAATACCTAAATTAATGGGTCTACAGGCTGCCTGTTAACAATATTGTACGCCGACAATTCCGACCCCATTTCTCAAAGATTAAATCAAGAAAAGAAAGCCTGGGTGTGTACTTATGTACACGCGTTAGAAGTTATACTTCTGTGGCGTAACAAGATAAAAATCTTTTTTAAAAAAATATCTTTCGCCTCGAAATCACTGTTTAGTGATAAGACCGCCTTTTGTATTGTTTTTACTTTGTATGTTTCTTGTTATCTATACTTTCTGGGTATAATAAAGAGTATTATTATTATTACTATTCTACGTTTGTAGAAAAAACGACACTAACAATAGAAAAAACTAAACTGTTGACTATAGCTCAGTTCAGCGTGTCGGTTTTTCGTGACGGTGTGCGCGCGCATCGCAAAACATTTACTCTCACGTTTCCCTAACACGCCAAAAGAAGATTAACTTAAAAAAGGATGTTCTAAAAGTATATTTTCATAAACACCATACCTTCGCCGGCGACTCATCAACGACGCAGCCCACGTCACAAGGCGCGGGGGAGTGGGGCGACGCATCGCCTGATGCTTCCTCTGGTTTTTTCTGACAAATTAAATATAAGTAATCATTGATGTGTTAACTACACTGTATGTGAACGCTTGAAATAGATGTGGCGGTGGTGCCTCCCTGATCGAAGTATATTCTTACACTTGGTAAAGCGTTCTATACTCATTCAAATGAAATGTCTTCCATCATAGTCCCCGGGAGTAGCAACGCATCTGTGATTGACTTCAGATAGAACCCCATGTTCTGTATGTAGTTGATTACAGATGTCGCAGGGCGGCAGTGACCACTTACCATCAGGTGGACTGCATGCTATTATGCTACTTCAGTCAGATAAAAAAAAATCTAGACTCCATTCTCTTGTAAAACATCACCTTTCTCCTCTCGTCCACCCATTATTGTCCCACTGTTGGGCACGGGTCTTCTCTCAGAATGAGAGAGTTAAAGCCATAGTCCACCGCGCTGGCCAAGTGCGAATTGGTGGACTTCACACACCTCCGAGAACTTTTTTTTTAAACTCTCGGGTGTGTAGGTTTCCGGTTTCCTCACGATGTTTTCCTTCACCAAAAAGCAGAGATAATTAATTTGTTTTTTTTTTAATGGTGGAAACCTTTCTCCTAACACACGACAAAGTCGGATAACGACTAGTGTTTACCTGCGTAACCTTCGGGTTAGTGTAGACGTAGGGCGGAGCGCCCGAGTGGTACCGGCAGAGCGGCGAGGGCAGAGGGAGCCGCGCCACCGGCTCGCGGCACTCCGCCCCGCCGCGCGGGTCCCCGCACGGGGCGTACAGCACCTGGTGGGATACGCCTGGTATTATATGTTCTTATTTTGACGACCTGCGTGGCGGAGTTACCATACCGGTCTGACGCGCGGTGGGTTCCGGGTTCGATTCCCGGCCAGGTATCTGAATGGTGAGTTTAGATTCATGTTCTAGGTCTAGGTGTTTGTATTCGTCTTGTGTGTCCATGGCACCCACGACACAAGAGAAAATCCTAGTGTAAGGCTATGAGTGTAGAAAGCGTGTTTTTTTTTTATTATTTTGTACCAGGCAACGTGGGGACTTATTGCGCCAGTTAGCGTAGTGGGTATTTTGGACATTTGGATGTGTTATGCGTTTCAATATTTTCGACACGACTTCAACTGACCAAATAGACTTAGTAGGATGTGGTTGCCGGCACACTTTCACATGAGGCGACCATCTTAGTCCTCGGGAGTAGCAACGCATCTGTGAATGACTTCAGATATAACCTATGTTCTGTATGTATTCTCGAAGATATTCTTGAAGATTTCAAGTAAAACGCACGAGATATTCTTCTTCGGTTTATTCAAAGTTGAGGAGGTCCGATCGCTTCGACGATGAAACAAAAATCTCCTTCTACCGGCATGCGCTCGCCTTTTTATAATAAAGTTGGGTAAGGTGACAATAACAAATTTATGGCGGGTAAACTAAATTAACCACCAATTCGCACTTGGCCAGCGCGGTGGACTATGGCCTAAGCTCTCTTATTCTGAGAGAAGACCCGTGCCCAGCAGTGGGACAATAATGGGTTGACGACGAAACTAAATTAACATCTTTAGAAATCACTAAATATTGCTAACTTAATAAACAAACAATTTTCTATCTTTCAACTAACTAAAATAATTATTTTCGGCAACGCGTTTTTCATAAATACTCGGTGTCCCGCCAACATATATATTTTTTGGGAAAACTCTATTTTTAACTCAAATTTCCTACCTGATGTTTATCCAACAGTATATGCTTCATGCAATGCTTGGCGGCCGGCAGCCCGTGATTCTCGCAGCGAACGCCGCCCTCCACGAAGGTGCACCGCCCTTGGGAGGGGATGGGCCGACTTGGACCTATTTCGTTCACCTGAAATTTTAATAGCAAAATGTTAACTGTGAAAACAAGATAAAAGGAAGTAGAACGAGTGTACTTCGACCGGGGAGGTACCACCGCCACACCTATTTCTAACGTGAAGCATTCCTTGCGTTTCGATGGAAGGGTGTGGTTGCCGGCACACTTTATATGAGGCGATTATCCTAGTCCTCGGGAGTAGCAACGAATTTGTGATTGACTTCAGATAAAGCCTATGTTCTATATGAAGTTGAATACAAAAGTCCATGGGCGGCAGTGACCACTTACCATCAGGTAGACTGCATGCTCGTTTGTTACTTCATTATTAAAAAAAAAAAGTTCAAGAAATATATTTTAAATTTCATTGGTCTCAGAGGAAGACACGCTATTAAGTATTTTGTCAGAGAACGGAACGTCAAATCTTAAACGATTTGGAGTGCGTTCCATTAGACGTTCACACAGTTCACGCTTACGACCGCAGTTTTTCCCGTTCCACTAGCTCCTGAGCGTTACTGACATAATGTCTAGTGGAACGATCACTTCGACCCACCTTATTCGATGGGTCGTCGTGAGCGTCGCGTGGGCGTAAGTCATGACGTCACGAGTAACGTATTCGCCGCGACCACAACGACCGCGGTCGTCTTGTGGAACGACGTTTTGGGCGTTTGGGACTTTTTGAGCGTCTTCTGGAACGCGCCCTTGTCCGTATTCGGATACGTTGGTGGGCAACACTGAGGTTGACAGCTGACAGTAAATATTAGAGATGCGTCGAATAGTAGTTTCACCGAATAACCGAATACCGAACACTATTCGGTTCTAACTTTCACCGAACCGGATATTCGGCCGAATTACTCGGTTTATTATTCTTATTCGGAAACAATTGTGAAAGTTAATTCATAAAAAAAATGTTGATTTTAGGTTTTAAAACGTTGATGTAAGAGTTTAGACAAAATGAGAATTTGATTGAGGTTTTAAAAATGTTGATTTGAAGTTTAATTGAGTGATGAACACACACTTCACAGGATTTATTCGGTTTATAACATAAATCTTACGTAAAATGATTTTTCTTTGTTCTATACCGTGACGAATATATTTTGTACCAAAACCGAATAATTCGGCCGAATACCGAATAACAACCGAATATTCGGCGCATCTCTAGTAAATATCCATCGATGTTTATATAAATGAACGTGGAGCTGTCAACAGGGACATTCAATGAACAGACACCACGGTGAACGCAAGTGTAGCCAACCTACGTACCTCCAAAGAGTAATTAACTGATATCTGAGTCTCGTGTGCATATTGTGATTTTCCAGGTGGTAGAACCAGTGTAGTTCGACGGGGGAGGTACCACCGCCACACCTATTTCTAGCGTGAAGCAGTAAGAAGGGTGTGGTTGCCGGCACACTTTCACATGAGGCGACCATCATAGTCCTCGGGAGTGGCAACGCATCTGTGATTGACTTCAGATAGAACCCATGTTCTATTTGAAGTTGCTTACAAATGTTCATGGGCGGCAGTGAACACTTACCATCAGGTGGACTGCAAGTGTTAATTATAGCAGCTTTTTGAAGGAGAATGTATGTGTATGTATGTATACCTTTTTTTTTTTTGTTGTCGAGGGGGAAACCTTCAAAAGGTACCCGACGCCGTGGGAGCGACGCAGGGTTACGTGGGATTTTTACTGCACTAAAACCCCCCCGGTGGCCGTTCTCGGCGCTGAAAAGGAGGACTCCGGGATCTCGAAACAACTTCAACCGGAATCCTCCGAGCGCGTTGCCCCATCGGGCTCCTCCCAGATGGGCGGCTGGGCCCAACGCTCCGTCTAGTCTTTACCACGGTATGCGACCACACATACCGCCGTCCTTCCCGGGATCGCCTGACCGAACGGTTCGAGCTCCCACTCTAGCCCGCAACCCCGGAAGCCCCTTTCAGTCGCCTCTTACGACAGGCAGAGGATGCCGTAGCCCTATTCTGACCCCAAAGCTACAGGGACGGTGTATGTATATACCTAGCGCATTTAGACTATTCTGGAGTGTTTGTGGTATGACTCCGGTTGTGGATAATATTATGGGCACAGTTTTCACTGACTTAACTTTCCATTGAGCCTTTAGCTCTATTGTAAGATTATTATTATTAGTTGCAACTCACCCTG
>OX453085.1:7090097-7312941 GCA_949699795.1 Spicauda simplicius
CAAAACGAATACACAAACACCCAGACCCAGAACACGAACCTAAAATCTCCTCAGATACCTGTCTGGCCGGGAATCGAACCCGGGACCCATTGCGCGACAGACCGTTATGGTAACCGCTGCGCCACGCAGGTCGTCATGAATAAAACAATAAAGAGTATTAATATTAGTTGCAACTCACCCTAGCCCGTTTCCGTTGCAACTTCCTAGCCAGAATCGCCTCGACCCCGTGTTTCCGGTGGTAGCCGAGGTAGGCTTTCAGCTTGCGCAGTTGCTGACGCTCCCGCACCGTTAGGGGGCTCGACTTTGCCTGACTGTTTATACTGCCTGGAATATAGATTTTTGTTAGTGTAACTGTGGTGGCATTAACCTGTGAATGCACTTTGTACTCGCGCATTCTAAATACCAACAATATGACACGTTAGCAATAAGTTTCATAATATTATATATATAAGATTATATCTTAGGGTTTTGGAAAATAAACAAATGTGTTGCTTTTGAAAATAAGAAACGACATTTCAAGTTTATTATTCCACCAAATCTATCTTTCTTCACAAAATATATTCTGAAGTTTTAAAATTAGACAGATATGTCAAATTAAAAAAAGAACTAAATAATTAAAGAAAACCTATTTTCTTTATATATATTTAATAAACCAGTATGAAATCAAGTTTGGCGTGAATTACTCGTGTTCCCTTCACACTCTCAAACTAACAATCTCAACATACAACACACATACACTAACATAACCACAGTACATTAATTTAACAAGTGGTAGAATCAGTGCCGTCCCTGTAGTTCCGGGATCTGAATAAGGCCTACGGCATCCCCTGCCTGTTGTAAGAGGCGACTAAAAGGGGCTTCCGGGGTTGCGGGCGGCTAGAGTAGGAGCTCGAACCGTTCGGTCAGGCGACCCCGGGAAGGACGGCGGTATGTGTGGTCGCATACCGTCGTAAAGACGACGGGACGGTGGGCCCAGCCGCCCATCTGGGAGGAGCCCGATAAATAAGCAGCGGTCATATATGACCAATGTTTGACCAATCTACCAACAATTTGCCCAACTCACAGTACTGTTCCCGCTCAGCTCTCAAATCTTTCAGGTACGTATATCTGGCCGCTCGCAGTAAATGCCTCAAGCGGTCCATCTGTTCGCGGTAGGCCGCTTGCAGAGCCCGAAGCACCGCTCGGGCTTCGCCCACCGCCTCCTCCGCCGTGTATACGCCCGCGTTCCTGGAATTATAATAATGTACGGTGAAATTGATGGGCTTAATATAAAATATACTTAGTTTGTAAGAAACATTGAAACTAACAAATGTGGACTATGTCTGAAATAAAATTGTTATTATTTGTAGAGTAAGATGTTTACACATCTATATTTTCAATTTGTGACTTTTCATATTAAGACATTTTCTATTTCTATTTAATTTGGCAGTTTTGTAGTTGACGACCCGCGTGGCGGAGCGGTTACCATACCGGTCTGTCGCGCAAAGGGTCCCGGTATCGATTTCCGGCTAGAGAGGTATCTTAATGATGAGCTTAGATTCCTGTTCTAGGTCTTAGTGTATGTGTATTCGTCTTGTGTCGTCGTGGTCGCACGCGGCGCGACACTCGCCGTGTGTCGCGTGTCCCCCCTACTGACCAGAGCGGCGCGAGCTCGGCGGGCGCGTCCACGTACTCGTCGTCGTGGTCGCACGCGGCGCGGCACTCGCCGTGTGTCGCGTGTCCCCCCTACTGACCAGAGCGGCGCGAGCTCGGCGGGCGCGTCCACGTACTCGTCGTCGTGGTCGCACGCGGCGCGGCACTCGCCGTGTGTCGCGTGTCCCCCCTACTGACCAGAGCGGCGCGAGCTCGGCGGGCGCGTCCACGTACTCGTCGTCGTGGTCGCACGCGGCGCGGCACTCGCCGTGTGTCGCGTGTCCCCCCTACTGACCAGAGCGGCGCGAGCTCGGCGGGCGCGTCCACGTACTCGTCGTCGTGGTCGCACGCGGCGCGGCACTCGCCGTGTGTCGCGTGTCCCCCCTACTGACCAGAGCGGCGCGAGCTCGGCGGGCGCGTCCACGTACTCGTCGTCGTGGTCGCACGCGGCGCGGCACTCGCCGTGTGTCGCGTGTCCCCCCTACTGACCAGAGCGGCGCGAGCTCGGCGGGCGCGTCCACGTACTCGTCGTCGTGGTCGCACGCGGCGCGGCACTCGCCGTGTGTCGCGTGTCCCCCCTACTGACCAGAGCGGCGCGAGCTCGGCGGGCGCGTCCACGTACTCGTCGTCGTGGTCGCACGCGGCGCGGCACTCGCCGTGTGTCGCGTGTCCCCCCTACTGACCAGAGCGGCGCGAGCTCGGCGGGCGCGTCCACGTACTCGTCGTCGTGGTCGCACGCGGCGCGGCACTCGCCGTGTGTCGCGTGTCCCCCCTACTGACCAGAGCGGCGCGAGCTCGGCGGGCGCGTCCACGTACTC
This sequence comes from Spicauda simplicius, assembly GCA_949699795.1. Taxonomy (NCBI): domain Eukaryota; kingdom Metazoa; phylum Arthropoda; class Insecta; order Lepidoptera; family Hesperiidae; genus Spicauda; species Spicauda simplicius. Next base: position 7,092,548 of record OX453085.1, read on the forward strand.
GTCGTCGTGGTCGCACGCGGCGCGGCACTCGCCGTGTGTCGCGTGTCCCCCCTACTGACCAGAGCGGCGCGAGCTCGGCGGGCGCGTCCACGTACTCGTCGTCGTGGTCGCACGCGGCGCGGCACTCGCCGTGTGTCGCGTGTCCCCCCTACTGACCAGAGCGGCGCGAGCTCGGCGGGCGCGTCCACGTACTCGTCGTCGTGGTCGCACGCGGCGCGGCACTCGCCGTGTGTCGCGTGTCCCCCCTACTGACCAGAGCGGCGCGAGCTCGGCGGGCGCGTCCACGTACTCGTCGTCGTGGTCGCACGCGGCGCGGCACTCGCCGTGTGTCGCGTGTCCCCCCTACTGACCAGAGCGGCGCGAGCTCGGCGGGCGCGTCCACGTACTCGTCGTCGTGGTCGCACGCGGCGCGGCACTCGCCGTGTGTCGCGTGTCCCCCCTACTGACCAGAGCGGCGCGAGCTCGGCGGGCGCGTCCACGTACTCGTCGTCGTGGTCGCACGCGGCGCGGCACTCGCCGTGTGTCGCGTGTCCCCCCTACTGACCAGAGCGGCGCGAGCTCGGCGGGCGCGTCCACGTACTCGTCGTCGTGGTCGCACGCGGCGCGGCACTCGCCGTGTGTCGCGTGTCCCCCCTACTGACCAGAGCGGCGCGAGCTCGGCGGGCGCGTCCACGTACTCGTCGTCGTGGTCGCACGCGGCGCGGCACTCGCCGTGTGTCGCGTGTCCCCCCTACTGACCAGAGCGGCGCGAGCTCGGCGGGCGCGTCCACGTACTCGTCGTCGTGGTCGCACGCGGCGCGGCACTCGCCGTGTGTCGCGTGTCCCCCCTACTGACCAGAGCGGCGCGAGCTCGGCGGGCGCGTCCACGTACTCGTCGTCGTGGTCGCACGCGGCGCGGCACTCGCCGTGTGTCGCGTGTCCCCCCTACTGACCAGAGCGGAGCGAGCTCGGCGGGCGCGTCCACGTACTCGTCGTCGTGGTCGCACGCGGCGCGGCACTCGCCGTGTGTCGCGTGTCCCCCCTACTGACCAGAGCGGCGCGAGCTCGGCGGGCGCGTCCACGTACTCGTCGTCGTGGTCGCACGCGGCGCGGCACTCGCCGTGTGTCGCGTGTCCCCCCTACTGACCAGAGCGGCGCGAGCTCGGCGGGCGCGTCCACGTACTCGTCGTCGTGGTCGCACGCGGCGCGGCACTCGCCGTGTGTCGCGTGTCCCCCCTACTGACCAGAGCGGCGCGAGCTCGGCGGGCGCGTCCACGTACTCGTCGTCGTGGTCGCACGCGGCGCGGCACTCGCCGTGTGTCGCGTGTCCCCCCTACTGACCAGAGCGGCGCGAGCTCGGCGGGCGCGTCCACGTACTCGTCGTCGTGGTCGCACGCGGCGCGGCACTCGCCGTGTGTCGCGTGTCCCCCCTACTGACCAGAGCGGCGCGAGCTCGGCGGGCGCGTCCACGTACTCGTCGTCGTGGTCGCACGCGGCGCGGCACTCGCCGTGTGTCGCGTGTCCCCCCTACTGACCAGAGCGGCGCGAGCTCGGCGGGCGCGTCCACGTACTCGTCGTCGTGGTCGCACGCGGCGCGGCACTCGCCGTGTGTCGCGTGTCCCCCCTACTGACCAGAGCGGCGCGAGCTCGGCGGGCGCGTCCACGTACTCGTCGTCGTGGTCGCACGCGGCGCGGCACTCGCCGTGTGTCGCGTGTCCCCCCTACTGACCAGAGCGGCGCGAGCTCGGCGGGCGCGTCCACGTACTCGTCGTCGTGGTCGCACGCGGCGCGGCACTCGCCGTGTGTCGCGTGTCCCCCCTACTGACCAGAGCGGCGCGAGCTCGGCGGGCGCGTCCACGTACTCGTCGTCGTGGTCGCACGCGGCGCGGCACTCGCCGTGTGTCGCGTGTCCCCCCTACTGACCAGAGCGGCGCGAGCTCGGCGGGCGCGTCCACGTACTCGTCGTCGTGGTCGCACGCGGCGCGGCACTCGCCGTGTGTCGCGTGTCCCCCCTACTGACCAGAGCGGCGCGAGCTCGGCGGGCGCGTCCACGTACTCGTCGTCGTGGTCGCACGCGGCGCGGCACTCGCCGTGTGTCGCGTGTCCCCCCTACTGACCAGAGCGGCGCGAGCTCGGCGGGCGCGTCCACGTACTCGTCGTCGTGGTCGCACGCGGCGCGGCACTCGCCGTGTGTCGCGTGTCCCCCCTACTGACCAGAGCGGCGCGAGCTCGGCGGGCGCGTCCACGTACTCGTCGTCGTGGTCGCACGCGGCGCGGCAGTCGCCGCCGGGCCCGAGGGTGACGGTGTCGTCGTTGTCGGTGTCGCTGTCGCTCACACACTCCATTATCGACGCCGAGTAGTTCGCGTTCACTTGGATCGCGTCGATTTGCTCTGGAATGCGACAAATATTTTTAATACTTTCACAATATTCTTAAAAATCGTCGAACTCTCATGCCGCCTTACATATTTCTGTCTTATTAAAGCAGTGGCAACTATTGTCTAAAGTAAGAATATATGAAGGAGAAAAACAGCTTTACGCTAAAACAGATGTTCCAAATATCCCGCAGCTGTGCCTCCTTGGTCACGTCTACCACGGTAATGTATATCATTTATGTTAATCAAGGTCTTAAACTGTCTAAATACTAAATCCAGCCGGTAGTTTTTAAGTGAAAATGCAACAAATACACAAACATACTTGATTGAATGTTTCTCGTCGTAAGATAGAAATATCAAATCAGCATGCAGTCCAATTGATGATAAGAGGCCCTCCATAAATTATGTCACATGTTAATGGGGGGAGGTGGTCGATAAAGGTGTCGATAATGACATTGTGTGACAAGGGGTGGAGCGGAATACAAAATTTTGTATTGTCATGTGATTTTGGAACTACTGTTTTTGATTTGAAATTTATACATGAAGGATAGCTAAATATGTGACATCACACTAGCGAGGGGTCTCACAAATGTGAACAGTTGCGACATTTAGGGCGCGTTCCAGAACGCGATCACAACGCCCCAAACACCCAAAACGTCGTTCCATTAGACGACCGCGGTCGTTGTGGTCGCGGCGAATACGTCACTCATGACGTCATGACTTACGCCCACGCGGCGCTCGCGACGACACATCTAACAAGGTGGGTCGAAGTGATCGTTCCAGTAGAGAATACGTCAGTAAATCTCACAAGCTAATGGAACCGGAAAAACTGCGGTCGTGAGCGTGCGGTTTGTAATCGTGTAATGGAACGCACCCTTGGTGTAAAAAAGAGTCGTAAAATTCGTGTGACATAATTTATAGATGGCCCCTAAGTGGTTGGAAGTTAATCACAGATACTACTAGCTGGTGAGTAAAATGATCTAAGATGGTTGTCTCATGTGATAGTGAATCGGCACTCCCTTCCACCAAAATTTGTTCGAATAGGTGTGACGGTGGTACCTCGCCGGTCGAGCCATATGCGTTCTACCACTTTGCAAATACTACTGATATCAACTCACTGAAGGGATCCACCAGATTGGTGAGCGGCTGTTGCTGCTCGGGTTCCGCGGGGTCGCTCACCACCGACACCGAGGAGGCGCATGAGGTCGTGCGTGTGCGTTCCGGCCTGGAAATAATGTTAAAAGTGTTTTATTTCATTATTTATTGACATACACACAAAATTATTACTTAAATTAATAATTAAACAAAATTATGAATTAAACTCAGGTGGCTAGATGGAGTCATGCAAGACCTAAAAACTGTGGACGTGACAAGATGGAGGGAGAAAGCTCAGAATAGACTGGACTGGAAAAATGTTCTGGACCAGGCCAAAGCGGCTTAAACGCCTTAGATGATGGCAAAATTATTACATTAGATGAAGGGACGGCTGCAGACTCAGCTATTGTCGGTCTTCCGGTACTAGTCAAATGAGAATTCGAGCTGATTTTCCGGAAGATACTGGAGCTAACCTTTATAACCCATGTATAAACAAGATGCCAAAAAAGAAGATATACAAAAAAAAACAAAGAACACTAGGATTTATTCCGGTGTCGTGGGTACCATGGACACACACAAGACGAATATACAAACACCCAGACCCAGAACAGGAATCTAAAGTCATCATTCAGATACCTGTCTGGCCGGGAATCGAACCCGGGACCCATTGCGCGTCAGACCGGTATGGTAACCACTGCCACACGGATCGACAAATCAATTACAGTCGCGTTGCTACTCCTGAGGACTAAGATGGTCGCCTCATACGTTGAGACGACCATCTCACTCTTTGACCTGACGCAAAAACTGCTTCACGCTAGAAATAAGTGTAGCGGTGTTATTGACCAAACGACAAACGTTCTATCATTTGCAAAACCTTACATACCTTATGTAGTGTTGAAGTTGGTTTAACAGCGTCTCAGGAGTGATGACAGGGGGAGGTGGACCCGCATTCCTCTGCCTGGTCGCCATCGCGGTACGCGCGTGCTCGAAACATAGCCTGCGGGGGTAAAGAAGTTTTGTTGTATAAAATTGTTGTAGGGAATACATGTGAAATAGTTATGTTTTGTTGCCCTCTCGATCGTGAGGTCTGAGGTTCGAAACCCGGCACGCACCACTGATTTTTCTAAAAATTATGTGCGTATTAGAAATTAATTATCACTGCTTTTCGGTGAAGGAAAACATCGTGAGGAAACCTACACACCCGAGAGTACTTAAAAAAAAAATGTTCTCGGAGGTGTGTCAAGTCCACCAATTCGCACTTGGCCAGCGCGGTGGACTATGGCCTAATACTCTCTCATGAGAGAAGACCCGTGCCCAGTAGTGGGACAATAATGGGTTGACGACAGTTATGTTTGTATTACGTGACCACAACAATTAGGCGCATGAAACAAAAGCAGTTCCGTACCCCGCACCTCGCTTCTGTCCCCGCGCGTCCCCTAGTGACGTGCAGTCGTGTATCGTCTAGGTGTTTACGTTAACCAACACGTGTTTAAGGTTATTTCGTTATAATGTTAGTTTAATGAGTGATTGTTGAATCTTTATCGTTTAATTTATTTATATATCGTTTAATTATTATCGTTGAATATTGAAGTTATTTTTAAATTAGTTGATTATTCATCAATAAACCTCAAAATGGATAGGAAAAAGACTATTCATGGATGAAAAAGGACTCTTAAAATGCATTTTTTTTAACAAGAGAAGATGCATGGGTTCAGTATTCCTGTCTCCCAAGTCGAAAATCGAGTGTGTGCTGCAACAGGCATCAGTCTCTTACAGAAATAAAAAAAGAAAGAAAATATTCCATGTCTGCGAATATATTAAACATATGATTAATAAATACACGACTATTGAACATACACCACTATGAAGTGTGTTTTAATAATGGTATACCTACATACTCTTGGTATTTGGTAATAGAATATACTTCGTATCGGGATGGGAAATCCCTAGTTCTACAATACAATACAAAATATCTTTATTGTACACCATAAAACAATAGAACAAAAATAAAGACACATATTGAAAGGTACAAGAGGCGGTCTTATCACTTAAATAGCGATCTCTTCCAGACAACCTTAATGTGGCTGAAGGAAATATTCATCTCCAAGAGAAGGTAGGGTGTACAAAATAATAACATAACAATTTTGGTATGTCAGCAGCTAATAACATACAAAAAAGCAAATAAATAAAAGACATAAAATAGATAAACAATACGGGGCAACTTAGGGCATGCATAGATAACGGAAATATAAAATAATAGAATAAAGAAGGAATATACATATACATAAATAGTAGATTAATGCGTTAGATAAAAATCTTTCACCTGCTTTTTAAAGGAATCCAGTGACTGTGCACGGCGGATAGCAATCGGTAAAGAATTCCATAAGCGCACAGCCACTGAAGTGAAAGATTTACCGTAAAAGGAAGAAGAAGAGGAAGGAGTTGAAAGAGAAAGATTTTCGTTCGACCGAAGTAAATGTGTTTTATGAGAGAGGTACAAGTAATGAAACCTCTCCTTTAGGTAGTTTGGACTATTTGAGTTAAACAAGACGCAATATAAAGCAGAAAGAATATGAGTATTCCGGCGAAGACGAATTGGGAGCCACTTGAGTTTCTTACGATACTCAGACACGTGATCATATATACGAATTCCAAATATGAATCTTATAAACAAGTTTTGAATGCGCTCAAGCTTATTTAACTGCTCCTCAGTTAGATCTAGATAGCAAATATCTGCATAGTCAAGGATAGGATGCAATAATGTCATTGCAAGTGTGATTTTTGTTTTAATAGGTAAGAAATTGCGAAGCCTCCGGAGTGAACCCATAGCTGAAAATGCTTTCCTGCTCACCTCGTTGACCTGAGGGGCCCAAGTCAGACAGCTATCCATGTAGATACCTAAGTTTTTCACTTTGTTTTGTAGAGGCACATGGACGCCATTGATCAGGATTGAGGGAAGATTGATGTTTGAAACCTTATATAATAATCTAGAGCTTCCAATCACTATAGCTTGGGTTTTATCAGGATTCACCTTTAATCCATGGAACTTGCACCAGTTTGAGACACAAGCCAAGTCAGCATTAATTACGCCGATAGCTTTCGGCAAGTTCTCAGGTGAACATTTAAAATATATTTGCAGGTCATCGGCATAAAGGTGGTAGAGTGAAGATAAGTGAAGGGTCATCGAATTGATATAAATAGAAAAGAGAAGAGGAGACAACACGCCACCTTGCGGTACGCCAGCAGATATGTTTGACCAAGTGGAATAGTCGTCATTAACCATTATTCGCTGTCGGCGCCCATACAAGTAACTGTGAAACCAGTCAATTGCAGTCGGAGATATGTTAAGAGACCGTAAAGTAGCAAGCAAGATGTCAAAATCGACAGTGTTAAATGCATTGCTGAAGTCAAGCAATGCCAACACTGTCACCTCTTTCCGATCCATTGCTAAACGGATGTCGTCCGTGACTTTCAATAACGCAGTAGTCGTACTATGACCAGGGCGGAAACCTGATTGGTAAGGATTTAAAAGATTATTAGAGAGGAGAAAGGAGCTAAGTTGATTATATATAAGACGCTCAAATACTTTAGAGAGGAAAGGGAGAATGGAAATTGGACGATAATCAGAACAATGAACTGGATTTGTCTTTTTGGGTAATGGAATAATTTGAGCGTCTCTCCACGTTGAAGGAAATAGGCAACAGGAAATAGAAAAGTTTAGGATATAGGTAATGACAGGAACAACAAGGTCAAGGATGGGAATGATCATATTACGACTAATGCCATCACTGCCGACAGAATCCGAATGAATCGAGAGGATGCTTTTCTTAACATCACAACTGTCAAATTGACTAAAAGAAAAAGGGGGATAATCAGGAGTGGGACATGTGGAAAGATTATTTAAAGTAGTTTGTTTCATATTGCTATCAATGCAAGAGAGAGACGTGAAAAACTGATTAAAACAGTCTAGGTTGATATTACTAGGAAAGGAATTGTTACGCGCTTTCCCAACTCCTAGCGATTTAAGAAATTTCCAGACCTTCGTCGGATCTGCATCTTGTACAGAATTGTGAATATGGCGTCGTTGTGCGTCTCTACACACCTTATTGCAATGGTTCCTGATGTTTTTGTATTTTGAAAGATTTTTATCGCTGGGGCTTGACTTATGTCTCGATTTGGCATTGTTCTTTTTAGTTATTAATTCTTTTATCTCCTCAGTCAACCAGGGAGCAGGAAGATGACGGACCCGAACAGGACGAACAGGAGCATGCAAATCTAAAATCTGTACCAGAAGAGAATTAAAAATAGCCACCTGTTCGTCAACGGTCTCAGCAGCGTAAATGGTGCTCCAATTGGCTTTGGCAACGTCAGAACGAAAGGCGTCAATATCGATATTATTGAAATTACGTCGAAGTAGTATCCTTGACTTAGCTTTGGGCGGTTTTAATTTATAAGATAGGTAAAGAAGATCATGGTAAGAGAAAGCATCAGCAGCACACTGACCATGTTTAAGAACATGATCCGTAGAGGATACAAGTATAAGGTCAAGAAGTGACGGAATACAGTTAGGAAACGAATGAGTCGCAGAGAGGGGAAGCATATGTAAGTTGGCTGCATCAGCTAAAGATTTCAGTCGAGTAGCTCTTATGTCATTTTTAAGAAGACACGTGTTAAAATCTCCCATAAGTATGGTATGAGAATAAATAGGGCAAAGATCTTCAAACAATTTTTCCAAAGTGGAGAAGTAGTCTATGATTAAGGAAGGGCTATAAAAAACTCCTAAGAGTAACTTTTCATTGGAGAACAAAACTTCGACAAAGAGATACTCCGCTTCATTTCCAGGTTGAGCTGATGAAGACATTCGTAAAATAGAAAAGGGGATGTGAGAACGTAAATAAATAGCAACACCGCCACCACCCCGGCCAGTGCGATCATTGCGAATTAAGTGGAATCCTGGAAGTGAGAAAGATGTAGATGGTAGACATGGCTTTAACCATGACTCTGAAAGTTCTAATGACGTTTCAACTGTCATACGCCTAATTGTTTTGGTCGAGTAGTATAAATATTGCTTTAATTAGAACAAATATACACGAACGTTTGCCCTTGTGATTGAACTTAAAATTTAATGACATATATAACATCAATAACATTTTGCAATGACGGCGCCGCGGGTTCACATGTCATGTGTTTTATCCTATTCAATCTCTCCTTATATATGCTAATCGCGCCATTAAATCCTACATAGGGATTGCAATCCGGAAATCCGGTAATCCAGCGGATCCGGCACAAATTTACACAAACCGGATCCGGTACCAATTCACCACCGGATCCGGACCTCCGCCAGATCCGGTGATTGTATATTTTGACAAAGATTTCACATTACAAAAATAATTACCGTTAGAAATCGTTCCTTTTTACACTGTTTTAACCGTTCGATTGAGAAAAAAGCGGCCAGATTAAAAATGAGGCCGGATTGCAATCCCTAATCCTACATTACCTTTACTCTACTTGAGATTTAACTATATTTGATCCTCTCCCCCTATATGTAATGAAATTCTACCTAAACGCCTTTTCCTTACGTGATATTTAATCCAACCTCGTTTATCCCCTTAAGTTAGATTTTATTACGTCCGATATGACCCCCCCCCCCCGACCTTTTTTTTTGTTCTTGAGGGGGAAACCTTCAAAAGGTACCCGACGCCGTGGGAGCGACGCAGGGTTATGTGGGATTTTTACCGCACTAAAACCCCCCCGGTGGCCGTCCTCGACGCTAAAAAGGAGGACTCCGGGATCTCGAAACGACTTCAACCGAAATCCTCCGTACGCGTTGCCCCATCGGGCTACTCCCAGATGGGCGGCTGGGCCCACCGCTCCGTCTAGTCTTTACGACGGTATGCGACCACACTTACCGCCGTACTGCCCGCGATTGCCTGACCTAACGGTTCGAGCTCCCACTCTAGCCGCCTGCAACCCCGGAAGCCCCTTTTAGTGCCCAGGCAGGATGCTGTAGCCCTATTCTGATCCCTGAACTACAGGGACGATGACCCCGACCTACGACATTTAATGAAATCCAATGATTCCCTAGTGGCTCTTCTCAAAGCGATACTCATTGATCCCTGTGATCTCTAGAGTCCGCCGGCGCAAGCATGTAGCACCTTAGTCTCATGGCGAACACGTGCGCGCACTGGCGGTACGGCGCGAAGGGCTTGGCCAGCACGTGCCGCGCGCAGTACACGTGCTCGGTTAGCACTGACACTGAGTTATATGACACCTTCTGCATTTGACAGACCTATCTACTACTCACACTGTTATATCCAAACATTAAGCCATCACCCCCTCAATCTAAATGAGATTTTACTAGATTCAACGCCCTCCCCCCTTAAGTGTGTCACGTGATTAATGAATGTCCTATCCCTCCTCCTATGTAAGATGTAATAACATTCGAACCGAACCCTCCGCTTATGTATATAAGATTCTACTCTACCTTCTCCCGTCTGACTTAGGTGAGATTTGAAAAGATTCGAATGAACCCACATCTCCCTAGGGCCGTAAGATTTTACGCGTTTCGACTGTACTCCTGAACGTCCTGTCCCTCATTAAATGTGTCACGTGATTAATACATGACCCTTCCTCTACATCTCAAAGCGATACTTACTGATCCCTGGAGTCAGCTGGCGCGAGCATGTGGCAGCGGAGCCCCGTGGCGAACACGTGCGCGCACTGGCGGTACGGCGCGGCGGGCTCGGCCAGCACGTGCCGCGCGCAGTACACGTGCTCGGTTAGCACTGACACTGAGTTATACCTTCTCCGTTTGACAGACCTATCTACTACTCACATTCTTAGTGTTATATCCAAACATTAAGCCATCACCCCCTCAATCTAAATGAGATTTTACTAAATTCAAAGCCCTCCCCTCTTAAGTGTGTCACGTGATTAATGAATGTCCTATCCCTCCTCATACGTAAGATGTAATAACATTCGAACCGAACCATCCGCTTATCTATATAAGATTCTACTCTACCTTCTCCCGTCTGACCCGTCTCCTTAGGTGAGATTTGAAAAGATTCGAATAAACCCACATCCCCCTCCGTGACATTTTACGCGTTTCGATTGTACTCCTAAACGTCCCGTCCCTCATTAAATGTGTGACGTGATTAATACATGACCCTTCCTCTACATCTCAAAGCGATACTTACTGGTCCCTGGAGTCAGCGGGCGCGAGCATGTGGCAGCGGAGCCCCGTGGCGAACACGTGCGCGCACTGGCGGTACGGCGCGGCGGGCTCGGCCAGCACGTGCCGCGCGCAGTGCGCGTGCCCGCTCAGCACCGGCGCGGTGCACTCGTAGCCGCGGTGGGCGCACGCGCGCGCGCGGGACACTATCTCCTTCTGTAGCTGGGAACATTAATGTCTTTATTTTATATAGGCCTACGGAGGCGTCGTTGTAGTTCCGGGACCAGAATAGGGCTACGGCATCCTCTGCCTGTCGTAAGAGACGACTATAAGGGGATTCTGGGGTTGCGGGCGGTAAGACTGGGAGCTTGGACAGTCCAGCCAGATGACCCCGGGAAGGACAATGGCATGTGTGGCTGCATGCCGTCGTAAACACCAATAGGCACGGCGAGCATGAATCAGTCACCGGCCCAAACCGATTCCATTCCTCTTTATAGCGCTGACGGCCACCGAGGGGGTTTTAGTGGGGTAAAAATTCCACATAACCCGGCGTTGCTCCCATGGCGTTTATTACCTTTTAAAGGTTTATATATTTCATACGCTACCACCGGATCGGAATATGAAATGAAATGAAATGAAATGTCTTTATTTTGTATAGGCCTGCGGGGGCACTTACAAATTGTCAGTTACATTTTTTTTCTTACACTACCACCGGATCGGAATACGACCTCAACTGAGAAGATCCGGCAAGAAACTCAGCGGGTTTGTCTTTTTTTCTTATTTATATTAATTTTTTTAATATTATTACAATCATGTTTTTTTTACATGGTAATGAAAGTTAGCTCCAGTATCTTGCCTTGCAGTCCAGTAAAAGAGAGCTCTGTTTGGTAAGATACGCTACACTTTGACATTTATTAAATATACTATAGTAATGCATATTATTGCTCAGTCCCAAGCTGTTTTGTCTTCTATGTAATCAGAAATTTTATAATACGCTTTACGGCAAAGTTTAATCTTAATCAATGCTTTGAACTTATTCATTGACAAATTTCTGATTTCAACAGGAAGTTTATTATAAAAGCGTATACATTGACCCATAAAAGAATTATTAATAATATTAGAATTAGAATACAATCTCATCTGAGGAGATCCGGCAAGAAACTCAGTGGGTTCGTCTCTTTTCTTTGTATATCTTTTTTATTGCCATATTGTTTTTACATTGGTTGTAAAAGTTAGCTCCAGTATCTTGGCTTATATTTGGCAGTACAAGAAGCATATTTGGCAGGATATGCTACACTTTGACATTCAATTAATTACAGAAACATATTGTTCAGACAATAATAATCATAAGATAGATAAATAACACTTTCCAAATTCAGTGGCGACGCCAGATCTAAGCTTATTGTGTTCGGGAGGAACTCTAAATCAAGTGGAATTGCAGTTTGTCAATTAAAAAAAGAAGGTCCCCAAATGTAGACATATTAAAGTCAATCTGCAAACTCAGTCCTAAGGAGTAGTAACCCATCTGTGGTTGATTTTGGATAGAACTCCTGTTCTATATGAAAAGTGTTAACAGAAGTCCATGAGCAGTAGTGACTACTTACCATCAGTTTCTCATTTGCTACTTCAATCAACTAAATGAAACTATTACATAATTGGTGGCAACTCACTTGAGCCCTTAGGGTCTCCTCTTCCTGTTTCTTCTGGACCTCAGGGTCCGGAGGTTTTATGGACTTGACATTGGTGATCTTGATTGTTGATGAAGGTCTCCCGCCCCGCAGCATCCTGACTTTGGGCATTTGGACCACTTTTCGGGACGGCTGAGACATTGTCACTGGTTGATTAACTGAAATTCAATTAAAAACACAATTTAATAATTTTGTAATTGTTTGTTTTTTTTTCCATTTCATTTGACATTTTAAAAATTTTTCAACCAAAAATATATCTTGATGAGGTAATTTAATCGTTATAATTATGATCGTTGCGATTAAGGTGCGTATACGCAACGCAACCGTTGCGTTCACGTTACATTAGTACGTTACGGTTATTCAGTTATTGTATTAAATTAATATAATTTGTTATTTGTAATAATGAAAAGCTTCACTAAACATGATTATACATTTTATTAAAGAATATTATGTTACTTTATACCTAATTAAAATTAACTTAAATATAATATTAATATAAACATGTAAATATTAAAATGATTGAAACAGTAATGTACGTTCTCAGAAGTAGTAATAACTATTCTGTAAGGTTAAATAAAAAATAAATAATTGAAAAATTAGTATTCATAAATAATTAACTTACGATCAGAAATCCGAATGTTTTGGGAAGATAAATATTGAACATTTTCTTTTTTAATTGGATACATCGCAAAATAATCTAATAAGTCAACCCAAAAATAAATAGTGAGTTTTTATTTTAAAATTTCTGGAAATATGTTACAGACTTACAATACAGTTACGCAATGACTAAGTTCTTTTTTACTATTTGTCGCGGAAAAACAACTCTGATTATACACGAAGACTACAACGTAGATGTTGTCAAATATAGTTCTCTTTATTTTTTAATCACTTCCTACTATTTTGTTCGAGTTATGAATAACAGCGACAAGTTTATAAAAATATTTAACTAATTACTGCACAATTAACAAGTCGTTAAGTCATTAAACAATCATTTCAAAGAATAAAATAAAACAGTGTGTTGTAAACAGTGGTGGGTCGGCCATTTGCACCGTGTGACAGAGTCTTTTAGGTCCGTAATTATATTCTACATTATCTCATATTAAAAGTTAACAATTACCATTCAAAATATGCACAATAGATAGAGCAACATTTGTTCTACAAAATGAATGATAGTGATAAAGTGTACAATACCTGTGTTTGTTGCAGATCGTCATTCTGTCACCGGAGACCTCACTGTGAAACCACCAAAAATTGCAATGGCGGCCATTTGAGTACACATACGAAGATAATTATAATTTGTGTCGATTTTTTATACGCCGTAGATTAGTCTAGTAGTATTATCGAAAAACTTAATTTATATTTAGTTTCTGTACAGTGAATGTTTTTGGTGTTAAAACTTCGAAATGTTATTTAAATCTTTGTAAATCACTCAAATGTTAACGTGGTCTGCTTCCGTTCGTCGCTGTCATAGCGCCATCTCTTTTCCACTCACGCACATAGACGGAGCACAGCTCTCCGTCGTGCTTCTTCGTGGGCAGTCATTGGAACATCCGTTCAATGGCTGGCGGACAAGAAAAATGGTATTTTACAAAAGAGCAACTACAGAATTCACCAAGCAGAAAATGCGGTTTAGATGCAGATAAAGAATTAGCCTATCGGCAGCAGGCCGCGAATCTAATCCAGGATATGGGACAGCGGCTCCAAGTGTATCCTTTTCAAACGTGACTACTCAATGTTTTTGTCGAGTCATGTGTGCAAAACGTGTGTTAACGTAGTTTTGAAGTGTTTACGGAGTGTTTTCGTTAATGAAATCAGTGTTAATTCGTGCTGAAATACATATTTCAAGTGTTAAAATGTGCTGTGATGATAAATGGGCTGCAGGAGTATGACGAAACATAGCTATGTTGGCGGCGTCACTCGAGTTACTTTCGCTGTGATGTGTGGGATTTCCCGCGTGTGCGACCGATTTCTAAAGGTAAGGTGAGATTTCTTTGTTACAATCATGGTGATTTCATGCAAAAGAGTTTCCATTAAGGTTATGGTCGCGTGTGCCGTGTTTTTAGGTCAGTTCAGTGCTCTTGACAGATGACCGCGCTTGCGCAGTGACGCAGCCATCGACCGATCGTCTGGCGCTAAAATTAACCGCCTTTTTTCCATACGTTGTGCGTCTCGCAAAAACTTAATCTCTTCCCAGTAACGCTACAGTTGCAATTTATCGGCTATCTGACGTAAATAAAGCAGAATAGGCGTGTTGTTATCTTAATCTGGTGTTTGTTGTTCGAATGCCGCGTAGTTTCATTCATATAGCTTCATGCGTAGGATGTTTTGAAAAACATGTCCTTTGACTATAGTCCATGATGCCTAGATCTAAGGATCTATTTACATCCACGGAGAAACGTGTGAGAAATTTTGGCATTATAAACTGTTTGTTAGGATTTCGTAGCAGACGCTAAAATTCGGAAATTTTTAACCTAAATTCAGCTTTAAACTTTTTCTGAAATTATAATTTTTGTTGTACTGATCATTATTACAAGTTACTTTTTAACCGACTTCCCAAAGGAAAGAGGTTATCTATTCGTCACGTATATTTTAATAATATCGTTTTCTTCAAAGCAAGTATTCGGCAAAGCAAGTATTTTTTGTGTTTTGCACCGACAAATTTATGAAAATATAATCTTACTATATATAAATGCTAAAGTGTGTGAGAATCCATGGATGTCTGTTACTCTTTCATGCGAAATCCACTGGTTTTAAAGAAATTTGGCAAACCTTATGATGCAGATTAACACCCCAGATAGTTTTTTACCTTGGGAAAGGGTCCTTGCAGGGCATAGTTGACTGTTTTACCTTTGTTTTAAAGAAAAATTAGAATTAAATTCTATTTACCATACTTATACAACAGATTATATATAACTAAACAATAGATAACAATAATAATGTAACATTAAAGTAACTTTTGCTATAATAGCATTCTTCACAAATGTAAATTTGACGATCCATTTTCAAACACCACACGAATGTAAAACTAATTCTTTGTTTGAATTTTCCGTTAACTTTTTTTTCACAATGACTCATTACAAGGCTGAGGTAAACAGTTACTGTCTATAGAGGCGATGTATAAAAAATGTTTGGCCTACAAAAATGCCTTATACTTTCACCTTGATGCTACAAAGGTTTAATTTAAATTTTAAATAGTTGATAGGTAGCATAATTTACTTGAAAATTGTAGTAATCTATTGTCTAGCCACTGTTTCACTGCTGGCATGAGTTTCCTCTCAGAATGATGCAATTTATATATATTTTTTATGTTAATTATAATTACGATTTATTGAATAGTTCCAATCTTACAATTGACATGATTGCACAACAGTTTTTATGGTAAAATGTATATTTCTTATTGTAACCATTGTTGTGTACTACATTCTTGCAATAAATTAATTTCAATTTATTTCAATTTTAATGTGGGATTTGTGCCATAATCCTCTGGTTTTTAACAGACTTCCCAAAGGAAAGAGGTTATCTATTTGTCATGTATATATATATATATATATATATATATATTTTTTTTTTTCTCTAGAGATTTTAGGTGACTATGAATTGTCATATTTGTTTGGACTATTATGTTAAATTAGTATGGACTTTTAGTTACATTTTATTTTGATTGTTATACTTCATAATTATACCTAATACTTGCTATAAAACCCAAAAAAAAATACAATAGTCAATGCATCTGTGAAATTAAAAAAAAAAAACAAAACACTTTCTACACTCATAGCCCCACAGTAGGATTTTCTCCTGTGTCGTGGGTACCATGGACACACACGACGAATACACAAACACCCAGACCCAGAACATGAATCTAAACTCATCATTCAGATACCTGTCTGGCCGGGAATCGAACCCGGGACCCACTGCGTGTCAGACCGATACGGTAACCGCTCCGCCACGCGGGTCGTCAAGAGAAATACATCCGATGAGGTCTTGAAGTTGCTTACTCATGTTCAAGGGCGGCAGTGACCACTTACCATCAGGTGGATTGCATGCTTGTTTGTCACTTCAATCAAATGTTCAGTTTCACTGTAATAAATTCATAACTGGATGGAAATTGGCTCATCAGTAATAAGAAGATACAAATAAAAAGATAACTTTCGGTCCCTTGCAATATGTATTTATAAGTGTAAATTCCTTCCTAACACATTTGCAAAGACTTATCCCAAAATAACACAATACAATACACAATTGTACCTATTGTGAGGGCTCGGACAGGTACCTGTTGCTTTTTTTGCCTGTACATACACAAAAGAAGTTTACGAAATGTATTTGAAAGGTTTTTTCAGGTGAACTGTTTTGTCACCATGAAAATTGCTTATTCAAGTAACTAAATTTGGAGTGTGTCATTATTTTCAAGTGGGGATCACTTATCATTATTCGTTTTTTGTTAGATTGATGTAGCATATGAGCATGCAGTTAATCTGATATGAAAGTTAGCCCGCAACCACACAGTAATGACCATATTTTTTTTATTTTAATCTTAAAAGGTACACTGTAGACTTGGGAGTGACTCCGGGTTATTTTGGACTTTTTCCCACTAATGTCTCGGTGGCCTTCCTCAGTGCTTGTAAACCCTGGGATCTCCAATGGAACGCACCAGTGCCCCCTAGTGCCACACCCCTCACTGGCTCATCTCTTAGGGGACGTGTAACTGTCCCCCTGCACCTTCCAGTGTCTAAGACGACATGCAGCCACATATACGCTTGCCCTCCCTCTCAGGGTTGCCGGGTTGGCTATTCAAGCTCCCCCTGTAACCGCTTGTAACCCTAGATGCCCCCTTTTAGTCGCCTCTTACTCCACGGCTACAGGAAACACAGCAACAATATAAAAAAATAATTGCATACTATAAGAAATTCTTTGTGTCCTTTAAGCTGAGTAATCAAATGATAATGTGTAATATAATTACAATAATTACTAACCAAAACAACAAATATAGGTACAATTTATATGACATATCATAAATGCGTCATAAGAAAAAGTCAGAAGTCATGTACGCACTGGATCAATGAATCAGTTATCAAAGGTTTTACATGAAAACATGCTACTATCTCCATATGATAACCTCTACGAAATTCGAAATTCGACATCAAGTAAACAGGAAACTTTGTTAAAAATATTAGTTGTGTAATCCAATAGGGAAAACCCGTAAAGCGTATTATGAGCAGTATGTTTTTATCTGCATAATAGATAAAAATAAATAATAAAAATATTGTTTATTCAATGCATATATTG
Organism: Spicauda simplicius; assembly: GCA_949699795.1. Taxonomy (NCBI): domain Eukaryota; kingdom Metazoa; phylum Arthropoda; class Insecta; order Lepidoptera; family Hesperiidae; genus Spicauda; species Spicauda simplicius. The sequence goes on from OX453085.1 coordinate 7,110,138, forward strand.
TGTAACATTAGAATTGCATATCAATACATAGTATAAAACAAAGCTGCTTCCCACTGTCTGTCCCTATGTATGATCTATTAGATCCCTTATTAGTTCTTAAAAACTATGCTATGGATTTTAATGCAGTTTTTTTAATAGAGAGTTTTGATGTATAATATAGTAGAGTTTTTAGATTTGACTTTTAGGCGGAAGGAAGTTCACTAGGTCAACTAGTGTAATATAAGCTAGGTATATAGAAGCAAAATTAGTTTCAAAAGAGAGTTGCGGATGTTTCAAAAGAGAGTTGTTAATTAGATGAGAGAGAGTTAACACGCTAAGTTCCTTTATGATTTATCTCGAGAGCCATCACTGCCTTACCTATTTTTTCCTAATAACAGCAGTATTAAGTGCTGCTGTGTTCTTGTTTAAAACGCTTTGTACATTCATAGTCCCACAGTAGGATTTTCTTCTGTGTCGTGGGTGCCATTGACACACAAACACACACACCTAAAACAAGAATCTAAATTCACCATTCAGATACCTGTCTGGCCGGGAATCGAACCCTTTTTTTTTTTTTTTTTCGAGGGGGAAACCTTCCAAAGGTACCCGACGCCGTGGGAGCGACGCAGGGTTATGTGGGATTTTTACCGCACTAAAACCCCCCCGGTGGCCGTCCTCGGCGCTGAAAAGGAGGACTCCGGGATCTCGAAACGACTTCAACCGGAATCCTCCGAGCGCGCTGCCCCATCGGGCTCCTCCCAGATGGGCGGCTGGGCCCACCGCTCCGTCTAGTCTTTACGACGGTATGCGACCACACATACCGCCGTCCTTCCCGGGATTGCCTGACCGAACGGTTCGAGCTCCCACTCTAGCCGTCTGCAACCCCGGAAGCCCCTTTTAGTCGCCTCTTACGACAGGCAGGGGATACCGTAGCCCTATTCTGACCCCGAGGCTACAGGGACCGGGAATCGAACCCACTGCGTGTCAGTATATTTACCGCGCCACCATGCGGGTTGTTATTGTTTAATAAGGGAGGCATATCCATTCAAATTTAATTTTCATGGGTAGCAATGCATCTGTAATCAACCTCAGATAAGTCTAATCTTATGGGCATTATCTACTTACTATCAGATCACCTAGATAGTAGATACTATCAGATGAACTGCATGTTTCTGAAAACATTCTATCTGATATTAGATAGATGCTCTGTTATAATAAAGAAATTAGAAGTAATTATTGGGTTTTATAATTTTCTACTAATGTTAATGATGTTAGATCTTAGTAATGGCAGTTGAGTAGTATTTGTGTTTGTATAATGTAGTATTTCTCCAAAATGGCATATATTGGGATGTAGGAAAACCTCAGGCATTTCGATGTGACCGCTATAATATAGGATAACTTATTGTGCACCATGACTATAATAAACTATGAAGTATTGGGCATAGTCGATAATCTTCAAGATATTTAAATTTTCTAAATTATGATTGTATTTACTGTTGTATTTGGAGTATGTAGGTCTATAAATAATGTTATTATGGCACCAGAAATTTTATTGTGTGGAATAATTGTGAATAATTATTGCTATAATAACCCATACCACCCCCCACTGGGATTTTTCCCGTGTCGTAGGCGCCACAGACACACACAAAGACGAATAAACAAGGACCATTCAGGTGCTTGGCTGGCCGAGGATCGAATCCGAGACCCTCTGCTTGTTAGATCCATATGGTGACCGCTTCTCCATGTCGGTCGTCGGTATATTATGCGATGGGCAAACACACATGTATTTAAAGTATATCGGAAGTTTTTATGGGTTTATGTTAAATAAACGGCTAAACCGGTTATGGTGGGATTTTTAACAGCAGTTTCATTTAAATCAAAAACTTAATATTATGTAATAATCACTCTGATATTGAATGTAGCCTTATGTAGTTTACGTTAACGATGTCGTAGACAGTAAATAGAATAAAAAAAAATATTATCTAAACCAAAGACCCTTTTTTTTTGTTCTTGAGGGGGGGGGGGACCTTCAAAAGGTACCCGACGCCGTCAGAGCGACGCAGGGTTATGTGGGATTTTTACCGCACTAAAACCACCCCGGTGGCCGTCCTCGGCGCTATAAAGAGGACTCCGGGAACTCGGAACGAGCGCAACCGGAATTCTCTGAGCGCGTTGCCCCATCGGGCTCCTCCCAGATGGGCGGCTGGGCCCACCGCTACGTCTAGTATTTACGACGGTATGCGACCACATATACCGCCGTTCTTACGACAGGCAGGGGATGCCGTAGCCCTATTCTGATACCGGAACTACAGGGACGAAACCAAAGACCCTACTGCTTAAATATAATTAATTAATGAGGAAAAATATACGAAAAGGTTCCGCACGCGGTGAAATTTTTTTTGAGGCTTTCTCTATAATTGTTTTTAGTTTTCTGTGTAGAAATGGATATACATACGCTCGAAAAACATCACCTTCCTTTTGATGCAGTTTAAGAAATTAATATTTTACTTACAATTTGTAGGTTGTAAGAAATCGTTTCGCCGAAACCTTTATAACGACCGAAAGACACCATGCGTGCTAATTACGCGAGCCCGATTCGCCCTTGGCTCGTCTTTTTTTAACTTCCGCCCAACGGGCAGGTGTGTGAAACCTTAATGTCTGCATGTGAGTTCGACGACCTGTCTAACCTTGGTCGGATGAAAATGTCGTTTAAACTTCGTATATGTTGTAGCGTAGGAATTTGGGTATATGTTTGGATAGCCCGCGATTTAGAAATGATTATTATATTAAAACGTGAAGCAAAAACTTACGACGCGTTTTTAAGTAATATGCCGGACGGAGTAGTATGAAATTTTGCACGGATATAGTGGACGCACGTAAAAGGAGTGCAGAATGTTAATTTTTTTTTTCAAATAATGCCTAAAACATACATAAAATCAACTAAAAACACATTACACACACTACCGTGCATTTGTCACAAATATAAATAATAAACGACATAACGTCAGAAATGTCAGTCTTTGTTAAAATATCTGCTATTGCCTTTAAATGCGGTTTAGCTAATTAAACCTCTTTTTAAATTTAACGGGTGCGTCCAAAATTACTTGTAAATGATTACATTTTATTTGAATTAGAGAAATATTCGTACTACTTTGGACAATATGAAGTTTAGTTTTTAAATTTAAATTGAGGGTCGAATTTCGATCGTTGCGACGGATGACTAGTAAAATTAAATGTCTTTCTGTACTGGCTTATTTTCGCGGCTTCGCTTATTTTTCCGGCTCGCTTTGATTTCGTTTACCGTGGTATTAAGTGTCCCATGTGTTAATCCAGACCGTAAGGTCTCTGTGTGGCAAATTCCGACCAGTAGTGTTTGCGTGAAAGAGTAACAACCACATGCATCCTCATAAACTTTCACATTTAGGTAACATTAAGGTATAACTAGTTGGCCCGGCGAACTTCGTTCCACCTAAAAGACAAAAATCTAAAATTATCAGTGTTCCTCCACTATATCATGCATGTATTATACATATAAAACTTTCTCTTGAATCACTATATCTATTAAACAATTGCATTGAAATCCGTAGTGTGGTTTTAAAGATCTAAGCATACATAGGGACAGACAGCGGGAAGCAACTTTGTTTTATACTATGTAATGAAAAAGATAATAAGAGGCCTATAGGAGCACAAATTGTCAGTTACAATATTGTCTAACTCTACCACCGGATCACGACAGCGTTGCCAGTTGTTTTTTTTTATTAAGACGGGATTTTTTGACTAAAACAGGCGATTCCGTAGTCAAAAGTGGGACAGGAGAGGCGGCGTAAGGCGTGGTCGGTGTGGACTACGGCCTCGCGGTGACAAATGTCGCGCGCCTCACAGACAGTCTAGTTTTCTCCAAGATTTGGTGTAGAGGGTCGGAGGAGGATTTGTAAACAAAAATGTTTGAATACCAACTGTACCTATGTTACCTTATTCAGAAATTTGATTTGATCTAAGATTTGGCGATCTTTTTTTGGCCGACAAACTGCATATAGATAGAGTTTAAGTTGTGTAGATTTGGCGAACTTTTTTTGCAAAAGCCCAGTACTTCCCGAAAAGCGGGCCTGAGAATCTCGCACGTTGCCATTAAATTCTCAGAAATCGGGACTTCACGACTATGATATCTGGCAACGCTGTGGAACACGACAAGAATTTCAACGGATTTTTCTTCCTTCTTGTATTTTTTAATATTTTTCTTATTTTATTATTAAAATATCTCAAATTCAAATTCATTTTATTGCAAGAACATAGTTATATACAATAGGTCTTAATTAACAATATTTTTCCTTACGGGTAACGGTAACAGGTAGATCGTTCAGGCGTGCAAATAAGGTTTTTATTCCTATCTTCTTATTAAAAATCCATACCAAAATTATAAATGTGAAAGTGTGTTTGTTTGTTCCTCTTTCACGTCGCCACATAGCTATTATATGATATGGTTTATATGCTAGGAGATCGTTAGGAGGGCAGAGAGTAACGTTGGCTACTTTTTACAGCGCTCTCTCATTCCCATGAGATATCGATGTTTTGTTAGTTGATACATAATTATGTAGTTCCAGACGTTGTTAATAGATGGCGTTAGCAAAATTCATTTGCAAGTTCTGTATCACGCTATCAAATGCTAATGTTAATTCCCTTTGACCGTACGGGCGAAGCCGCGGGTAAGAGCTAGTATTAGAGATACTGTTTTTCTTCAAACATGGTAAAAAAAATAGATATATTTTTATCAGTGCAATGTTATTAGCGAGGTTTTTGTTGTGTTATCTTTGAGATGGAGTCATTACTGTCTATTGTCGCTAGAGATATCTAGTTTGGGGTGATCTTTGAACGCAGTCTAGACGGACAAACAGAAAGATTGTATGGATTATTCTTTTAAATTTAGTCGTCTCTTGAATACCTAACTAACTTCGCTTTGCTTCGTCCTCTTTAATACGAACAGCTAAAGAGTGGAATGCTTTGCCGGCCTCTGTGTTTCCCGTTAAGTACAATCTGGGTGTTTTCAAAGCAAGAGTGAATAGGCTCCTTCTAGACAAGCGTGTCACGTCTTAGGCCTCATCGTCACTTTCCATCAGGTGAGATCGAGGCCAAAAGCGTGTCTATTAAAATGTAAAAAAAAAACTATTGATATTCTAACTTTTTATGTAGGTAATTATTGAGTGTAGGTCTTTTGATAACTGGGGTAGGGTGGAAGAAATTAATAATGATTAACAGTGCATTATTATATTTGAAAGCATTATGTAGATGTTATAGTCGTACTAATATTTTAAAGATTTATTTAGAACCAGTCGACCCAACGAACTTCGTTCTGCCTAAAAGTCAAAAATCTAAAATTGTCACTGTTTCTCCAATATATTATAGGTATATAAAACCTTTCTCTTGAATCACTATTTAAAAAATTGCATTGAACTCCGTAGCGTAGTTTTAAAGATCTAAGCATACATAGAGACAGCGGGACGCGACTTCGTTTTATACTATGATGGATCGACTTTTTACTCTTTCATGCAAAAACTACGGATTTCAAGTCAGGCACATAGACAGATTTTTGTCTGGATTATAATATATTTTTTATTGCGATAAACTTGACCGAAGCAGACGCAATCTAATGAATAAGTCAGTCATCAATAGTGTTTGTTTTCTAAAATGCATTAATAATATGAAAGAATGTACTCCAATGTTTATATAAATCTATACTATATAATAAATATATAATAAATCTTCTTAAATAATTTTAATAGTTAAGCATCGTTAGAGGCGGATAGGGAGTTAGGGACTCGATGCCAGCTGTTAGAAGCTAAATATCTTGCGGGCTTCCGTGTTTTAAAGGGCACTTATCGAATAGAAATCGTTCAACCTTGTTGAAGGCGTTTTAAAGCATGCAGTCCATCTGATGGTGAATGGGAACCGCTGCTCATGGCTTCATATAAAACAAGATCTGTCTGGAATTTTTAACAGGCGTTGTTACCCTCGAGGACTAAGACTAAAGTGTCCCTAAAACACACCTTTATTCACACAAATAATACCCATCAACATGGTAAAGATATTTAAAGAGAGCGGAGCTACGGGAACTACCTAGTCTTGTAGAAATAATAACTAAGTCGCATTCGGTCGGTAGCGTATGAGGAAAATTGTAAGACTCAATTGAACGACATGAATCATACATGCCGTCTCGTATTATCGAATTATTTCTTTTTTTAATGACTTCTGACAAACGTGACTCATTGTTTTGTGCACACAGCTGTTATCAATGTTTAGTGATTAATGTATTTGTAGGAAACGGTTTTTGTATTGCATACCACTCATTTTAATACGTTCATAATATTGAAATACTGATAAAATGTGTCAATATATACAATTTATAATAACATATTGGGGCAGTTTTTTATACCAGTCACCCGTCGCATCGGTCGAAATTCGACCGTAATTCAACTCAAGAACTAAACTTGATATTATCCAAAGTAGCACAAATATTTCGCAAATTCAATTAAGTTATTTTTAAGTTGCTTTAAACAATTTAACTTTCATTACCATGTAAAAAAATAAAATGAATGTAATAATATTAAAAAAATGAATATAAATAAGAAAAAAACACAAACCCGCTGAGTTTCTTGCCGGATCTTCTCAGTTGAGGTGGTATTCCGATCCGGTGGTAGTGTAAGAAAAAAAATTTAACTGACAATTTGTAAGTGCCCCCGTAGGCCTATACAAAATAAAGACATTTCATTTCATTTCACATAAAAGAGCTTTAAAAAGCAATAGCGGGTATTTTGACAAAGACGTCACATTTTTGACGTTACGTGTTTTCATAGTACAGTCAGCAGCATATAGTTAGTGGCGTTCAAAGTGTCCATATTGTTAGATACAATCAAAGTGTTCAATAATATCGGCACAACCTACGTGTTCTAATTGTTGACAACATCTTAAACTCCCAAATGTCAGGACGTTCATAAACTCATAATGCTATTACCACCCAAATTGTCACAAATGTTCCGGCGTCAGTGGTAACCTAGCAACGAGACTGTTTGTAAATATAGGTACATTTTATAATATTAAACTTTATGTTGCGAATATGTTGTAAGGATCACTTACTGTGCGAGCAATGATAATATTGACATATGTTTATCTCATTTAGGGTTTTAAAATTTAATGAAGATACTTTTCATCAGTTTAAAAATGAGAAAACCGTAGAGGTTACAGAAAAACTACTATATTTTAGCTAAAATATATTGTTTGTGAAATATACATCAGTCTTTATTTTTTTTTAATATACATCCTTTGAAACCCTTTGAACATCCTTGCTAGTAACGATCGAATAACTTTAAGCTCGTATGTGAAAACGAATTTCTGAGGAACTTCTTTTTTGCACGTCAAATAATTGTGAACAATGTTGTTGTGGTGAATCAGCATCAGATAGTGTCACTGGCAAACGTTGATTTCCGGAGAGAACAGGAAGAAGACTCAATCGATTGAACTTGTTCTTTTTCAAGTGTGTTATGAACCCACTTAGGCCTTCTTTTTCTTGACGAGGGTAGGTTTGTAGAACTTGACGTGGTAAGTATTTCAGGTGCAATATATGTGTATGTTTCCATATACAGAACATTAACAACACTTGACGCAATTGAGCACGGATGAGATACTAACTCTGTCGATGGAATTATTAGAATGCAATATAATGGTGTATGCCATTATGCCCCGTGACATTTACGCATTTTGCCCCAATTACTATGTTAAAAGAAAATATGAAATAACGGTAAGACTAAAGCAGTGTTAAAATTGCCCATCAACTTCAAGGAAAACGTAAAATAAAGGAGAACATAATCATCAATTCAATACTATTTCTTGCTTGTTTCTGTAGTTATTAAGGATAAAAAAATATTACATCAATTATGCATTTAAACTAAATTTGATTGTAAATCAACTGTCATGGTCCATTGAGTATTGTTTGAAAGCAGGTTCTGATGGGCTGCAGCAACATCTCGCAAAAGCGTTTCGTTTCCGGCATGACCCGTCTTACTCGTCCGTCCTCTCGTCTTGTCTTATCATGCCTCTTGTTCCCCTAGACCGATTCTATGACTTTGACAGTCAATGACGTCATTGCAAGATATGAAAAGGATAGTTGTTAATATAAAAAAGAGAGAAGAGAAGAGTCATTGTTAGCATGTCCTATACCGTAAGTGATCAGGAACCTTATATCCGCAACATAAGGTATAATATTATAAAATGTACCTATATTTACGAACAGTCTCGTTGCTAGGTTACCGCTGGTGTCGTAACAGATGCTGAAATTGTGACAATTTGAGTGGTTCATTATGAATTTATGAATGTTCTGTCATTTGGAAGTTTAAGATGTTGTCAACAATTAGAACACGTAGGTTGTGCCGATATTATTGAACACTTTGATTGTATCTAACAATATGGACACTTTGAACGCCACTAACTATATGCTGCTGACTGTACCTAAGGCATTGAATGTTTTATTTCATTTTTGTTATATATGTGTTTAAGTTGATTTTATGTATGTCTTATGAGTTATTTGAAAAAAATATTAGCATTGCGCAATCCTTCTCTACATCAACTATAAACCGTGCGTAATTTCATACTCCTCCGCCTGCGGCAAGTATCTTAAAAACGAATCACAAATTTTTGCGTCACGTATTATTTTAATAAGATTTATAAGATAATAATTTATATCTCTAATCTCTCTTGCATCTGAATTTCATCATCATTTTTGTTCTAGAGTTGATCGCTATTTCTGTGATAACACCACTTATTGTGCATTATGTATTTTATCATTATCTATCATTTGTAATGTATTTTATAATGAGTTTATTATAGATAATATTATTGTTTTAAGTGTAAGACTTACACTTAGAACAATATCTGAAATACAGCACATTGAACCTAATCTTACTGCTTATTGCGACATATTTTGTAATATTTTTGTACTTAAAAAACCTCCGTTACACTTCGAAACTGCATTTGTACTTTAATAAGATAATTTGTCGCTTTTCTGATATAAAAAAAATCACCCTTCACATTTTCTACACTCATACAATCGTGTCGTACAGTACAGTTGTCGTGGGTACAATGGACACACACAAGACGAATACACAAACACTGAGACCCAGAACAAGAATCTAAACTCATCATTCAGATACCTCTCTTGCTTCGAACCCGGGACCTTTTGCGCGTCAGACCGGTGTGGTATCCGCTCCGCCATGCGGGTCGTCAAAAGTATACTTAAGTTTGTGTTTGTTTAATTTTAAATACTAATGTGTTTATATTCCTTCGAAATTTCCTTAACCGAGCGCCACCAGATCACAGCTATGCATCAACACGGCGATAGTGTACATGCACCGTTTCTACGCGTTCCACTCGTTCACGCAGTTCCACAGGAATGCGATTGCCGCTGCAGCGCTCTTCCTCGCCGCGAAGGTATTTATGATATTTATTTTCTATAGGTGGTAGAACCGGTGTAGTTCGACCAGGGAAGTATCACCGCCACACCTATTTTCAGCGTGAAGCTGTTTTGCGTTTCGATGGACGGGTGTGGTTGCCGGCACACTTATATGAGGCGACCATCATAGTCCTTGGGAGTGGGAAAGCATCTGTGATTGACTTCAGATGGAACCCATATTCTGTATGTAGTTAATTACAGATGTCCTTGGGCGGCTGTGACTACTTACCATCAGGTGGACTACATCTTCATTTGCTACGTTAGATAAAAAAAATACATTAAGCAGTAGGACGACGGACGAATACAATGATACATCACCAGTTGGTAAAATAGTGTAGTTCGACCGGGGAGGTACCACCGCGGCACCGTCTAGCGTGAAGCAGTTCTTGCGTTTCGATAGAAGAGTGTGGTTGCCGGCACACTTATATGAGGCGACCATCATAGTCCTTGGGAGTGGCAACGCATCTGTGAATGACTTCAGATGGAACCTATGTTCTGTATGAAGTTGATTACAGATGTCCATTGGCGGCAGTGACCAGTTCCCTTCAGGTGGACTGCTTGCTCGTTTGCTATTTCAGTCAGATAAAAAGGAGCTTTTTTGTACTTTCGAAATAATGGTAAGACTTGTTAAAAGAGAAAAAGACGTAATATAACATATAACAGTATTTTGTTTATATTTCAGGTGGAGGAGCAACCCAGAAAATTAGAATATGTTATAAAGGTGGCACACGTTTGCCTCCACAGAGGCGAGGGTGTCACTGCACTCACATCGGAACATTATCAAGAACAGGTATGAATTTTATTGTTCAGTATCAGGCGAACTTCGTGCCGCCTGAAAATCAAAATGTAAAATTATCAGTGTTCCTCCACTATATTATGCACGTATTATACATAAAAACCTTCCTCTTGAATCACTCTATCTATTAAAAAAAATGCATAAACATCCGTAGCGTAGGTTTAAAGATCTCGTCCCTGTAGCCTCGGGGTCAGAATAGGGCTACGGTATCCCCTGCCTGTCGTAAGAGGCGATTAAAAGGGGCTTCCGGGGTTGCAGACGGCTAGAGTGGGAGCTCGAACCGTTCGGTCAGGCAATCCCGGGAGGGACGGCGGTATGTGTGGTCGCATACCCTCGTAAACACTAGACGGAGCGGTGGGCCCAGCCGCCCATCTGGGAGGAGCCCGATGGGGCAGCGGGCTCGGAGGATTCCGGTTGAAGTCGTTTCGAGATCCCGGAGTCCTCCTTCTCAGCGCCGAGGACGGCCACCGGGGGGGTTTTAGTGCGGTAAAAATTCCACATAAACCTGCGTCGCTCCCACGGCGTCGGGTACCTTTGGAAGGTTTCCTCCTCGAAAACAATAAAAAAAAAAGGTTTAAAGATCTAAGCATACACAGGGACAGAGAGTGCGAAGCGACTTTGTGTTATACTACCGATGTAGAGATTCTTAGCAGTACTGTTGCCAGCTACTAGCTCTCTTTAAATTGTAAGAGTATCCCTCGACCGCAGCGCAAGAATAATTCGGATTCGAATCTTTTTCGGAGAGAAACTACGCTACAGATTTTTTAATACATAGAGTGATTCAAGAGGAAGGATTTTATCTATAGTACATGCACAATATATTTGATAAACACTGATAATTTTAGATTTTTGACTTTTAGGCGGAAGGAAGTTCGTCGGGTCAACTAGTCCTTTATAAACTTCATTAAAACAAATTGTATCAATACATGCCATCTTCTTATAAAACTAAATTCAGAAGTATGCAGTTCTCCTCACAATTGTCACGTTCATACAACCATTTCAATAATAATTTCAATATTAATATTCTGACTCGTAACAAAGTGAACATATACTGACACAATTTATTGTTACACTGAATTATGAAAATACGGAACGTCTTATCATTTAATCTCTTTCTCTCTCTCTCTCTCTCTCACACACACACACACACACACACGCACACACCCAATACTCGTATAACTCACGATCACACAACACACAAACATACTTATACATCTCTAATAGAGCACACTAATTTTAATTACATTAAGATATTTGAGTTGGATATAATAATTTATTCATTTCAATTGTCATTTTTTACCCTGGTGGATGAGTGGGGTACCCTGTAACACAGGTTTTCCACCCTGTATGGGGGCCCTTGCGACTTATTTATACCGTAACATTGAGATGAATAAAGAATTTTGAATTGAATTTGAATAAATTTTCATAGAATGTTCTAAGTACTTGCGCTATCTAACGGGGCTTATCAAGCTACTGATGTATTAGATAGCGAGTATTGTTTGATAGCGTTAAAGTTAGGCGAGGTATCTAATCTGTCTTCGGTGGTGGCTTATTAAGGTTATCTGAATATCATCCTAAATTGACACTTGAAAATGTTTTTTTTACTCTAAAGCGCGTTATTTGAGGATTTTTTCTGGTCGTCTCGTGAAAACTAGTTTGTCTATAAGTATAGTGATTTTTGAAAATTTGACTTCTATCAATTTTTTTTTGGAAAAATGTAAATTTTGTGGTACATTTCCCTTTTACTAATACAGATTTTTCTTAAGATTTCTGTTTTTGAAGTGAATAAGGCGCGTTGACGACTTTTAGGGTGAAGAAAAACCATGGAAGTCGCGTCATCTTCACCGAATGCATTCTATGAGCTATATGTACACTGTGTTTATATTTTCATAGTTATTTTTTTAAGTTTTCACTCGTATGAACAGTCCTTATGACTGCCTTTTTTAAACGGAGATCCACTGTTATATCTCCGTTTTCCGTTTCGCTCTTGGCAGAGCGGTCGTGATCGTGCAGTCGCATTATTGGCAGATGTAATTTTCCCCACTATCTCACGCCATTTCGCTCTGTTCGAAGTCATTCTGATACATTCATACAATGGACCGCCCACGGCGGACTTGATTTGGTCGGTCCATCGCATTGGTGATCTACCTCGTGGTCTGGTGCCTTCCACTCTGCCTTAAACTACCAGACGTTCGATGGAGTCTTTTCCTCTCCTAGTGACGTGGCCGAAGAACTTTAGAATGCAACTTTGCACTAGAGCTGATAGTCGTACTCTTATGCCAAGTTCTTTAAGTATAAAGGCGTTTGTGCGGTGTTCCGTCCATGAAACTCCGAGCATCCTCCTCCTGCACCACATCTCTAGGGCGTCAATCTTTTTCTTTTCTATCTCACGCAGGGTCCACGTCTCCGTGGCGTACAGAAAGATAGGAAAAACGAGAGTTCTAACAAGCCGGGTCTTAGTGGTGGTGGTAGTGATGTTTCGATCTCTCCAGATCTTTTTTTTTACTTTTTCTTTTCACTAATAGATCTACTTTATCGGAAAGCGAATAAAAAAAGAACAAACCTCCATTTTTATGGCAATTTTTGTAGAATAAGTCTAATTTGGCAAAATTATTCGCAGACTTATCCGTTTTCACTAAGAGAACACATACATATTTCTTACTAAAAAAATATTCAAATATTAACAATATAATTTTTGTTACAGGCGCAGGACCTTGTATTCAACGAGAACGTACTGCTCCAAACGTTAGGTTTCGATGTCGCAATCGACCACCCGCACACTCACGTCGTACGGACCTGTCACCTTGTGAAAGGTGAGGCGCGTCCGTATGGCTCGTACGTTGCGTGTAGGCGGTCGCGTGGCTGAACGTGGCGTGAGCGTGGCGCGAGTATGGCGCGGCAGTTGTGATGCGATGCGCGCCACAGCGAGAGTGTGGGACGGTTCACGTTTTGGTTATGGGTTTTGGTGGTTGTTGAAAGTTTTTTATTGATGTATTTTTTTACGATTTAATTCGAAAATTGTGATTGTTGGATACGTTGCGTTTGACTGTCATGTTAAATAATTGGTGAGTCAAAAAATGATAATATGGAACTGTGCGATATTAATGCGGTATCTTTTTTGTGAAGAATATTTAAATTAAAATAAATAAAACTAATTTTGGTTGTATTTAATTTACTTATGTTTAAACCCTTTTCTCTAAAGTCAATAGATATAAAAAAGTAAACTATATAAAAACCAATATTATAAATATCTGAGACAAATTTTATTCAATATATTTAAAAAGTTAATTTTACGAATGTTCTATTCTATCTTTTTGTTTGTAATGTTTGTCATAATTTGTTTGATTTTTTGCATAAAAATAAAATAGAAGATAATACTTCTTCTACGTATAGAAATTTGGATGTAGTCTTTTCTGTTTAATTTTGCAAATTGTTTTTTCTACATATACGTATTTTTTAATATGCATATATTTGTAGAATTATAAATGTAATATTTTGTTATTTTAAAATTGATAAATCATTCCAAAAAGACAAAACTAAAAACTGCTCTCGACTAATCAGTAAACAATTTATAAATTCGTACCTGTTATGTTTTGACAATTTTATTCTAAGTAACGCTTTCGTAATTAAAATGAATATAAAATATATAATTTGACAGTCAAACGCACATTACCAATGACGACACCAAACCTTATTATTGTATATATAAAAAAACGTACCGTCCGTCCATACAAACGGGATGACAACAGCCAAGTATGAAATTATCTCGACCGGCTTAGGTATGTTAATTTACGTATAATTCTATGATTGTGTGTCATTCATACCCCCGCCCCCCCTTCACTCACACTCACACGTTAGAAAAAAGTTCTGTTGAAATAAAAAACGCTATTTAGTTATTTTTTGAGGGTAGGTCAATTTATGTATAAAAGCTTTTGGTGGGTAGATGTTTCGAAGGTACATTTTTATGAATAGTAAGCAGAATGTTAGTTGTTCATTTTTTTGCCTGTTATACATATATATTACATATCTTTAAATAAAATGCCTGGTATTTTTATTATTTTTTGCTTTTGCATTACATTATGCATTATGCATTGCATTGTAAGACTGCTTCACGAGAACAATGAAATCAAAAGTATATATGTATGATATTTGTATATTAGTAATAATTAGATTACTTAATTATTGGTTGATTAATATGTAGCGCACGCTTTTCATATCCAAATGAATAAAGTCATTTTGTTTACGTATTTCTAATTTAAATCGCACTTGGAAATATTAACCAGGATTCACCGCACAAATCCTTATTTTGTCGAATTTCTGAATATTTCAGTATTCCATCAAAATCATTAAAAAAAGAAAAAATAATACGACCAAATTGCAAAGCAAGTCTCTTACTAGGGAACTTTTGTCTACGTAACGATTTTGTAATCCGAACCGTAATAATCGTAACGCTGTCATTCATCAGTAGATTTTACTCCTCACATTTTTCTCATACCGGGCCCTTAATGCAAATCGATTCTTAAGGAGTAAACTCGCAAAAAAATGATATAATATATAACATACACAAATTTTTCTAAAACAAAATTATCGAACGATCTTTTTGTAGTAATTTTGATATATTATGCCAATTTTGCAATATTTTTCTCGACGGCTTAAACCCCCTTTTTATGACGAGTTGTAACTTTTTTACTTTCCTAACTCGGTCAATTTAATTTTTTTATCAAGCATATACCCGATACTGGAGCTAACTTTTGTTACCCATGTAAAAACAAGATGGCAAATAAAAAAAAAATAAAAATATACAATGGCCTATGCAAAATAAAGACATTTCATTTCATTTCACCTAAATTCATGAAATATATCATATCCTATCATTCTCGTATTCTGTCACAGTGTTTATATATGCGCACAATAAACATTTCCATCAAACTTCACCCAATAAACACATACAGTATCTCTCTACCATAATATCTGTTTCCAGCGTCCAAAGACCTCGCCCAGACGTCGTATTTCATGGCGTCAAACAGTCTGCACTTGACGACGATGTGTCTGCAGTACCGGCCGACAGTGGTTGCCTGTTTCTGCATACATTTGGCCTCGAAGTGGAGTAATTGGGCGGTGAGTATTCGTTACAGAAGATAAAACGATACAATGTTTACATAATTAGACGTCAAAGTGTAGCGTATTTTTTTTTATGTGACTGAAGTAGCAAACGAGCATGCAGTCCACCTGATGGTAAGTGGTCACTGCCGCCCTGCGACATCTGTAATCAACTACATACAGAACATGGGTTCCATCTGATCACAGTCAAACACAGATGCGTTGCTACTCCCGAGGATTATGACGGTCGCCTCATGTGAAAGTGTGCCGGAAACCACACCTTTCTATCGAAACGCAAGAAATGCTTCACGCTAGAAATAAGTGTGGCGGTGGTACTTCCCCGGTCGAACTACACTGGTCCTACCACCTTGGAAAATTCTTAACCAACAGATCGCCCAATCGCACGAAGGCCGGCAATGGTTCACGTACGTGGACCGCAGCGTGACGTCGGAGCTGCTCAAGCAGCTCACGGCGGAGTTCCTGCACATCTTCGACAAGTGCCCCTCGCGGCTCAAGCGGAAGATGATGACCATGTCCAATAATAGTGAGTATTTAAAAAAACGCTTTCTACACTCACAGCCCCACATTAGGTTTTTTTCCTGTGTCGTGGGTACCATGGATACACACAAGACGAATACACAAACACCCAGACCAAGAACATGAATTTAAACTCATCATTCAGATACCTGTCAGGCCGGGAATCGTACCCGGGAGCCACTGCGCGTCAGACCGGTATGGTAACCGCTTCGAATCTGACGACCCGTGTGGCAGATTGAGTCTTTTTTCCTTCTCGTCTCTGTTTCCCTTTCGTTTCTCTCTTTTTCTATCTTTCTCGCTCTCTCCTTTCCACTTTGTTCTGGCCCACCACCCGCTCCTCTTTCCCAACTATGGTTTGCTGCTGAAGCAGCTCACGAGTTATTGCACTACTTCGACAAGTGCCCCTTGCGGCTCAAGCGGAAGATGATAGTCCAATAATAGTGAATATCGCGTCTTTTTTCCCTCTCGTCTCTCTTTCCCTTCCGTCTCTCTCTTTCTTTCGTATCTTTCTCGCTCTGTCCTTCCAGTGGTAGTGGGTCTCTTTTTCGCGTCTCTCTCTCTCGTACCTCTATCTTTCTCTTCGTCCCAATCATTCTTTCGAAGGCGAAGGAGAGATAGCAAAAACCTTTCCTTCACCTTCTACCTTTTTCCCTCTTCACCTCACCTCTTTTCTCCTTTCAAAGTAGGACTTTGATATACTGGTGAAGCAGCTCAAGGTGGAGTTCCGCACATCTTTGACACGTCACGTCGCATCTTAGACTGTCACGTCTCAAGCGGGAAATGCTCAGATGGCAGTACGCATGTCTGACGCGCAAACTCGAATCTTTTTATTTGTACCGACTACAAAAAGAAATTAATTATTTTTAGTCGTAAATGTAAGAAAATTTATATAATTATTTCACCCGTGATTTCGGAAAGGGTCATCATTTTTTGACTAATAAATAATCCTTTGTTTCAGGCGGTGGATCACCACATTCAGGGGTCCACCCTTCAAGTTCGTCCGCGGCGCCTGGCTCGTCCTACGACAAGAAACATGCGCCCAATGAAGAATTTGACAAGTCCTTTGATAAAGGTCTGTTGCTTAGTATTATCTATGCTTAGTATGCTTAGTTATTATTTTTTAAGCTATTAAGCTTTTATCGCGGGCTTCGAGCGCGGCGACCAAATCAACTTTATCTTATTATAATTGTTATTCAACAGAATACGAACGCGAGAGGCGTCGGCAACCCGTCCCCGGCGGCTACGTGCCCGCCACCGCGCCTACGCCCGCCGCGCCACAACCGCAGAAGAT
The DNA here is from genome assembly GCA_949699795.1 of Spicauda simplicius. Lineage (NCBI taxonomy): Eukaryota > Metazoa > Arthropoda > Insecta > Lepidoptera > Hesperiidae > Spicauda > Spicauda simplicius. The sequence goes on from OX453085.1 coordinate 7,127,337, forward strand.
CGACTACAACTTGTATAGAGAGAACAGAGAGAAGAGAGAGAGGGAGGAGCGGGAGAGGCGGGAGGAGAGAGAGAGACGGGCGGCGGCGCTGCAGGCGAGAGGGGGAGCCCCGCCCCCCGCGCGGCCCGCCCCGCCGCACCACCGCGCGGCGCCCCACCACAAGCCGCACCACGCCTGGCCGCACCAGAAGCCGCCGCACCACAAGCCCCCCCACGACCACCGACACCACCGTCCCCCGCCCGCCGCCGCCCCCGCCCCTGCGCCTGCCCCTGCTCCCGCACCCGCCCCCACTCCCGCTCCCGCGCCTGAAACGCAGCAGCGTACACGACCACCGTCGCTGTTCTCGCCTGAAAACGCGACTACCCCTTCAGCCGCGGCCGCCGCTGCCCCACGGCGACCCCAGCCCCCGCCCTCCCGGCCCCCTCCCCGACCGGCAGAGGTGCGACCCGAGGCCAGCGCGAGACCCGCGCCCGCCCCCGTCCCCCAACCGATCCCCCAGGCGACCCAGGAACCGAGGCCGGTCAGTCCCCACAAGAAACGACCGGACCCCTCCGCGGCGGTCAGGGAGATGCAACCCCCCGCAATCCTCTCGCCGTTCTCGTCCCCGAAGGAGCAATCGAAGCCGAGGCAAAGGTTGCAGTCCAACTCGGAACCGGAATTGGTCCCCGTTGTTAAGAAGTTGGACGAGACGCCCGGATACGAGAACGTTATAAGGGATTCTCAGCGCGGCAACGCGATCAAAACGCGGCCGCAGGAGCAAAGGAAGGCGGAACCACCGAGAGCCATGAACGGCATAGAAACCGACCCGACGTTGGTGTCAAACCTGTTAAAGGAAAGCCTAGCTAAGCCGGCACCCATAACGGTGGCCACTGAAAAGAAATCGCCCGTCGAAGTTAAAAGAGAACCGGTCGTAGAGCCGCCCCAGCAACCGCCGCCTCAACCGGAGCCGGTAGCCCCGCAACCGGTCAAAACCGAGGACGAGACGGACCACAAACACAAGAAGGAGAAGAAGAAAAAAGATAAACACAAACACAAGGACCGCGACAAGTCGAAAGAGGAGAGGAAGAAGCATAAAAAAGATAAAGATAGAAAGAAGGAGGAGCCGGCGCCGTTCGTAGCGCCCGTGGAACAACCGCAGCCGCACACGGACGGATCGTTGCGGATAACGATCCCGCGCGATCCCGGCCTGAAGATCAAGATCCCGAAGGAGAGGCTCGCGGCCCCTCCCCCGCCGCCCCAGCCCCCCGGGCTCAAGATCAAGATCCCCAAGGAGGTCCTGGAGACGTCCAGGAAGCGGCCCGCGGGCAACGAGCCGGGCCCTCCCCAGAAGGTCCCCAGGCAGAACGGAGCTCCACACCACAAGGTAGGCAATTGGAATGTACCACCCCCTTACAGCCAACCGCCCCCCTTCTACATGATGCCCCCCCCACCGCCGTACTTCTACAGGATGCCGATGGACGGCTTCTACTACGGAGCCCCGATGTACCCCCCGCCCCAACCGCAACCCCCTCTCCCCGCAATGCCGCCCCCTCCGGTACCTCCCCCTCCGCCGGAATAGCATTGGCTTCGCTGCTACAAGGCAGTTAAAAAGAAAAAAAGGGAAAGTAAGAAAGTGGTCGGAAACATTTATTGTTGATGTTCCGTTGGTAATAGTGGCTTTTGGAAAAGTAATGTAATGGAAGGGATTGTAAACATTTTTGCAACAGATTAGATGACTGGTATACGAAGCAGTTCGAAACATTTTTAACAATACTCAGAGATGAAATAAAAGATATTAATATATCGAATGTAGAGTATACATTCTTGTCACTTATATGGGATAGAAAACAGGGGTTCTAAACTTTTTCAGTACCTTTTTTTATCATTTGATATACGTATTTTCGATATACATTAAAAAAATTAAGACTATATTCGAATATTTGGACATTTACTAAGTACATATATTTTATATCACTGTACTAAAATATATATGAAATATAAATTATATTTTGTACAGTATAAAACGATTATTAATCCCCACTTTACCCACTAGCAAAATTGCGTAGAGAATGTTTTAAATTAGAAGAACACTTTCATACTTTTCATGTTTTTCTATTATTGTAAACATCTAGATTTAAATTCTATGTTGATTTGACATCTTTATTTATTGAAATTTCTCTTTTTTTGATAAGAGTACTGACTCGGGCGTGTTTTCGGTTGAAAATCGAAATCTTTTTAAGACTTGTAGCTTATAAGTATTACAATTAAATTATTTTTAATTACTTGTGTAGTTGTAATAATGCTTTTTTCAAAGCAGCTATGACATATTAAAAAAATATATTTAGTTTAAAAAAAGGGTACATTTTAGGTGTTTAAACTTAGTCCCAGGGGTAGTAAATCTACCGTTATGACATGGGCTCTTCAAAAAAGGTGTGACAAGAGCTCTCCTTCAGTCCATCTGACGGTAAGTGGTCCTACCATGGACATCTGTAAGCAATTAAATAATAGTTTTACCTGCGGTCTTTAGTTATCCTCTGTGTCATACTGCTTTGAAAAATGCTCTACCAGAAGGTCGAGAAATATTCGTTTGGGGCTGCAAGCAGTCTGATTGAAATGAGGAAGCCGTATGTGTGATTTTAGCTAGAATATTCGGAGAAAATTCGTGGTCATGCAAAACCAGACATACATATTAGTGATGTAACGATTCGAACGTGAACATTCGCATGTTTTTATTTGCATGCAATTGTGCGAATGATTTACGAATATAGAACTGCAGTTTGACCACCTAAAACAGATGGTCAGATTTATACAAATTTAATTCAAAGTTCAATTTGATAACGAAAAAGACGGTAGTCAAAGCTTCACGTCTCTATTTTATACTAGTCAATAGTATGAGTAAATTCAAATGCTCCCTGAATAAACCTGGCGGCGCCCATGTTGGCGTTAGAATTAAAAAAAGAAAATGTGTGTACTTATGTACACGCGTTAGAAGTTATACTTCTTTGGCGTAAGAAGATAAAAATCTTTATTTTTTTAATTTCCTCCTTATTCTACGTTAATAGAAAAAATGACACTAACAATAGAAAAAATGTTATGAACCTCTTATTCACGACTTCTGAAAAAACTGTTACGTACCCCTGATCACCTCTTTTGACCACAGAGGAAACGATGGTGCTTACTTACGCGAGTAATAGAGGTTCTATGGCTATTTTGTTGGTAGCTTTTGTTTTGAGGTTACAACCGCTGCAACTTCATACTGTAACTCAAACTGCAACTTCATACTGTAACTTTTGTGTGACGAATCTTAAAATTTTCACTCTAATTATTGTTTCATAATGCCTAAGGAAGTATAACTTCAAAAAACTGTATATTCACTCTCGCGAACGCCGGTAGGAGACATTGGTATTTGCGAATGATTAAATAATCACATTAGTTACATCACTAATATATATTTAGACAACCTTAAAGTTTCAGCTCCAAGCGAAAGGCTTCGAAGGAATGTTTTTTGGCCATTTGGTTAATTTTATAAAAACATGTACATTTACTGTACATTCCATTTGTTTACAATTTTTGTATATACACATTTAAAGTTATATTTACAACTTCTCATTATATTTATGAATGTTTCGTAATGTACAAATTTTATTATATACAATCTTGGATATTATGTATGTAGTTTTGTCGTATAGGGAGGAATGTATGACATTAAATTACTAATATCGCTGTTATTAATGGACCGAGACTATGATTTACCGAGAAACCGAATACAGAGTTCGGTATAATTTTTATCAAACCGAATATTTTCTCGGTCGAGTAATTTTGAAGCGAGTGCCGTCGTTCGGTATTACTTTTAACAAACTGAGAGCTTACTCGGCCCAATATAAATTATTTTATGTCATGAAAACAGTGTGTTGTGAAAGAGCTCGTTGTTCCGCGATCATTTACAAGAACGGGCGCAAACTGTTATAAAATGACAAAAGTTAAAATTCTGCCTTATTACATGCATTTAATAAATAACAAATAATAATTTTACAATCTGTTTATTTCAAATATGAATTATGTTTTTTTTTTACAATTGCTGTTTCTAAATGAAGTAATGAGACTATCTTCGTTGTTTCGACTTAGTGTAACCTAACTATGATATGTTATTTTAATCAAATATTACCCGACCCGGCGCACTTCGTTCCGCCTAAAAGACAAAAATCTAAAATTATCAGTGTGTTCCTCCACTATATTTTGCATTTATTATACATACAAACCTTCCTTTTGAATCACTCTATATATTAAAAAAATGCACTAAAATCTGTAGCGTGGTTTTAAAGATTTAATCATACATAGGGACAGACAGTGGGAAGCAACTTTGTTTTACATTATGTAGATAATGTAGATAATGTGCTTAAACTGAGATACTCGGCCGAGTACAAGTAGTAAATAAAATACCGAGTAATATAGTTCTCGGCGTATTTCTGTTAATACCTTAAACAGTTTACATTAGTTAAATATTGAAGCTTGTCTGCATTTGATTTTCAGTTCTCTGCGTAGAAATATTTTCGGATCTTGTATATAAATTTCTCTTTTAAACTGTCTTCCATAATGATTTTACTTTCATTTATCTAATGCGTTTTTGACAACTTTTTGTTTAGTTCCAAATTAGATTTTAAATTCTTTATAGTAATTAGCGTAGACAATTCGAAGTTTTTTTTAACTGATAATATCAAAAGCTCATCGGTAATCAAATAACAAAGTAAAAAATATGTGAATCTCAACCGGTCCAAGTTAAGCTATGTCGGTCCTGGTCTTTAGTTGGATGGGTGACCCATTCATGCATTATCTAATTCTCTTACTCAGCTTTATTGACAAGCTGAGTAAGAGTATTAGATAATGTACAACAAAAAAGAAATGAAAACCGGTTTAAAAGCAAGAGAAAAAAATAAGCTATTTTATCCTAACATATTATTATTATTATACTGAAATATATACAAGTCAGGTCGGCATTGAGAACGCTCTGCCCTATTCGCCTGGCAATATGCATACACACGTTGGGAGTAAAGCATTATTACTTGAAGCGTTCCGCGTTTGAAACGTGCAATTGTTATAATTTAATGTCATATGTTCATCTCTTACATGTTAGGCCTAATATAAATTATATTTCTAAACATATACCTCTTAGTGCTTTTACTGTGTCAATCATTATACTGTTATTGTTACATACGGCTAGTTTTTAGAATATCTCTTATTAAGGCCTACGGAAATTTTGAGAATTTACATTCGGAGTGTAGGAATTTTTCTTACATATTGTATAAACGTATTTATGATTCTATAGTAAAATCGAATTGTTAGGGTAGTCGGTAGAGACAAAATATATGCTATAACATAAAATATATATTATAACTCTGATCGTTAATTAAACACAATATAATATATAATAAAAAAAAAATATTTTATACAAAAAAAGTAAGGAAACATAGATCATGTATTGATGATATTTTTATTAATCTAGATACTTCGAAATCACATAATGAACTTTAAATTAATAATTCGTAGTATATCGTAAGGAAAATGTTTGGCAGTATGTGGATATTAGGTCGTCTTTATACGTTCGTTTTCATACACATCAGTTTAGATTGACATGTCGTCAACCCATTATTGTCACACTGCTGGGCACGGGCTTCTCGAAAATGAGTTTTAGGCCATAGTCCACCGCGCTGGCCTGGCGAATTGGTGGACTTCTCACACCTCCGAGAAGTGTTTTTTTAAAGAACTCTCAGGTAGGATTCCTCACGATGTTTTCCTTCACCGAAAATCAGTGATAATCAATTTCTAATACGCACATAATTTTAGAAAAAAAATGTGGTGCGTGCCAGGGTTTGAACCTCGGACCTCGAGATCGAAGGGGCAAGTTTCAACCATTAGGCTATCACTGCTCAAACACTACTGTCTCTTGTACTTGCAAAGAGTGATTCATCCATCCATCCATTCATCCATCCATCAGCCTTTTGATGTCCACTGCTGAACATAGGCCTCCCCTAAATGGCGCCACGCTAACCGGTCCTGTGCCCTCTGAATCCAACCAATGAATAATTATCATCGGTCCACCTGGTAGGGGAGCGACCCGTTCTCCTTTTGACTAAACGTGCTCGCCACTCGAGGACCTTTCTTCCCCATCGGTTATCGGTCCTACGAGCGATGTGGCCGGCCCATTGCCACTTCAGCCTGCAAATTTTAAGAGCTATGTCGGTAAGCTTCGTTCGGCTACGGATTTTATCGTTGCGAGTGATTAAGCAGACATATCTATTGTTTGAGTCTTCAATTGACCCTATCTTTGGCTATCTACTTGTATATTAAATACTGATATGACGGATGTGTATATAAACACGTATAGCGTTACTACTGTCGGTATACAAAACGTTATTCCTTACGCATATTTTCTATTATGTAGTTAGGTATCCGCCTTTGAATGAACTATATGAAACAATTGTAGGGGTACTTTGTTTAAAGATATTTACATATTTCTATTACAACACAATTATACATTATATGTGCAATTATACACAAATTAAATGATGTATATGTATATCTTATATACTTTATAGTAGATTTTAATGTATATCTGTTGTAGGTACGTATTATAATGACATAATATATAATAAAAGAAACAGCTTACTAAAAGACTAAAAAAAGAATTAAAAATAACTTTTATGAAAAATTACTCACATAAAAACATTCCAATATAGTTCTTTATTATATTTATGTAATTTATAAAATATACATATATTTATTTAAAAGCAAAAATATTTTTGGAACTTAGATAAATGTGAAAATATATAGAGAGTATACAATTATAATCCTGCTAATATTTTTTGTATATAATGTTATATATATTTACATATATATTCTATATTGTCAGTTGTGCGCTACAAAATGTGAGGAACAAACAGAGAGCTATATTTATATTGTTGGATACATTCCGAAAAAAGGGCTTCTTATATTTTTTAATTTTTTTGTTTTGTTATGTTGGTAGTTGAAAAAACTCGAAAAATGTGTCAAAATACTTTCCATATTTTTTTTCCTTTATCTGCAATATTTTTATAAAAACTTTTTTTGTTAAATAGTTAATTAATGGTATATATTTTTTATTATCTCATTATAAAATATTAAAGACTTAAGGTGTGAGCAAAGACATTTTATCATAGCTTAACATAAAATATAAACATACTTACATATTTGACTATTGAATTATTTATTTATATTAAATATTTACACTAAATATTTATACTAATACATGTAATATATCAGTTATGTATTTTAAAATACTATTTTTTTAAACTTACGGCAATTTTCGTGAACAGAAAATCATTACCATATCAGCTTTAATTTATTACAAAAAAATGTGTGTTTAGTTTTTAATTTTGTTTTTTTTGTTTGTCTAAACATTACGGACCTGTTTGATACGTTCAACTTTACTTTTAAGCGTGTATAATATATTTTTTTAAGTAATTTAGTTATCTGCTTGCTCAAAAACGGTGAAAAATGTAAAATATACAGGGTTGTATATCTTGTTCCTTCTATGTGGTATTGTTTTGTCGCCGGCGAAAAATGATTAGCCATTTTGACGTAAGAATTGCATATATTTTGAGCTTAGTATACCTCGCTTATGAATTCTTTCTGCGGGTTTGAAAGACATTTCAAAAAAACGTAACGATCTTGTTTGCCAAATTATATCCTTTTTTTCTTTTCTTTTTAAAAGTAATTTCACAATTGTAGTCTATTTTTATCCTACTGGTTCAGACTCCTTCTAATGTAGTTATTCTTCCTCGATTTTTTTTTTACATTTTATTTATGAGCCAATTTTTACTTTCTATTTTACTACGTTAGTCATTTCTTCGCGCGGCGATAGGATATATACTCAAGAGCTCTGATTGCTCATAGCCAATGTGAAAGTATTATATTTTTTCCTGTCTGTACAAACTTGTTCACATCTGGCTCATTAGAACTAGATTATTCTAAGTTGCCTTCATTTATTTTTGATTGAGGGTCACTAATAATTTACGTCATAAGTTTGGGGGGTCATAAGTTTAGGGGGTCACGAATTGTGACAAAATGTGACAGTGACCAGGGGGTCGTAAGAATGTCACACCATTAAAAATATAACTTAAGTTTACAAGTGTGACATAAAAGAATGGGCAATGGGTAGGTTCCATTAGACGTTCACAAGCGCACGCTCACGACCGCAGTTTTTCCCGTTCCATTAACTTGTGAGCGGTACTGATATAATCTCTTAGTGGAACGATCACTTTGACCCACCTTATTAGATGGGTCATCGTGAGCGTCGCGTGGGCGTAAGTCATGACGTCATGAGTGCCGTATTCGCGGCGACCACAGCGAGCGCGGTCGTCTTGTGGAACGACGTTTTGGGCGTTTGGGGCTTAGTGACCCTCTTCTGGAACGCGCCCAATGAATTGTGACAAGGTCTGAAGTGAGAGGTCTAATAAGTATAAAATTTGTGTGACGTAAGTTATTATTGACCATATGGATCAAGTATAAAATAATGTAATATAGATTGAAATTGGTGAACGTTTTCTAACTAAAACAAATGAAGAATTTTCTGAATATTTTATATAGTGGTGCCATTGTTGTTACCATTTTACTTTAGAATTTAAATGTTTAAAAAATGTATTTTGCTAGTTATTTTTTTAATTAATGTTTTTCGCGAAAGTACTTAAATTTAATGTTATGGAGATGGTTATCGATTGTGGATATTTTTGTCTTTTAACGTTATAGTTGGCAAACATTGTCAAGTCTTGATAAATTAAAAAATAATATACGCGACGAATAAATAACGTCTTTCCTTTGGGAAGTCTGTTAAAAATGTTGGCCAATGTTGAATTCGTGTACAAGTAGAACAGGAATGAGTTGATGATATTGGAAGACGTGTAGCAGTTTTCTGTAAGTTATTAATACATGGTTTTGATAGTTCACTTTCATATTAGGCGGTGATCTTAGTCTTCGGGAGCAGCAAGGCCTCTGTTTGATTTCAGATAGAACGATTGTTCTATACGAAGTTGCTTACAGATGTCTATGTGACCACTTATCATACTGGATAGCCAAAATTTTTTGACATCTTGCATATATACTTGCACTCATCTGAGAAGTGTATTTTTTATCTGACTGAAGTAGCAAATGAACATGCAGTCCACCTGATGGTAAGTGGCCCTTTCCGTGCATGGACATCTGTAATTAACTTCATACAGAACATGGGTTCCATCTGAAGTAAATCACAGATGCGTTGCTACTCTCGAGGACTAAGATGTTCGCCTCATGCGAAAGTGCGCCGGCAACCACACCCTTATCGAAACGAAAGAAATGCTTCACGGTGGAAATAGGTGTGGTACACTGGTTCTACCACCTTGGCCGCGACCCAGGCTGAAAAAACTCTGGTAGTGATCTCCCTTTATCAAAAGACAAAAATATCTACAAGTGAACGGTTTACGTCATTTCTACTGACATCGATTTATTAAATGTTGTAGTTCGTAATTTAGTTTATACTTAGTTTTTTTTTGTATATTGTAAGTTAAGTAAAATGAGATTATCATCACGAATTTCATAGTTAATGTTATGTTTCTATAATTTTTGTAAATATTAGTATAGATGACAATTTATACCATTATATTTAAAATATTTTTTCTCATTAATATATCGGTATCACAAATGTTATTCGAAATCATTAAAATATCATATGTTGCAAATGATTTTTGTATTTTATTTATTTACTACCTTTTTTAGTGCGTATTTTGAGTATCATTAATATGTACTCTTAATTGAGAGTTATCCTTTGACTAGTCGAAATTAATGACTGAATAAAAATCATAATTAGTAAATAGATACGAATCTTGGTCAGTATTAGTATAGTATTTAGATTACTATTCTGTTGTAATGACTAAATATTCGACTTTATCTTGTATTTGAGTACATTTGGTTAAAATAATGCGTAGATTACACATTAAAGCAATCGCTGTTATTTGTTATACATATTATAAAAGGTGACAATATTGTTAAAATAGTATTTAAGATTAAGTTAAGAAATCATGTATTTTTTGTCATAAAATTACATAAAACATAAATCGACGGGCTCCTAGAATAAAATCGTATATGAAAAATTACCAATTTGCAGTATAAAGCTTTCTTGATTGTAATAAATGATTGTAACAGCTATTTAGGAACTTGTTTAATAAGTTCTTAAATAGCTATTACAATGATTTTCCATAGATCGTCTTTCTTGGCGTAAGTAATTAATGTTTGTATGTCCACAAAACTTCTAAGCTTCATACTGTAAATTGGTAATTTTTCATATACGATTTTGTTCTAGGGACCCGTCGAAATACACATCAATTTTGTTAAGTAACATTTGATATTCTCAAGACATATGTACGATATTAAGTATAAAGTCATACATGTTAGAAAATATAAAATTTGATGTGTATTTATTGCTAATCGAATATTTGTAAGGTTACAGTAATGTATTGATAGTCACAATTTTGTTTTATTTTCAAAATGGCGGTGTTATATTAGGGAAAGAATGTCACAATTAGGCTTATAAAAACAATATAAAATATAATTACCCCCAGGGGTTCACATAAATGTTACAATTTGTGACAGCTTTTCACTTGAATTTTATTTCTGCTAAGTAATTTATGGATGATTTAAGTTAATATAGCTTATACTTAGTATATACTTTAAATTAAGTTTAATTTACTAAGGGTCTTTAAAATTAGCCATCTGTCTATGTATATGTTTATTTTAATTTTAATCGGTTGCATGTGTGTGAACGGCTTAACATTTGTTTTTTTTACACAAGGTTTTTATGGCACCGACTGTTTTTATTATATTATTTATTATTTGGCTGTTATGTTTTATTTTGCTTTATATATTTGATTTTTTTTCTATATTTTTCTTGTGATTCGTTTCTGTGTTGAGTGGTTTCCGCGCCATCTATCGGCGACTACCGTTTACGATGTCAATGAGTACATGTGATATCTGTATGTGTTGGTTTCATAAGCGGTTGAAATGCAAAAGATAGTACGTAAACCATTTATATAATACTTGTATATGTGACTGTGTAAATGTAACAGCTAAATGATAGCTTGCGCGCAGCTGTGTATATCGTGTCCTGTGGGGCTCCTAAATGTATAGAGTAAATATCCCATTCAGAACTAACTTCTAATATGGAGCGGGTTTCAAAAGATGGGTTGCAAATTCTTTTCATCACATAATCTGCTGGGTACTCCTCGCTTTTGACAAACCTCTGGTGGCGGGAAACGCTTGGGCATCTGACCGGGAAACGATAACACTATTCCAACACGGTCCGATGTCCAACGATGTACAAAACGCGCGGCGGTGGTTCGTAATAATTAAAAAAAAAAATTTTTTTTGGTCCTTTGAGCCGAATTTTCGATTTTGAATTTCGAACCCCGCCAAGCGTGAGCCCTTGCAGCCTCATTAGGAACGACGACACACGGCTGCGCGCTCTCAACGTCGATCGTATTGCAGGTCGCCGACCATACGCTTGGCAACGGGCACCCCAAGTGACGTCACTGCCGCCCCGTGAGCGCTACGTGTGTCGACGTTCCTCAGCACCAAACGGACCTCACTAGTGTAGTGTAACGGTTGAAGCCGGTACTCCTTTTTATCACCAGGTGGCTATGGGTCTCGCATTGGTACCACGAAAATGCCGAGCGTGGATCGCTTGGCGAAGTTTTGACGGGATACGTCAAATTGTGTTAAATTGTCGGACCTTTTTGACAGATTTGCGTCAAATGTCATAAGTGTTGTTTTTGGGAACTAATGGGAACCTAACTTTAATAGTTTGATTTGGAAACTATTTCCAGTGTAATTTTTTTTTTGTATAAATTGAACAAAAAATTAACGTGGCATAATTTGATTTTTTTTGTATTTTTTAACGAAAGACGGAACGAGTTCGTTTAGTTTTTGTTTGCAATTGCCTAAACTTAAGCAATAAACATACATTTAATATTTTTTGTGATAAATGTGTGCAAAATTATTTATGAATATTTTTAATTATAGTACTTTTGACTTTGTAAATTAAATGAGATTCTATGCGCATCGCCGAATGCTTTTTTTAAGACAAAAAGCGAAAAAAATTCAAAATTTCACAAAAGCATGTTGGTGGATGTAATATTTGAAAGATTATTTGAATGATAATTTTTGTTGACTTAAATTTTACGCCGTTTGCGTTCAAACGAAGGTTGATATGGAAATAATTTCGAAATCGAATTACGAAAGTCTTTGCCACCGATTTAGTAATGATTTGGGATTGTTCATAAATTATGTCATTCAAAGGGATAGGAGAAGATTATACATTGTGACATGGGGGGAGTTATAGTTGTGACGTTACATGTCGAAATCTTAATGTAATAACGCAGAAGTTCATGACAAAATCGCCTAAAAAGGCATTAAAAGTAATTTTTGAACTGCTATTTTGACCCAATCTTTTATACTTAGGGCGCGTTCCAGATAACGCTCACAAAGCCCCAAACGCCCAAAACGTCGTTCCGCAAGACCGCGGTCGTTGTGGTCGCGGCGAATACATCACTCATGACGTATACTTACGCCCACGCGACGCTCACGACGACCCACCTAACAGGGTGGGTCGAAGTGATCGTTCCAGTAGAGAATACGTCAGCAAGGCTCACAAGCTAGTGGAACGGGAAAAACTGCGGTCGTGAGCGTGCGCTTTGTGAACGTCTAATGGAACGCACCCTTAATTTATTGTTGGTCCTGCGAGCTAGATTATCAAAATTTTTACGTGAATATACTTTTTTAAATTGCAAAATATGTGACAACAAAATAGATTCAATTAATGTACCCTATGTCAAGAAACTTAGTGTGACATAATATATGAAACGGTCCCTTCCTCTCGCTTCTTATGCGGTGCGCCGTGAAGCTTGGGCTACTGTTTAATTTAATTATGACTCCTTTTCACCACTTAAACATATTAAATCGTTTTATTGTATTTTTTTTCGGTACGGAAATGGAAAGTGAATTTATATTTAATATTTTAATGTATAAATTTTGATGATTTCGTCCGTACGGTAATATCTTCGCTATGCAATAGTTTATTATTTCAGAGCTAAAATATTGCATCTGATTAAAGTCACAAATCCTAAAGTATTAATAAAAAGATCTACAAAATACAATTGAAGAATGCCATACGGTATACCTTTAGGTGGGCATTCACGTTACGACGGTCTCACGAACTACGGTCGTATGCGACCAGTTCCATCGTGAATGGCTTGGTCCTAAGGTGGACTGTACGACCAAGGTCATGTCGCAGGTTGAAGTATTCAACTTGAACTGTCGTTGCGACCAGTCCCTGTGGCCGTTGTAACGTGAATGCCCACCTTTAGTCATTTCAAATTAAAATTGTGGTGAACACGAGTCTTATTAATGTCATAGATAATGTAAATAGTTAAAAAATCGAGACTTAGTAGGTAAAATTGTAAATAATATTAATTATTACTGTATATTGAAAAAACTGCGAAACTAAATTTATGTTACTTGATAATTCTTTGATTGTTATGTTCTTTATTTCGATAATTCGAAATATGACTGATGGCTTTCTACCCGCTTTGTTGATGGCCCTAGTTCTTTAATTGTATAATCAATAATGCATACGCGTTTTAAAATATACATACCAAAGTAGAAAACTGTTGAGTGAATAAGGGTGTAAGTGCACCTTGTGAAATTTTAAGTTACGACTCTTTGCTTTCGGGGAATTTTAATTTCTGTTTGTATAATCGTGATACACTTCACAATGTTCCTCATTGAGTTGTATTCCTCTTCGGATGGGAGCTACCTTCGCAGGTATTCAAGAAAAAAATCTGATATTATATTTGACCGGATTACTCGTATATAACACACAAAGCTATTTTTATTTTTAGTGACATGATCGTGTGTATACACTAGTATTTGTCAATATGTGCGTGTTTTTAGATCTCACACATTGTTCTCATCGTCTTTGTTTCTTTTACCTGAGCTCGAGGAAATCTATATGTCAATATAATTTCTAAAAAAAAATGAATAAAAGTATTTAATACTATCCATGTGAGGTAAATCCCATGCCTATTGTAATAGCCAATTTTGTTAAATAGTTTGTCGCTTATAATATTAATTTAAACTGTAGGATACTTAACTGTTAAATATAACTTGATCAAATCTTTATTTCCTATTTGATCCATGTGTTAGGTCACGGGGGTGCGTTGGGGGTACAGATAGTGTGACACGGGAGTTGGGGGGTCGAAACAGTGACGTCACAAGCACAACTCAATAAAGTAGAAAAACAATACAATATTTATCAATTCGCGTTTCTTAATGTTTAGTAGTAAATAATTATTTGAAAATATCCAAATCTATGACGTCATAAGCCCGAGGGGGTCAATCAATGTGACGGAGGGGTAATTTTTTGTGACATAACATATGGAATCCTATTCGTGGTATTAGTACTATATATTTTTATATCATCGATGTGTGAATTTTGCATAGCATTTATAGCTTAGTTCTTGTAGATTTATGGCTTATCATACAATAGCTTATACAAGCTTGATGGGTCAGTGGAGACGTAGTGTTAAGTTTTTAAAGCATTAGGACTCTATATTTTTCAGTAAATCTTTGTATATTTAAAGGTTGATACTTACTGATAGCATTTTTGTGTAATGTAACATCCAGACTTAGCATTATAGAATTTTCTTTTAAAACATGGCACGTTACTCAAATCGAATGAAAATTTTGTCGATTAGTATGTGGTAATCAGGTACAAAATCTATGTTAAAATTTCTTGAAATCTTTCACTCGTAGTTCAAAACAGTCTTCGGATAGTGTCATTTTTACGAAGATAAATTATTATTACGATTAAAACAGATTATCCCTGTTTAGCATTTGTTACAATACACATAAATGCACTCAGTCAAATTACATTTAGAGCCTCTTGCTAGTCACGCGAGTAAATATCCGCTTGAGTGTTTATTCCGCTCGCGTCAATAAAGTTCATGCATGCTGTTCTAGTCGTGCGGGCTTGTGACACGCATGACAGGAAAATAGTACAGGATGCAAGAAGTACGCGTGCGAAAGCATGCGGATACAAACTCGCGTGACAGGAAGAAGTGTCTAACATACATTAAACAATATTTTATCGAGTACCAAATTAAAAATAAACCTAGATAAGAAATTAATTTAAGTAGTCATGTGAGATTAAGTATTTTTTGTAATGTAATTTCTTATTTTCCCCGCCATTTGCATAGGGACAATATGGCGGATTACGCTCCATATATTCTTACACCGACCTCGCCTTTTCCCAACGCCGGGATTAATAAGTAGTAATAGAAACTTTCATTATATTTTTTACGAAATTCATAATTCAAACGAAAGTTAGTACAAAATTTTAAATGTTTCCACTATATGTATGACATTATCAGCCTTAGAAACATTTAATATACTTGCCAAAAATAGCCTTATTAGCAGATTTCATAGATTAAACAATAGTGTCTCTGTGTGTATGCCGTTGATTTGAGCGCGAAGTTACGTTTGTAACGAATTTTGACAATGTTGTTGTCGTCAACCCATTATTGTCACACTGCTGGGCACGGGTCTTCTCTCAGATTGAGAGAGTATTGGGCCATAGTCCACCGCGCTGGCCAAGTGCGAATTGGTGGACTTCACACACCTCCGAGAACTTTTTTTAAAGAACTCTCGGGTGTGTAGGTTTCCTCACGATGTTTTCCTTCACCGAAAAGCAGTGATAATTAATTTCTAATACGCACATAATTTTAGAAAAATCAGTGGTGCCTGCCGGGTTTGAACCTCGGACCTCCCGATCGAGAGGGCAAGTTTCAACCATTAGGCTATCACTGCTCTTTGACAATAACGCATAAGTTTTCTGTTAATTTATATTAACACTAAAAGGGTTCCTTTCAAAATGCATATTATTTTTTGAGACGTACGTATTTGGCAATGTTTGACAGATCAACGATGTTGATGTATTAAAGTGAATTAAATTAAAGGCAATTAGAATTTTTACGCATTACTGTATATAGACTTTATTTAAATTTATTTAGATTGCTTGTACGACTCTCAGATCTCCCATTTGTTGTAATCTGATTTATTTATTGATCTTGTATCAAAAATGTTTTATGTGACACATCGTCACAATAATTGTCAGCGTTACAACAACTACGTGCACAAATTAATGATGTCATAGGGGTCATCTGTATATTGCTTCACATTTAGGGGTACGAAGTAAGTACGCAATATTTCATCAATCAATGACATATTGTGAGACTAGGGGGTTATAAGTGACGTCACGAGCAGTTGGAAAAAATGTAAACTGTAATTTATTAAAACTTCGAATCTTTCAAATTTGTGTCGTAATGTCATAAGTAATTAGAGTAGTCAAGTCAATCAAGTAGGGGGTTATTAAAAATGTGACATTGCGTGACACTCTTTTATGACGTTACATCAACATAAATAAATAAGTAATTACTATTAACAATATTTATTATTATTTTTATATGGACCTTGTCTGAATTAAATAAATAAATAAAAATAAAATAAAGCCTGAAACAAGTATGTGTAGTATGACAAAAATAAAGTTAAAATCAGTGAACGTAATATAAAGATGACCTCAATAGTTAAGTGAAATTACTAAATAGTTTATTAAAAATTGAATTACTGAGCTCAGCTTCGAATAATATAATGTACACAATGCAGACAAGACAAAACTGTACATTTAAACGAGAGAATTAAAAAGTTAGGTAAATATAAAAATGATTTTAGAGTACTCAAACAGTCATTGTTTTAAGACTCGACTTTGATGTTATGATTTTTTTATCACCGTCCTTCAGTTCTTAAAGCATTACATTGCTGCTAAAAGGAATAAATAGGTGTACGGTGGTGCAGTTAATCTAGAAATATCTGTAATATGTACTTTTGAGGTATGCTGCTACACGTAGAATAGGTAAAAAATAGTCTTCTAAGTACTTAAATACACGTGTGTAGTGTATGTAAAATTGTATTTTTTTACAACTTTTTACATCCATTCATAGTTTCCTCAATGTAACGATAAACAAGCCAATAAAATGCTTTTATTTTAAATATATTACCAGAGTATTTAAGTAATTAGAAGACTATTTTGTTACGTGCTCTATGTGATACACAATCGAGTTCTTAAACATACAATTGTAGTTTGAAACTTACTTTTATATTGTTACAAATAAATAAAATAAAAAAATGAAAAAAATAGTACTGCTAGCTACTTAACGATTGAGTAATGCAGGTAGAAAGAAAAACATTTTTTTACTGTGTACATAAGAATGTCTCTGGGGGGTCGTCCATAAATGATGTTATAGGGGTACAAAAGTGACGAGGGGTTACAATTTTGTGACATCACAAAATTAAAAAAATGTTTTTGACGTCTTAAGTTGTGACCGAGGGGTGACATGAATGTGACAGAGTGTAACAGAAAATGGGGGTATATAGAATTTTGTGACACTATTTATGGACGTTCCCCTTCCTAAAATTGGACGATTATTTATAAGTAGCCAAATGTAACACGTTATTCGATTTTGAAAATGTGTATTGTTGTGAAAATGTATTGATGGAACTTTAATTTTTCTAAAGACAAACATTGGACAACAAATTTTTGTTTTTTTTTTCTTTTAAATCGCTTCACATTGGATTATTTTTATTTAAATTAAATTTTGCAAGGGAACTAAATTATGAAGGTAATATTTTTTTGGTATTTAACTTTCTTGCGGTCAGATACAGTATCCTAAAAAAAGAAAACCAATTGCCCCCTTCCGTAACATTGTTTAAATTCTTTTTCTTTTGTATATTATTAAATATCTATAAATCTTGTAAAAATAACATCTTTCAGTATAGGTTTGATTACAATTAAACTTTTTTTACCATTTTTTTAAATATTTAAGTTAAACTTCATTTTGCGTTTAAATCCGTTTAATTTATTCTTAAGAGTGGGAAGATATGATTATTAAGATTAATAAGGTACTTTAATCAACTTTAATTCATTAAATTATATTATGAATCAAAAAAATAACCAAATATTCAAAAAAGGTAAAATACTGTCATGGTAATAATATCTGAAAATTACTACATTATGGCATAAATTATGGCGTTTAATATGGAATAAATCACATGTTAAAGTATCTTTCTTTTTTGAATGCCTATTTCAACAATTTTTAGTGATTTGATGACCGGAAAATGACCTTTATCAACTCAAAAATTCGCTCAATGTTGATGAAACAGCATGTTTCGTGACCGAGCGGTAAGTTTACCCCTGTCAGAGACGTGTGATGGACCCGACGCCGTGGGAGCGACGCAGGGTTATGTGGGATTTTTACCGCAGTAAAACCCCCCCGGTGGCCGTCCTCGGCGTTGAAAAGGAGGACTCCGGGATCTCGAAACGACTTCAACCGGAATCCTCCGAGCGCGCTGCCCCATCGGGCTCCTCCCAGATGGGCGGCTGGGCCCACCGCTCCGTCTAGTCTTTACGACGGTATGCGACCACACATACCGCCGTCCTTCCCGGGATTGCCTGACCGAACGGTTCGAGCTCCCACTCTAGCCGCCTGCAACCCCGTAAGCCCCTTTTAGTCGCCTCTTACGACAGGCAGGGGATACTGTAGCCCTATTCTGACCCCGAGGCTACAGGGACATGTGTGATGGACCTAAACGATATATAAAGTAGCTTAAGTACGAATCTATAACTGAAAGCTAAGATATAAAACACCAAAATAGAACGGTAGAATGTTCTAAAAAAAATTGGGATAGGGTAGAAAATTCTATGAGGAAGGTTTTGTACTTCAAACGTCACTCTTTATCATTAGCTAGAAAAGAATTGGACCTACTTATGCAGAAAGGAACCAACGAGTTTTCCTCCTATTATTGTTAAAATTCTGATGATTTTCAATAATTTGTATACGTATAACAAATTATTTTGTGCAACATTGTAAATAAATTTTATTAAAAATAACCTAAAATTATACACTTCATTTTTTTTTACAAAAATGGCTTCTCAAAACTGTCCTTGTTGGGTTGATTCTGTTTTGCATAAGTAGATCCAATTATTAAAATAAAATTAATGACAGATTAAGGTTTTATCACCGACCAGAATATTTTGATCCGATTCCCCCTTTAGGAACCCCTCGACGTAAATTTTTAACTCGCAACTTAAACCTGTTGCTAAGGTAATTAAATAAATCTAAGCAATTTAATTCGTTGATTTGACTTGCATCCAAAACTTGGCCGTATTTTATACTTATATCACTTAAAAAGGTACATTGGCCATTTCATGGAAAAGTCACCGTCGCCCATGCAACTCCAGAGGACACCAACGGAAAGGACGAACGACCTCGTCAAATGCGAAACTAGCGTTACACTTTATATGAGACCTTGTACTTGACGATAGTACTTGAGAGTAGCGATGCATCTGTGTTTGACTTCAGATAGAATTTATGTTCTACATGAAGTTGGTTACAGATGTCCATGGCCGGCAGTGACCACATCCAGGGTTGCCAACTTAGGGGTTTTTCCTCCAAATTTAGAGGATTTTCAAGTAGGATGGGGATTTTTTAGGGGTGTAAAATTTTTAGGGGTATTTTCAGGGGTTTTTATAACTTCAACATATAGGTGTTTTTAATGGGAAATCTCCCCGCCAGTCCATATAATCAGTGCCTCACGACGAAAAAAAAGGAAAAAAACGTCATGCACTACACCCGAAGACCTTTTTTTTTTCGTCGTCAAGGCAGGTTGCCAGGAAGAATTCCAATTAATAATTCATTATGGGGGATTTTAGGGGTTTTTAATGAAGACTTTAGGGAATACATTTTTGAGAGTTGGCAACACTGACCACATCCCATCAGATGGACTGCATGCTAGTTTGCTAATCCAAGCATATAAAAATTGTATATAGGTACCTATCTACATCGCTGCCTTTGGGAAACTTTATCTCACACATCTCTGGTGGAAAGGTACTCTTACTACTAAGACACGATGCATACAGTTTGTGCCTTAGGTGATATTTTTACAAATCTAGCTATGCTAGGCTATTTGCACTAAATTTCGTGGCCCTTGTGACATGCGTTTTCAAAAATTTTATTTGGATTTGTTAATGTTATTATAATTTGTTTCAATCAAGATGACAAAATAAAATGCAAATAAAAGTATTCATAGTCTTAAAGAAAACAAGATAATTTCAGAAGAAAAATCATTTCTATCTAAGAACCATTTGAGTTATTGGTTTTTTTTTTGCGCCCAGACAAAGGGGAAAGGGCTACCCTCCATGCGGGGAGGGTGGTGTCGAATGTGCTCATGCATACCAATACGGCCGTTCGCATTGGTTATGTGGGACTCACGAGAGACCTACGTGCCTACCCACTAAACACCACCAGACGTTGGCTTTGGCCTCTGAGGCCTTAAAGCCGTCATCGGAAAAATGCCCCCTATGGGCTGGAAAGGGGGTTTTAGCGGAGTTTCATAAAGGAGCTCCGCGGAATATTAACACTTATGTGTAGAAGGTCGAGCTTAGTGTCATCGGAGGATGAGCACTATGCTGGGCACCTAGGTTATCCGACTACTGGGCCGCCAAGAGGCAATCCAGGTCAGACGATAGCTTGTTGGGAGTTCGGTGAGGACATTCCTCGGCCGCCGGTATGAGTGAGTTATTGAGTTCCTTTCTTCTAATAGAGGAATATTAATAAATACAATTCATATAATATTGAACAAAATAAAATAGTAACACGTTCTACCTACATGTCTGGCGTGTTCTTGTAAACAGCAGTGCCAGTAACACGCCAGGAGCATTCATAGTATCTCATAAAAAATATATCAGTATCGTAGAAGCATTCGTGAAAAATCATAGCGGTTTGGGGATTTGACGCAATAAAACAAGAGATGGCGTCTCTAGTATTTCTGAATGACGCTATCGAAGGTTATTAATATTCTGCACATAATACAAGTTCTGAACAGAGACTACCGGAGCACGGCAGCTCCCAAGGCACGACCTAGCTTGACGAGATATTTCCCTTCGCTAAAGTGACATTGAACGCGTTAATTACGATACATCTCTGACAATATAAAACATGCTGTCGGAAATTAAGCTTTTAAATACTGCTTAGTCAATATTTCTTATTACCCTATATTTCCTAAAACTGGATGTTTTTCAAATTACTCTAAAATTAATATGCAGACGAAAAATACATCTAACTTTTGCAGTAGATAAAAAAAGTCAGTCATGTTATTAATGTAACCAAAATAAATAATAAACGATAAGTTATTATATTAAATATTATCTACTGCACTTTTCTATATTAATTCTAATGCCATATCTCCTCCGTGCGCGCAGTATTCATAAAAAGAGATTGGATATTTTCTCTTCACCTATTAGTAAGTACATTATGTATCTATAGTTACATTGTTTTATAGCTTGTCTTAGTGTTAATATAGATTCTATAAAAGCGATTCTTATGATAATATTAGGTTAGGATATAATATTTAAAAATATAAAAATATTTGCATTGTAAAGTGAAATTGTCGTCTGAATAATAAATACTGTTAATATTAGAAATACTTGGCGTTGTTTTATGTGCACTAGTAAATAACAGAGTATCGAGAGAACTAGCTTTAATGCTTTGAAGAACGTAGAAGAATAGAATTAAGAAGAAATTTCAAGAGTTTGTGCAAAAATAGAAGAGTGTGCGTGGAAAAAGGACGAAGTCAGTGAAGATACGTCTTTTTACGATTTAATATAAATAAGGTCGTGACTTCAGTTAAGTTTATTTTTATTTATTATTTCATTGCACCTCTTAAAAAATTACAATAGGGTAACTTAATGCCTTATGGCACTCTCTACAAGTCAACCCTGGGTGGCTGGAAAATGTGTGGCAGGTGTTAAATTAAAATAACAATAAAATTGATGATATACTAACTTAAGTTACACCTTTTTAACGTAAGTTATGACAATCCACGTTGTGTTTAAAATATGGCATGTAATTTAGTAGTATATGGTTCGCCAGGGGAGGTACCACCTGTACACATATGTCTAGCTTGAAGCGTTTCTTGCGTTTCGGTGGAAGGGTGTGGTTGCCGGGTAACTTTTATATGAGGCGACCATCTTAGTAGCCTCTGGACTAGCGACCTCGGAAGTAGCAACGCATCTGTGATTAACTTCTGATAGAACCTTTGTTCTATATGAAGTTTCTTACAGATGTTTGTGGATATTTGCCACTTCAATCTACTAAAATGGTCCTAATTAGTGCAGTTATGTCTTTTCTGGGGCACTTGATTGAAAAGGTCGTAACATTAGTACAGTTACGCCTTTAATGGGTAAGTTATATCTATAATCCTTTTTGGATTTAATCGAGTAATGTCAACAGTACCACCTTGAGAGATGTAAAATAACTATAAAATTAAATAATGTAATAGTTCTATTATTCCTTCAATGTTAAAGTCAAGTTGTACCTATTCAAGTGGTTTTGAAACACATTTATTAGGCCTAGAGCATACCTACAACTTTTAGTCGAACAACTGTTTATTTGTATGTTTTCAACTATATGGACATATATATCGATCCACATAAAACAAATTGAATAGTTGCTAAAATATAGTAAAACCATCGATCGTGTTTTAATAAACAGTTGTACAATACCTGAGGTATTCCCGGAGCGCTATGACATGGGGTTCTTCAAGAAAGGTGAGAAAAGAGCTCTCCTACAAAGCCGGCGATGCATTGGCGATTCCTCTGGTGTTGCGAATGTCCACAGGCGACGGTGACTACTTTCCATCAGGTAGCCCGTCTGCCTTATAAAAAAAAAACAACTATCGACCGTCAGTTTACGTGTATGGATCGATCGATCAATCGATCTGTGACTGTTCACAAACAACTGGTAGACTAAACTGTTTGACCGTTATGTTATAATAAAATTTATAGTTACTAATGTAGAAAAATACAATTGTTTTTTGATCAACATTTGTGAACACGTTTGAATATTTTATTAATGTCGCTGGTTATTTGCCTACTATACCTATAATGTTAATAGGGCCCACCATATGCCCATGTTATGTATGAACATACGGTGGGCCCTAAGGGGTACAGACCATATCAGTCGCGTACCATAGTCGAGACAAAAATATACTGCAGGACTTTTTTATTTTGTCGACAAAGTTTGGAACTTAGAATTTAGAGACCGATTTTCGCTAACCGCCACTGTAACCAAATGGGAACCCTTAACAAAACTACTTATGCCCATGACGTGTCTTTTTTACATGAACACGGGAAAAAATAAAACTTATAGATGAGGTTCGTTATAGCATTCAGACGTAGGTTAAGAGTGTAGATAATTTAATTTAATATAATAATTATAATAGTTGTTTAATTAGTTCGTTTGTATGTAGGATTTAGGGTGTGTCTACATAAATCCGGTTGAAAGAATCAAACATTGTTATTAATGCACTTCTTTTTTGTTACTTAGTAATAATATTAATGTTAGAAATGTACAGCGACAAAGCGGGTAAAAGTTATATTTATAAACTATAGTTGTAGTAACTAAATATTTTTGTGAGCATGTATTTGGGTATCTAGATTGGCGTTTTATAACTAAGGTTGCAAATAAGGCTGACCACGCAACAGCTGCTGTCGCTTGAACGACAGTTTCTATCTTGTCGCTTAAACTACTAAACGGTTGCATAAGTTGTTGTAGGCTTGGGCGTCCAATTTGTTGCGATCGTCGATACATGTGTGGTTTTTAAAAACACCCGTACATGATCGACGGTTACATGTTTGCATACAAGGATAAGCTACTAAATAGTAGTGTTGCCTGCTAGCTCTAAATTTAAACCACCTTAATTGTAATCGGCCGCGAAATTCGATGACACGGAATGTAATGTAGTTTCACTGCGCATTTTAGGGGGAAAGGTTATGACTGACTGAATTATCTGTTTCAAAAACTGTGTATTTCGTACCCCTAACACTAACCCCAACAGTATTTAGCGACAAATGAACTCCTTAAATATATTTTCCATTAAAATTTTGTGGGAAATTCCTGATGTTGGCAACGCTACTATTTAGCACCTATTTGGACAGTTGTGTTAACCACCATTGCTTAAGCGACAGTAGCCAACGTGCAATCAGCCTAAACACTATAAATAGTATTTGCCGATATAAATTTTTTCAATGTTTATCTTAGAATAAATTTCAAGTATTTGGTTTTAATATTAACGTTAAATGTATAGAACTGAATACAATTTTCACTATTTAACTTGTAATATGAAAAATATAATCTTGTAAGTGAGCAAATCGGCCAGCAAGCTTAATGAAAAACACATGTGATATATATTGTTTCGATTCAGGTGTACGAAGGTTGTAATCTATGTCCGTATGTAGTTAATCTTTTATACGTATCGGGCGTTTGGTAAGAGAGCGACTTATGGAGAAGTAAAAAGACGTATCTCAAACTAAAGCCTATAACTTAAACGGCGTATGTTCAAAGCCTTGTATGATTTAAATGAAAGGAACCCAACACAAAATGTGCATTATTTTTAACAAAAAAAATGTGTGCGTGTACTAGCGTATACTCGTAAGAAGTGAAACTTCTTTATGACGTTATTTTTCAAAAAATAATTTACTATAAGCAACTTTACAGAAATTGGTTAAATAAAGTTGAATTAGATAAAGTTTAATAAGAGGCTTTTATTAAACTTTATCTAATAATCTAATCTATAATAATCTATCTAATATCACGCGTGGTAGGGATAAGAAAAAGATGGCGCGTAACAAAAAAATATGGCGTGTAACGAAAAATAAAAAAAGATGGCGCGTAACAGAAAAAGATGGCGCGTAACGAAAAAATGTTACACTAAATTTTTTTCCAACCCCGATAAAGAAGTTTCATTCACTTCAACAACCCCGATAAAGAAGTTTCACTTCAATAAATTGGAATTCGCGTTTTGACGTAACATTTATATTTGTCCCTTTCTAGCAAGATATCGTCACTTGATTTGATAGATGATAATAGGTACTTTATTATATTAGTCGTTTTAAGTATTTGATGAAGTTTTGAGTTCGGTTACTTTTGTTCTCACTGTAGGTTTTGTCGAAAAGCGACTTTTGTTGTAGATAAAGGTCGTATGTCGAAGAAAAACCTCTTTGAAATGTGTTTAGAAGAAATATTTGAAGGAATGTGTTAACAATTGGGTTATTTGTCGTTTTTTAAGTAATCGTCGATATGAGTCGCTCTCTATTAAATGTATTGTTGCTCGAGCGTGCGTTTTCAGTAATTTTTGAAAATAAAATAGATTGTTTTCTGTACTATTTTTAATATTAGAGAAATGTTTATGAATTCTGTCGATGTCACACATCAAAAGTTACATCTAGTCGATTTGATTTGTAATATCGGCATTATCGTAGTAAAAAAATATCGACGTAAAAGATCGTAATCGCTGTAAGTTGTTTTTTGTAAATTTCAAACGCTGTACAAAATTTTCTATTGATGGTACCACGGGAATTAAATCTGTATAGATTTTTATTTCGATTTCTAATTTGCAAAAAAATAGTTTCGTTTTTAGTTTATTAGTTTTAGTTGACTATGCTATTTTGTTTTCTGTCAAAAATCTAAAAACGCATGCAACAGCTTTTAATATAATTCATTAGAGTCATAAAGTTAAATATTCTTATTTATTCTTTATAGAAAATAATATCTTATAATACAAAAAAATTGGAAACGCTAAAAAAATTACATTTAAGTCCGTTACGATTATATTCGTCCTACCGATTACAATTATTGGATTGTAAAAATCTAAGTTTTATTACGTATTACCCTTAGTACGAGTTTATAACACCCTCAAGACAATTGTTTACGTTTTCGTCTATCATTGAATGCAGGGCCTGATTAACACTTGGGCTAACTAGGCTGCAGCCTAGGGCGCGAGGATTGAGGGGGCGCGATGGTATTTTCGCATGCATTATTGATCTAGCATCATTGCATCTACCCTACATATTTCAACTAGACCGAGACAAAACACTAACACACCGGAGGATGTAGATTTGGCGACCTTTTTTTTGCTCGACAAGCTGTAGTTAATACTTTTAGGCCGACTGTAACACACCTGGTGGGGGCGCGTCCTTATAATTAGCGTAGAGCGGTCAGAATTCTTGATCAGTTGCTGCATGTATGCAGTAAAAGGTTAGGGAGTTATGTTACGCCCATATGCCGCAAATACAGAAACCGTTAATGACTAGCAGTAGGTACTCAAAGAAAGCTAATGCGCAAATACAAGGTGGTAGAACCAGTGTAGTTTGACCCCCGGAGAAGTACCGCCGCCACACCTATTTCTAGTGTGAAGCATTTCTTGCGTTTCGATAGAAGGGTGTGGTTGCCGACAAACTTTCACATGAGGCGACCATCATAGTCCTCAGGAGTAGCAACGCATCTGTGATTGACTTCAGATGGAACCCATGTTCTGTATGTAGTCGATTACAGATGTCCATGTGCGGCAGAAACCACTCACCATCAGGTGGACTGCGTGCTCGTTTGCTACTTCAGTCAGATAAAAAAAAATAGGCGTCGAATATTTTTACTTGTATCGACTTCATCCGCAAATAAAGACATTTTAGGCGCGAATACAAAAAAACGCGAATACAAAAGAAACCGTGCATGCGGAAATGAGCTTTACTTTGAGCATTGACGACCCGCGTGGCGGTGCGGTAACCATATCGATCTGATACGCAGTGGGTTCCGGGTTCGATTCCTGGCTAGACAGGTGTCTAATGAGTTTAGAATTTTGTTGTGTCTGGGTGTTTATGTATACGTACGTGTTTCTGTTTGTCCATAGCATCCACGACACAGGAGAAGATCCTACTGTGGGGCTATGAGTGCAGAAAACGATTTATCGTATAAGTAATGATTGAAAACGATTGTTTTGAAGAAATGTTAATTACTCTTACTAAGGGTGCGGTGTAATTTATGGGAAGCGATACTTTAAAATAAGTAAGTCATTATCTTGGGAGATAGGCAGCCATTTCTGCATCTTTTAGCATAATTTGTCTGATTTTGTCCGCCGAATTATTCTATTTTACAAAAGTGTAGCACTGCTGGAGACAGTGTGTGCAGATAGTAAGATACATACTTTCCAGCTTGGTTCTTTGAGGTCCCAACGCATCTTAGGTAAGACTATTCTTATCTGAAATTTATTATAGATTTAAACGAGTAAGGTACCAAGTGAACTAAATCCAGTTTGCTAATTGTCTATATTAAAAATATCAAATACCTTTTTTTCATTATTTGAATAAAATTTTTGAATTAATTATGATGGAGGGGTGGTTCTTTTTCGCTCATCGTATCAGGATAACCTACTGTGGGCTCTGATAGGGAATGTTAGCACGAGAATAAATTGCAGACTTGATTTTAACACACAGTATATTGCCGAATTAAACTTGTTACAATCACTGAATTAATCAAACTAAATTAAGTAGGCAAGTAATCGTAGCACTAAGAACGCGGGATGATTTAAGAGCCGTCCGCCTCAGCCGACCGCCAACGATAGACTGAGGTGTCGGCCATTAAACTGGTACAACCCTACCTTCATCGAACGCCACTAGATGGCGCTGGCGTTCCGGTGTTGCCACAATACCGCCATTTCCGACAACTATATTTTCAATTTTTATGACAGGTAATTATATTGTAGGTATATAGGCCTTAGAGGGCGCTTAGAAATTTGCATTTTTTTTTGGAACATTTAACAATTATTGCCAAACGATGCAGAAAAGGCTTGCCTCATGTATTTGTGTATGTATGTGTGGCTTTATGCTATATATTGACCTAATATAATCATTGTAGCATATCGACGCAGGAAAGCGAAATTGTCGTATCTCAAAAAAAATATGAATTTAAGTTGTATACATAAAAATAATTACATAGATCTTAATATGGTTTTATAAAAGTTATTAATACCTATTATTATGAATACGAATAGTGGAAAAAGATGCCGAATACATCGAATACTGAATAACAACCGAATATTCGGCGCATAAAATATAATTTACGATTTATGCATTACGTAATTTAAGCATTTGAATATAATTTAAAACAAAAAATACTAGACCATTTTTTGGTAAGTTGTTGGACCATTTTTTAATACTTTTTTGGCCTTCGAAAGACGAAGTTGAGATACACGAAGATTTCTGTCTTGCGTCGATATGAATTTAACATTGAAGGGTAGAAAGCAGTAACTGAAGAAGTTTGCCTTTGAATATGCCACTGCCAACATGTTAAGCGTATTTATAAATGTAATATGAAAGATTTGATTGTATTCGTAATATCGCTCTATGTATGAAATTAACGATTTATATTTTGATTATAGTTGGACCGTGAAGCAGAAAAGATCCTACAACTTTTACGTTTGAGTAAACGCAGTTCAAATTTTGTCTAAACCGTCAGTGTATTATACTAATATTATAAAGGCGAAAGTTTGTGAGTTCTTCACGTCTAAACGGCTGGAGCGATTTTCGTAAAATTTGGTAGGGAGTCAGCTGACACTCTGGATTAACATATAGGCTTTTTTACTTTGGGGATATATCTTATTCCCACGAGACAACAACATCGATTTTTATAAAGCGGGCGAAGCTGCGGGGTTCAACTAGTAAGACATAACATGTAGGTACATTTTAAAAAATAATATCTTTTGTGCATATATAAAACTTCATTAGTAGAACATGATATGTTTATAAATCGATTTCACATATGTTGACTGGATCTTTTCTGCTTAACAGGGTCCTTGATAGATGTAATTTAAAGCGTTGACTAGACATACAATTTTTGGTATATCTACAGAAATTGGTAGAAGACACGGATCGTAATAGTTGGAGTGGTTTAATCCTATGGAAGATATATTGGTAACAGTCAGGTAGTAAAAGCACGGTAGCGTGAAGCGGTTCATACGTTTCGATGGGAGTGTAGTTGCCGGATCACTTACCTACGAGGCGACCATTTTACTCGCCGTGAGTAGCGAGCACAAAATCGCCACTTTAAGGGGGTAGGTCTAGTTAGAATTTTAAAAAATAGTTTTTTATTCTATTTTCTAAAAGTACATTGTCTTGCGCGTATTTACCGACTAGCTGCGTCTGAATCAGACCATTATTTGCTGAAATACGTAATTTTGAAGCAAGCCGTGTTAGAGCTATACCACGGTAATGGTATTTACAGTATTCTAACTTACAAACGCACGAAACGCAAGTTACGCGCCTCGATTTTGGTATGCACTCGGTATGCAACAGCCAACGAATATGCCGTAGTGACGAGCGGGTGTGACGTTTTTTAAGCAGTGGATCTTTTTATTTAAATGTAGCGTAAATCTATGTAGCGAAGAGCAGTTGTAAACTATATTAGGCTGTTTTTGATTGCTTTAATTGTGCATAAACAAGTCCAGTGTTAATAATTTTTATTTTGGTTGGTAAAATATTATTCAGTGTGAAATATAAAACTATTATTTGTGTACGATTTGTTATTAAGTCTCTCAAATATTAAAAGAACGCGTTGTTTAATATATACATAATAAAAAACATAATAAGTAATAAAGAAAGTCAAGTATGCAGATGTAAATAAAATACTTTAGACGGGTAGCCCTAACGCATACTCTCGTCCAGCGCGTCTGTAGGTATAATATTCAAGGACAGGGCAAAGTTAGATTACTGTTTGATACTAGTACTGTGGCTATACTAAGTAAAACAGAACGTGCCCAAAACTTTAATCTCGTTTTTCTCGAAATCATGTTTTTGAAGTCGGTGATCACTGTAACTCGAAAACGGCTTTACTGATCGGGTTCACATTTTTATCACTTCTTTTTTTGGACAATTTTTTTTTGACGGTTAAAAATATCAGCGAAGGTTTGGTCAAAATAAAGGACTTTCAACGTCCGCTATGTAAAAAAATAAAATTTTACAAAACTTTTTATAGAGAAGTGATAAAAAATTCAATTTTTTTTAAATTCTAACTAGACCTACCCCCTTTATTCGCTAGTCTAACGATGGCTATTGGCTAGGCAGACTACGTTTTTAGATGTATCAAGTATTTGCCGAAAATTTTAGGTCCCTTTCGGTACCGTGCAGACGCGCCGTGACTCTCAGAAATTGTATTGAAAATTGACATATTGTCTGCAACGTCCCGTGTCTGATACGTTCAATGTCTGTAGATATAACTAAACCCTAATTACTATGAGTTTAAGCGTCACCTTTCATCTAATTTGTGCAAAAAATTAGTCGATAGATGCTGCATATCTTCAGTTTTTAATAGAATATCTACCATGTCGTATCGACCTAGTCTCGCCGAAAATTAGATTATATCTGAAACATTATTTTTTCGAATGCGTAGTTTAAATGCTAGCTGTAAATCATTGTACATTTCGACTCATTTCTGGATATTTTTCTACAAGATTGATTACCTATGATCTTTCCAAAAGGTTTGCTGTTTTTTTATCACACATGACTTCCAAATTGTAAAGGTGAAAAAGACTGTCTTAACAGTACGATTCATTCAGGTAAACGCAAGTATTTGCATGTCTAGGATTTTCTCCTGTGTCGTGAGTACCATGGAGACACACAAGACAAATACTCATTCAGATACCCGTCTGGCCGGGAATCGAACCCGGGACCCATTGCGCGTCAGACCGGTGTGGTAACCGCTCCGCCACGCGTCAAAAAGCAGTCCTTGCGTTTCAAGAAATACCTGAATTTTTCGTAGTGTACGGACAACGTAAGTAGAAATTGATTCTAAATAATTATTTGGTACCAGTGCGACAGAAGTCGTAGGTAATCGAGGCATTTTACGGAAAGCAATAAAAATATAGCATATTATGACTGTTTTGAATATTCGGGCCAAGATTCTATAATTGTTGCTAACTATGGCTAAAATATATTTCGGATTTATTCATGGGATACAGCATTGTTTTTGAATGTCTACAGCGAACTTGGTGTTAAAACGCCTTATTTCTAAATGAAATCAAAACTTGTTAATCTCAATGACGGCCGGTTTCGTGCCGAAAATTAAGGGAATTTTATGTCATTTAACGTAAATAATTCAGGAAAAATTTAGATCCTTACGTTATAGTGTAACAGTAGGTAGCCATTTTGTATTCTATTATTTAATGCCTATAAATAGGTACGGGCAGAGCTAAGTTAGTTATTTTATATAAATATAATTAAAACCTGAAGAAAATGCCTCGTTCGCTGTAGTAATTAAAAATAAGCTTGCGGAGTTATTCTGCATATACAATACCAAGATTTATACAATTAGATACGCCCTAAAACAAAAAAAAAGTAAAAATGCTCAAATATGTAACGGTTTTTTCTACTGTATAAAATTTAACAGTGAAAAGATAAATCTTAGTCTAAGTTAAAACAATATTTAGTTATTGTTTAGTATTCAATTAATTGATACATTTTAATATGTAATGGGTACTCACGATAGCGGTTTTAATTTGTGAA
This sequence comes from Spicauda simplicius, assembly GCA_949699795.1. Taxonomy (NCBI): domain Eukaryota; kingdom Metazoa; phylum Arthropoda; class Insecta; order Lepidoptera; family Hesperiidae; genus Spicauda; species Spicauda simplicius. Next base: position 7,158,874 of record OX453085.1, read on the forward strand.
TACCCGTTATGCTTAAAAAATCAAACAGGTGAAGTGACTTTGTCTTATTATAACAGTTCATTTAACTTCAATAAAAACTTCAAAGTATTTTGAAGGTTTTATTCAACACGTAGAGACAAATAAGTTTCCATATAACTAAAGTGAATAATAAAGTTTTCGTATATAATTTAATTCCAGAGGAAATACCTATAAATTACATATTTGCGTAGAAAATCACGTTAGGGCGTATCTACATACCTAAATCTATGGTAACCATCCGTAAAGTTAATGTTCTAACATTTTCCAAAGATACAGTACGTTCTAAATTTATTTTTATAGAAAATCTTCAGGAGGAACGCAACAAACAACCGTGTACATATAGCTGTAATTGAATAAAGTGTTCTTTCTGATATTGTTGTTTTAATTTAGTGTTAATAAGTGTACTAATTGAAGATGTTTGTTTATAAGATTAAAGCAGCAAACGAGCATGCAGTCTATCTGATGGTAAGTGGCCATTGCCGCCCATGGACATCTGTAATCAACTTCATACGGACATGAATTCTATCTGAAGGCAATCATAGATGCGTTGCTACTCCCGAGCGATATCATGGTGCCTCATGTGAAGTGTGCCGGCAACTTTCCAACACCTTTCTATCGAAACGCAAGAAATGCTTCACGCTAGAAATAGGTGTGGCGGTGGTACTTCCCGGTCGAACTATACTGGTTCTACTGACAATATTAGTTTTGATTATCTCAAGAAACTATTTATTATATGGCTGAAATATTTTTTTGAAATCCTAAATTACGTAACAATTTTTATCAATTCATCTTTATATATTACAGCTGACCCGGCAAACTTCGTTCCACCTAAAAGTAAAAAATCTAAAGTTATCAGTGTTTCTCCACTACATAATACCCAAAAACCTTCCTCTTGAATCACTCTATCTATTTAAAAAACGGCATAGAAATCCGTAGCATAGTTTTAAAGATCTAAGCATACATAGGGACTGACAGCGCGCAGCGACTTTGTTTTATACTATGTAGTGATGTGCCTTTTTATTTCCATCTTAAGTATTAATAATATACCAAATATAACATTTAACTACTTAAATAATACTCCTACAAACTTAATAATAAACGACTCTGGACTCTTTCAAATGAGCAACACTAATATTATTAGTAAGAAGACTACATTTAACTTTTAAAACTGCTGAAAGAAAATCCAAAAATATTACTCATATAAAAAACTTTTGGGCATTGACATGTTAATCAAGTAGTATTTTAGTAATTTATGCTTTTATTATGTATGTACAGTAACAATCAATTAACAAGTTTATGATTTGTTTATTAAGTTTATAATCACAGAATGGATGCATTTTATTACGTAACGGGTACACGATATGCGGCTTTTGAATTCTCGACGTTATTTTGACCCAGCTACATTGATCGTCACGGCGAAACTGCGATAGTGAGGGGAGAACGGTATCAAATCAAAAATTAATTTGCTAAGGTACAAATGTATCGTCCCTGTAGTTCCGGGATCAGAATAGGGCTACAGCATCCCCTGCCTGTCGTAAGAGGCGACTAAAAGGGGCTTCCGGGGTTGCAGGCGTCCCTAGGACGGCGGTATTTGTGGTCGCGAACCGTCGTAAAGACTAGACGGAGCGGTGGGCCCAGCCACCCATCTGGGAGAAGCCGGATGGGGCAACGCGCTCAGAGGATTCCGGTTTCCGTCGGTCCGAGTTCCCGAAGTCTTCTTTATAGCGCCGAGGACGGCCACAGGGGGGGTTTTAGTGCGGTAAAAATCCCACATAACTCTGCGTCGCTCCCACGGCGTCGGGTACCTTTTGAAGGTTTCCCCCTCGAGAACAAAAAAAAAGGTATTTCGTTTGAAAAAAAAACATTTTGCCATTTGAAAATTTTGCCATTTCGGTGTGCAAAGCAGTATCGTATTAGAAGTGGTAGATTTACCTGTCTACCATCCGTCTAATTCGTTTTTGCTTTTAAGGTTCCGTATAACGACACTGACTGTATCCTTGTCACACCAAACTTTTGTACTATTTGTTACTTTAAATAAACTATCGGCCAAAAAAAATCTAAAACCTCATATCGTAAGTAACCATTACATGTTCTTCTTTATAAAAATAATTGTTTGCCTGTATGTCCTCTATAGAATCGTACTACTATTAATTTGATCATGTGATGATCTTAAGCAAAGTTGTTATTCATGAGCTCGCAAAGGTAACTGGCGTATTTTTATTTTGTGATGACGTAGCAACGCGCGCAGGGTATGGCTAGTATTAAAATATAAAACAAGTTAGTACTATAATATGCCAGACGTCTTGTCTTATATATTGTCTTTATGTGGATCGTAACACAAAATACTGAAGATTGAAAATAAAAGAAATAAAAACAATCGTATATTTAATAGAAATATAAACACTCAAGTTTTTCAAACATGGAATGTATTTGTGAAATATATAAATTGACAAAAATACGTCATACATACTTTGGCATATGCATCATTAATTAAAATACCTACTATATTAAAACACTACACTCAGCATTCGAATTGTAGGTAATTACTACACAAAATTCTAAAACGTTAAAAACTGTAATAAGAGCGCATTCACATTAGGTCACAAGTAGCGCGGCCGCAGCGCGTCAGCCACGCGACTTAACGAATGTTTTCTTATTATTGAAATAATTATTCAATATTATTTTTTACTATTATTTCCATTATAAAGGTACAGCGCGGCACCCAAATCAAAAAATCCCGCGGATATAGTCGTAAAAAGAATGTGAAAGCGCTCTAATAGTTTTTAAAATTTGACATTTTTATGATTTAGGTAACATTTAATTCGATATATAAGTATATATCTAATATCTATAACATTATAATTTTAACATAAGTATATTTTTATTTTGACCAAATCTAGAAATATTGGCATAAATAGAAAAATACAATTTTAGAAAAAAAATAATCGGAAATAAAATAGTAAGTAGGCCTTCTTAATAGACAATATTTATACATAGCAAAGGAACTTTCCGTTAACAAACACAATATAAAAATAATTAACGATTGTCAATTCATTAGTATATAACATTAAGATAAAAATAAATATTTTAAACATAATTTTTATCTTTAAATCAGTCATTTCGACGGCGATGATTGAAAAATTATGCTCAGATTTAAAAGCATAATAATATTACAAATAAATACATAGCTCTATAATTATCGAACATAAGTATTTTAGTATTAGGAAAAATTGTATGAAAAATATATTTCTTATATCCAAAATCTTATTCTCACACAGAACAATTTTCAAATCTCGTGTAAATAATTATACATACTGAAATTATTTTGAAAATATTATTCAGTTTCCTATAGAATCATTGAAGTGAAACTTCTTTATCGGGGTTGGGAAAAAAATTAGTGTAACATTTTTTCGTTACGCGCCATCTTTTTCTGTTACGCGCCATCTTTTTTTTTTCGTTACGCGCCATCTTTTTCTGTTACGCGCCATTTTTTTTTCCGTTACGCGCCATCTTCTTCTTATCCCTACCACGCTTGATATTAAATAGATTATTATAGATTAGATTATTAAAGTTTAATAAAAGCCTTTTATTAAACTTTATCTAATTTAACTTTATTTAACCAATTTCTGTAAAGTTGCATATAGTAAATTATTTTTTGAAAAATAACGTCATAAAGAAGTTTCACTTCTTACGAGTGTACGCTAGTAAATAAGTTTGTTAAATTGAAATGTTCTAAAAAGTCTCATTACAATTGTTTTAAACATTAGCGGATCAATAGTTTAGTAGCCCCTTCTCAAAATCTGAAATCAGCACTTAAATCCACCCTTTACGTGATAAAATTTCAGAAATAACAATATCTAGAAGACATTTTTGCTTATGCCATATTTTTTAAACATTCAAATCTTTCGAAAAAAGCTGGTACAGCTATTGGTTTTATAAATACAAAACTGTTGTTAACATTGATTAATAAAATTACAATATACATTTTTGACTAAATTTTGAGATACAGACCCGATGTTCAGTATTTATTTCGAAAATAAAATGACCCATTAGAAAAGGTTAATTCTTAAACACGTAGAAAATATAAATCGACGCGCCCCTAAAACAAAATCGTACATGAAAAATTACTAATTTACAGTATGAAGCTTAGAAGTTTTTGGACATACAAACATTGATTACTTACGCCAAGAAAGACGATCTATCGAAAATAATTGTAATAGCTATTTAGAAACTAATTAAATAAGTTCCTTAATAGCTATTACAAGCAAATACTTCATACTGTAAATTGGTAATTTTTCATTTACGATTTTGTTCCAGGGGCCCGTCGAAATTTGTATCGAACTTTTTAAGAATTGTTTTCAAAAACGATTATTCCAAATAAAAAAACTAAAGTACATTAAGCATTATGATATTTTAAATAAATCAACAAACAAATTTGATTTAGATAATTATAACAGAATTACTGTTTTGTCTGTGATAGTTGAAAAGGCGTATCTAACTAGAATCCAAAAAGTTAATAAAAATCATATCATAATTTATGATAATCAAAATTATGTTAAAATTGCAATGGAGCGAGATAGGAGAATATATTGGCAAAGCATTTGTTACTCAATCCCAGGGTTACCAAGTCTCAAAAATGTATTCCTCCTCAAGCCTTCATTAAAAACCCTAAAATTTCCCATAATGAATTTTTAATTCGAATTCTTCGTGGCAACCTGACCTGACGACGAAAAAAAAAGTCCGTAAAGTGCATCGGGTGTAGTGCATGACCTTCTTTTTTTTCGTCGTGAGGCGAGATTTCCCTTTAAAAACACCTATATGTTGAAGTTATGAAAACCCCTAAAAATTTTACACCCCTAAAAAAATCCCCATCCTACTTGATTATCCCCTAAATTTGGGGAAAACCCCTAAGTTGGGAACCCGACTCAATCCTTCAGTGTGTATGAAATGAAATGTCTTTATTTTTGTATAAGCCTACGCGGGAAATTACAAATTGTCAGTTACATTTTTTTTTCTTTCACTACCACCGGATCGGAACACGATGTCAACTGAGAAGATCCAGCAAGAAACTCAGCGGGTTTGTCTTTTTTGTTATTTATATAGTTTTTTTAATATAATTACAATCATGTTTTATTACTCACATGGCAATAAAAGTTAGCTCCAGTATCATTTGGCTATCCAAAAAAAATTTAAGACTTTGCCTTTTTAACTATCAGGTGCAGCATGAATTTGGTAAAATACGTAAGGAAGCACTGAAAATACGCTCAAAATTACAAAAAAAATAGGTTTTTAAATATCAATACATAATTTTTAAATCATCTCCGTTCCACCTCGTCGAGTCCTCTGCGCTTACTTCTTCTTTTTCATCTGCTTTGCCTTCTTCTTCTCTTCTCTCTTCTTCTCTTTGTCTGTTATTGATTTGTAGAGTTTATAGCCGAAGAATACTGACAAGGAAAAATTTTTGAAATTAATTTCGATGCGCTTTTAGTATGATGGATATGTCTTCTTATGTCCCATTGCTGGGGGTAAGTTTTTTTCCAAAACTAAGTAACACTGATTCAATGCGGATTGGGAGTGATGCGATGCGATAAGGCAGACGGGCCACCTGGAGGAAAGCAGTCACCGTCGCCTATGGACATTTGCAACACCAGAGGAGTCGCCAATGCATCGCCGGTCTTGAAAGAGGGCAATTTTTACACTTTTCTTGAAGAACCCCATGTCATAGCGCTCCGGGAATACCTCAGGAGGAAGCTCATTCCACTCTGCACGATCGCGGCAGAAAGGAGCGCGCAAACCGAACCGTGGAGGACCGCCACGAGTCAAGTTGATGTGGATGGAACATCCGTCGATGAGTGGTCCGATAAAGGAAAGGTGATGTGGGCAGATCAAACAGTTCCTCGGAAGAATGTGCGGATAAGTGGCCACGTTGGATTCACTAAAGGACTTATTGGGAATATAAGATTATTTTTAATCTTCTATGCCCAGTGCTATGCAAGATTTTACGAAATTACATCCCTACTAATATTATAAATGCGAGAGTAACTCTGCCTGTCTGTCTGTCTGTTGCTCTTTCACGCCTAAACTACTGCACCGATTTTTATGAAATTGCGTACAAAGATAGTGGTGACCTTGGGATCCAGTATAGGCTACTTTTTATTTCAAAAAATGGGTTGAAAATGTTAAAATCGAGCATAAATGTTTGTATGGTAGTTCGTTTTTGACAAAGAGATGTACTAGTAAACTATATAGTCGAAAAGATTTGAATCGTTGTAATCCGTTGTAGGTATAGAAAAACTTTCCCCACATGGAAACAAAAAACGAATTTTAAACAAGTTAATAAAAACAAAAAACGATTTATCAAATCAACTTTTAAAAAATATATGTTGCATGTTTTATGGATTGTATTCTATAGAATAATATTTACTGGAAACAACTTTATTTGCTCGGAGTAAGAAGCAAGCACGTTAGGCATTAGCGGACACCCATCAATTCTCAAGCACACGACGTTACTTAAGTCACACATATCAGCCCCTTTAAGTTCGGCGCTGGACATCCTCCCTGCATGTTTTTTTGTTGCTAATGGCATGCGTGTTTGTGGCCGCAGTGGGTGTTGATGTAACACAGGAAGACGGTATTGCTGGTAGTGACAGTATTGCGCGGCGACCGAATCAAGAAATTCCGTAACGAAAAATCGTAATACCCTCTTATCCGTTATACCGTTTTATCTCCAAATTCATTCAAAGCAAGAATGACAAGGGTTTGGTTTGGAGTGAGCAAATATTGATAAGACCTCAAACAATAATTCTCGTATTTCGTGCTCTTATTTAATTCTTACTTTAATATTAAAGCTAACAAGCTCTTTTTAGTTGCAATATGTGAAAGCAAATAAATGGTGTGTTGTAATATTATAATGTAAGATAATTAGTTTTAATGCACTGTATGTTTTCCGAATAAAAAATAAAATAAAAAAATACCCCCCACTCCGCCTACTATTTAGCGCGCCGAGCGTTCGCTTAACGTGTATGTATATGGCACGTACAAAAATGAAAGACTCCGAGTGCCGCTCGTTTTTTTATAATCCTTCAGTCGCCTTTTACGGCATCTACAGAAGGGAAGGGTGATACTATTCCAGACAAACACCATACGGCGTTCCATCCATCAGCCCTTTGAGGTCCACTGCTGGACATAGGCCTCCCCTAAATGACGCCACTCCAACCGGTCCTGTGCCTTCTGAATCCAACTAACATAACTTCATATCCATAACTTCTGAATCTCATACGGTGTTACCACTAAGCAATCAATTGAAAAATTGACCAAAGAATCATTTAAATATGTAACAGGTACAAGCTTACACACTTTCTACACTCATAGCCCCATACTAGGGTTTTCTCCAATGTCGTGGGTACCATGGAAACACACAAGACGAATACACAAACACCCAGACCCAGAACATGAATCTAAACTCATCATTCACATACCTGCCTGGCCGGGAATCGAACCCGGAACCCATTGCGCATCAGACCGGTGTGGTAACCGCTCCGCCACACGGGTCGTCAAGGTACTCATGATATGCGGTTTTTGATTTCTTTTTGCTGATATTTCGACCTAGTTGCATGGATCTTTTGACGACGACTTTGACGACCCGCGTGGCGGAGCGGTTACCATACCGGTCTGAAGCACAATGGGTCCCGGGTTCGATTCCCAGCCAGACTGGTATGTGAATGATGACTTTAGATTCATGTTCTGGGTCTGGGTGTTTGTGTATTCGTCTTGTTTGTGCCTAGTGCCTAGTGTGGAGCTATGAGTGTAGACCTTGAAACTTTCGTCGTGACTACAAAGAAAGTTTCAGCTAAATTAATTCAAAACCCACGTATCGTAAGAATTATATTTGTCTGAACTCCTAAATTAACCATAAAGACACCCACAATATGATATATGTAAAACATACAAAATAGGTCATTATATGTATAAAATTATTGTCAAATATATAATCTAATCTCGAAAATAATTTAAGTAACGACTGTGATTGACAGATAAGTTATTTACTAATCCGATAAATTGTAGTATATTTTTTAAATAGTACTAATTATGATAAGCATTATTTAATATAAGTATCTAATGCTATAAATTACAATTACAACCGAATATAATACAATAGTTGGCCCGGCGAACTTCGTTTCGCCTAAAAGTCAAAAACTTAAAATTATCAGTGTTTCTCTACTATATTATACATAAAACCCTTCCTCTTGAATTAATCTATCTATTAAAAACACTGCATTAAAATCCGTACCGTAGTTTTAAATATAAGGATACACAGGGACAGACAGCGGGAAGCGACTTTGTTTTATACTATGTAATGATTAATACTATCACGGAATTGATATGATAATATTTAACGGGTACAATAAGAGGTTTTTTAAATCTTATTGCAGATCATTGTCACTGCGAAACTGCGTTGTCGAGAAGAGACAAGCACTAGTCGTTGATTATTCTATCTACCCTACGTCTAGTTCGTTTTTCTTTCCTTATACACACACGAGCAATTTCGACGTAACTGTAACATGTAACTGGGTTAAAATAAAAACAAATCGAATTCTTAAACCACTAATCGTGAGTAGAAGTTATTTTTTATATCTGATAGAAGCAGCAAACGAGCTTAGAGTCCACCTGACGGTAAGTGGTCACTGGCGTCCTGCGACATCTGTAATCAACTTCATATAGAACATATTATCTGAAGAGTCAATCACAGATGCGTTGCTACTCCCGAGGTCTATTATCTTGCCTCGTATAAAAATGTGCCGGCAACCACACCCTTCCAACGAAACGCAAGAAATGCTTCACGCTAGATGTATTGCGGCCACGCCTTTAAATCGGTGTGGCGGTGGTACATCCTCTGTCGAACTACACTGGATCTACCACCTTCTAAAATTTAAAAGTTACAACAAAATATGGTGAGTACTACTTTAAATTGTTAAGAGTAATTTATTTATTATTCGAAAGACAAAATACAGCTTAAATTATCTTTAGAGTTCGTATTCTCGTATATCGTTTTCATATGCATTAAAAAAATACCCCTAATCCTATAAATATAAGTACACAAACATTTAAAAAGTCTGATATCTACAAACGAGCCATCAAATTCGAACGAGTCACACACAGTTATACAGAAGTATAACATTTTCTCGTTAAAATTGTACTACGAATACAAATACAAATGACAGGGTACCGTTAAGTTTAGAGAATAATGCTGGATTTTTTTAGTAAGTATCTTGACATAAACAAAATTTGATAAAACTTTTACGTCTATTTAGTTTTAGTTTAATTATTCGAGCTAAAAATGCATTTCTAATAACATATGTGCCTGAGTTGAACCGTAAATCACTTGATTTCATACCACTAGATCATCATTGGCACGCTACCTACCAACAAGAATGATAATCAGCAACGCAGCACCAGCTATCATCGCCAGATTGTAAAAGACTGCATCTCCTATCGCCTCTTCAATGCCACTGAAGTCTAAGTTCTGTTCCTGTAGCTTCATTGATATTTTCGTCGCTACCGCTTCCTTCAGCTGCGCTGCAAACTGCACTTTCTCTGCTTCGGGCATCGCTTCGTACTGCTTCAGAACTCCTTGAAGCTTCTGCCTTATTTCCTCGGACTCTTCGTCTTCTGGTGTTGTTGCTACTATCTTTTGCAGCATCGAGAGAACGTCTGCATTTTTCAGAGTCTCTGTTAATTTCTCCTTTATTGCGTTCCCGATACTCATTTTTATTCCTTCTGCTGGAGTGTCTTCCATTTTCTTTGAAAGTAAATGTTCAATTGTTTTAGGGATACGAATTGTTACTTGGTTGATTGTAATTTGGTTTGTAGTCAAGGTGTTTTGTATGTAGATTTTTATATAGGTATTTGATCAACGGAATGCAATTAATTAAGCTATTACAAGATATGGCAGTCGAAATTATGAAAGAGAAATGTTCAAATATAATTGCATACTTATGGTAGCCACACACGATACAGTATATTTGGGCAAGTCTGGACTTGCCCAATTATACTGTATCGTGTGTTGGAAGAATATTGCGCAAGTTGTTCACTTGCACAAGTTCTTTAAAAAGTTCCAAATTTCAATTCTCAACTTGTGCAAATTTGCTTTTGTTCAAGTTTACTTGAACGTGTGTGGGAGCGCGCGCAAGTTTCAGTACTGTTCTAGCCACCTCCATGCTTGTACGAATATCAGTGAAATGATATTTGTGCAAGCATGCTTGAGCCGTTTGTGGTCGGCTCCGAAATACGTGAATTTGTACAAGTCCAGACTTGCCCAAGTATACTGTATCGTGTGTGGCTACCATTATATTCGATACAAATCTGCACATCTTCTCAATAAAACAAAAACAAACTCGAGATTGCGGCACTTATTTATGAATACTTTTCACTTAAAATCGATCGTTCAGCATAGAAAAACTTATGTCCCGTGACTCCAAATAGCGCACGCATAATTTTAACTGAACTAAGAATCGAATAAGATTTCTACAACACTAAATAATCGTGTCTCTTACACAGAAAATAACAACTAAGACTATTTCATCTCGGTCCCTTTAAAGTATATTTATAACGTGGTGCAACTCTTGGCTAAAGATAGAGAAATTCAACTACTAACTAGAACTAAAGATAGAGAAGTTGTCTACTACTATACTAGTCACCCGTCGCAACGTCCCAAATTCAACCTTATTCAACACAGAAACTTAACATGATATTATCCAAAGTAGCAGGAAAATTTCTCAAATTTAATTAAACTGTATAATTTTCAAGTTATTTTAAAAAGGTCAGAAGAGGATTGACTAAGCTGCATAAAAAAGCAATATCGCTTTTTATTTTATTATTTATTATTATTATTTGTGTTTTTTATAGTCAAACATTGATCTTATTTCGTTATGTAGTGTGTGTAATGTGTTTTTAGTTGATTTTATGTATCTTTCATACGTCATTTGCCGGATACCAAGTATTTGCTTTACGTCTTAATTTAAGAAATGAAATGTCTTTATTTTGTATAGGCCTATGGGGACACTTACAAATTGTCCGTTACATTTTTTTCTCTTACACTACAACCGGACCAGAACACGACCTCAACTGGGAAGATCTGGCAAGAAACTCAGCGGGTTTGTCTTTATGTTTTTTATTTTTATACACATATATTTAAATGTAATTACAATCATGTTTTTTACACGTAATGTAAGAAAAAAATGTAACTGTCAATTTGTAAGTGCCCCCGTAGGCCTATACATAAATACATATCATTTCAATAAGATAAATATGTAATAATTGTAACTGATATAAATTATTTAACATTATTTCGACCGCCACATCTTGCTTCACTGATAAAAAAGATATATAAACAAACATATTCGATAATATATTATTAATAAAATAATACAAACTCACCGTCTATTGATGTCAGTACCTACCGATACACTGGATATCTATAATATATATTTGATCGTATGTCTTAATGCAATATCGCTTATTACGTGTTCTTATAGAAATTATCTCTGTTATTCATTTTACGTTGAAATCGTCAATGTCGATAAGTAAATGAGATAAAGGTAATATACCTATAATATTCTCGTGTCACAGATTTTGTTGCCATACTCCTCCGAAACGGCTTGACCGATTTTTACCAAATTTTATATGCTTATTCAGTAGGTTTGAGAATCGGCCAACATCTATTTTTCACACCCCTTAAGGGTTGTCCACCCTTAACATTTTTTTTATATTTTATATGGCAAAACAACGTTTGTCGGGACAGCTAGTATTATATGTTCTATACAATATGACGTTCATTTGTTTCTTCTGTACGCTTTTCAAATATACAATTTTATGGAATTTTGAGATGTTTTGCGTAAGACATCAAAGTATTTTGATTTGACCTTTTTTTTTGTTCTCGAGGGGGAAACCTTCAAAAGGTGCCGTGCCAGACGCCGTGGGAGCTACGCAGGGTTATGTGGCCGTCCTTGGCGCTATAAAGAGAACTCCGGTTTATGACCTACAACAGCTATTTACACAATAAGTAATTCATGTATTTTAACTTAGAAGTAAACAACGTAAAAACAAACTTGATTTTAAAATTCACGTTTAGGTTACATTTCATCCATTATGTAACTGTAACGCGGAGAAATACACAGGCTTTTATCTTGTTATAAAGTAGTTTATAATAATATATCGCATTGTAAATGTAAAAGGTTATTGCTAAAGGAAAATTGACTTTGACAATTCCTATTGCCATCAAGCAGTCGCCATGGCGACACCTAATAAGCACAGTGCGTTATCGAAGAATTGTTTACGCAATTATCAAGAGCGGACGGCGATTTTGAGTTTATCATCTTTATCAAAACCAGGCCTGGACCGATCCTGATAGCGTATCTGCATTTTGAATTTTCAAAATGTGTATTTGATTAATTCAAAGTGAAGTAAAAATCTTTAATTACATTTTACCTCCCGACTAAAAATATGACCCGACTAAAAATATGAAAAAAATATGATATAAAATGCTATATGAAAAACGTAACTACATTTCAGGGAGCATTACAGTATCCAAAAAAATATCTCTCAAAATTCACGATATCTGATTGATCCCCGACATTGACTTTCATATTTCTTATATTTTCAAATATCTATAACACTGAAAGCTATATTTCATATATTCCTTTTCGAGTTCGATCTTCTTTTAATCAACAACCCCAGTCATAAATCAACAGGCCAAGTATGATACACAGTCGAACTTCAATCAATGACAATTCTTCCTGTCCCGTAAATATTTCGATAAATCATTCTGTGTTATAAGGACACAGAGTTTGCTAGAATGCCAAATATGTCACATGCCCGAGTTTATTAGAAGCCTGAGCGTGTCATACACCCGAGTGTCACCAATAATATTCACTGTAAGACAATTATCACACTGCTCTACAACGACTAAATTACACGAATAACGTGCCGCTCTCCCACACGGTGAGGTGTTTGTGGTGTGTTTAACCCTGCATGTTTTCCAAACAAACTAAAGTACTTACGTTCAACGGTAAACGTATCAAGACAATATTTGATAGAAAATGTCACAAACCCGAGTTTATTAGAAGCCCGAGAATGTCATATACCCGAGTATGACACAGAGCATGTATCATATTACTCTACAAGGCAACATTTGTTTGCCAATACAAATAGGTGTATTCAATGTGTTTTCTAAAGAAATTAAGATACCTAGATTTAATATTAAGAACCGTTGTCCCAGACACTTTCATGGAGCGCGTCGCACTCTAATTGACTAACCTCAAAAACAACAAAGCAAAATAAAAAACCCTTACATATAATAGAAAATATGATGACAACGAACAGAATCCCGAGGGTAGTTCCAGATCCCGAAGCACCAAAGAGTTTTGGCGCGTCTCCCGTTAACAAGCTCCTTAGGTTTTCCTTCATCTCGTCCGCCATGTCTGAAGCGTCCAGCATCTCCAGAATCTCCTTCCGGGACATCTTCGAGGGATCGGAATTAGCGAGAAGTTGCTCCAGTTTTTGTAGGCTTTCGGTATTTATGTCTTCCATTTTGGCTTCTATTTTATGGTTCAGGTTAGGTTAGGTAGGTTGGATTTTTTTTTTAAAGGTTGGTTGGAATTGTATTGGGATGGATACGAATTTTAAAGATTAATTTAATTTATTCCCGGTTTCCAAACAAAAGCATTTATTTAGTTTCTAAGTCTTTTTAATTCGGGAGTTTTCTATTCATATTTTTTTCGTTTTCTAGAAATTACGGGTCGAGGGTAGACTACAAAATTCTGTACTTCACTTTAATTTTAATTTTGGCTTAAGCAACTTAAATCACTCACAGAGTCTCTGAGTTTATATAACTCAGAAGTAAGTTCAAAAATTTAAAAAAACCACTACCAAGTTGATCTTAAAAAAGTATTCAAAAAATTATTAATGACGTTATCAATGATAATATTTAATTATTATCATATTATTAATATAATCATGATAACATTAAATTATTATCAATTTACTGATATGATATGTTTCAAACATAATATCATATTTTAATGTTTTTTTTTTATACACGCTCGTACATTTTACTTATTTATATGAACACTACCTGACCCGGCAAAATTCGTTTTGCCTAATAGTCAAAAATCTAAAATTATCAGTGTTTCTCCACTATATTATACACGTATTATACATAAAAACCTTCCAATTGAATCACTCTATCTATAAAAAAACTACATTAAAATCCACGTAGTTTTAAAGAACTAAGCATACATGTAGTCGATCGTTCCCAATAAATACACAACCAACTCTTTATCTTTTTCATTTTGGAAATAAATTAGCGATTGGCGTTATTAGAAGGCTCTAAGTGAAGTGAAGTGTGAACAAAATGGATTTTTTCATATGCTATAGTGATGTAGGGAATGTTAATTTGAATTCGCGAATGCAAGTGCGAATACCCCTTACCGAGATTCGCGAATGCGATTGATAATTTTGTTAAGCTATTGCATAGGTTTTATTTGCTTTGAGCGCGGCGACCGAATCAAGAAATTTCGTAACGAAAAAACCTAACACCCCCCACTCCGCCTACCATGTAGCGCGGCCAAGCGTTTGTTTAACGTGTATGTATATGGTAAGACTACGAAGCTCGCACGGATCGAGACGAGCTGCTCGGAAATCGGACGAATACGTAAGCAGCTGTTTGTGAGAAAGTACATAGTATGAAACAAAAATCTTCAATTAATATTAAAGAAAAAAAAATACTGCTTAAATAAATAAACAATTACAATCGCATAAGTTGATAAAAATGTTATGCAATAGCTTTACCGCGGCAATCCCCGAGTGCCGCACGTTTCCATTTTTTTGTCAATTTTTGGTGTAGGGGGCCAGAGGGTCTGCATTTGGCGACCTTTTTTATTAGTTGACAAACTTCAGTTTGATTTAAATTTGGATAGATAGCGACCTGTTTTTGCAAAACAATGCAATTCAATATTCTCAAAAAATCGCACAATTCTTGCGAATACGAATACGATTTCATTGTTCGTTATATCACTAATATGCAATCATACTAATATTATAAAGGCGAAAGTTTGTGTGTATGTTTGTTACTTCTTCACGTCTAAACGGCTGGAGCGATTTTCATAAAATTTGCTAGGGAGCTAGCTGACACTCTGGATTAACATATAGGCTACTTTTTACTGTGAGAAAATATTTTAATCTCTCGGGACAATCGATACATCGATATGAACGCGGGCGAAGCTGCGGGGTTCAGTTAGTAAATAATAGAAATCCCACGTGGCTAGAGTTACCCACATCACATTAAAAACATTGTAATACAATACACGTTAACGGACAGAATACCATAATTAAAAAATAATAATATTATAACTGAATTGTACCTGAATCTATGAAAAAAAATATAAAGTACAGAACATAATAAACTCAAGCAGTTTATAACATAATTAACTTCGAAGTAACAAAACATAGCTTATATTAGGTCTAAGCACGAAATTGTACACAGAAGTTCCTTGTACAACGGACATTTGCACCAGAAAAAGGATTTTCGAAAATTGATCCCCTAGGGGGCCAAATAGGAGACAAAAGTGAAAATTTTTGAAAAATTACGATTTTAACACGCAATCGCTACTTTATCACCAAAATTGCTTATTTTTATAACTATTTATCATTTTTATATCAATTTATTTATAATCACCTCAATTAAAAACACTAGCACTGTACACCACTTATCTTTAAAATGATACGTTAAAATGTAACGTGTTGTCCACGTTGGAAGGAAATATGTGGTCCAAGTTATTAGAAAATGCGATTGCTTGTGAATAAAAGTAAATAAAAAAATTGTGATCGGGAGATCCGAGGTTCAAACCCAGGCACGCAACACAGATTTTTCTGTATTAGAAATTAATTATAACTGCTTTTCGGTGAAGGAAAACCTCGTGAGGAAATTTAAACACACGAGAGTTCTTTAAAAAAAGTTGTCGGAGGTGTGTGAAGTCCACCAATTCGCACTTGGCCAGCGCAGTGGATTACGACCTAAAACTGTCATTCTGAAAAAGGACCCGTGCCCGCCAGTGGGACAAAAATGGGTTGACGAGAAGGTATTGAAGATGTCTTGTATCACTCGATCTCTTCCCATAAAGGTTCATGGAGGCGACTAATTGATAACATCCAGATAGGCAGCAGTCTTCCAGTTGAGCATTCGCAGGCAAAAATGCCAGTAGGCATTGAGTTCGCTCTTGCAACCAATACTTTTAAAGTTTTAAAAGAATAAATAAATAGCCCCACTGCGATCACCGTCACGCATGCCAGGAGCGGTAACTACTGGCAAAGATCGTCACGGTAAAGGAAAACATCGTAAGAAAACCTATACGCCTGAAAGTTATTTTTAAAAGTCGTCAATGGTGTGTGAAATCTACCAGTTTTACTTGGCTATTTAAAGAGGAAACTGATGCATAATACTCGGAATGTTTTAGAGGACTGAGACAAACGAGCAAGCAGGTCACCTGACGGTAAATGGTCACTGAAATTCATCGATATCTGTAAGCAAGTTCACAAAGGTTCCATTTAAAGTCAAACATAGATGCGTTACTACCCCCGAGGTCCCTATCACACAAAAGTGAGCAGGCAATCAATCTACCGAAACGTAGAACTAAGAGTGGCGTTTGTATGTCCCTTGTAAAACCATACACGTTGTACCATCGGCATAGATTTAGACGATAATTACAAAAATTGCCAAAAAATGTTTGTACCATACCTAACGCATTATCGATAATCTTCATAAAAATAAACTATAGGTAACCTTAGACCAAAAACCAGGCAGATAACGCATCGCTAAAAGGTACAATGAAACATTTTTTGCACTGCAGATGGTGACTGAACGGTATTTCTTAAAGTTACGTTGCAAATGAGCGTGCAGTTTACGCGCCTAAAAAAGTTTTTACTTTAAAACTATTGAATTTTATGCCTACATTTTCTCTAAAATATAAAGACTTGTTTGAAACAGGTTGTACAATCAATATTTTATCAGTCTCATTTCCCAAATCGATGATAATTAAATATGATTATCGTAACGTAACGCTCCAAGGTAACTGTTTCCGTTACGAAAATTATAACACCAATCATACTAATATTATGAAGACGAAAGTTTGTGAGTAGTGTATGTTTGTTACTTCTTCGCGTCTAAACGGCTGGAGTGATTTTCATAAAATTTGGTAGGGAGTTAGCTGATACTCTGGATTAACATATAGGCTACTTTTTACTGTGGGAAAATATCTTATTCCCAAGGGACATCCGATACATCGATTTTTTAACGCGGACGAAGCTGCGGTATTCATCTAGTAATTTTCATAAAGAAGAAGTGTCACATCACAAGTGAACACGAGTGTCACATCAAGTAATTCCGTCACAGCCTATAATTTAAACCATATTTACAATCAACTGTTCCGAAATCTTAATTCACCATAACGCATGATATTTCAATATGTGAGCAAACTTTTGTTCTTCAAAAAGAAGAACAAATATTAAATTATCTGTGCAAATATCTTATATAGGTCGTAATTATTCTACACCCGGCTTAACCCGGCGTCGCTGTAGCGAGCAAACACAACAGGGCTGTTGTGGCCGGGTATAACATACCTATGTTTTTTTTATCTGACTGAAGTAGCAAACGAGCATGCAGTCCACCTGATGGTAAGTGGTCACAGCCGACCATGGACATCTGTAATCAACTACATACAGAACATGGGTTCCATCTGAAGTCAATTATAGATGCGTTGCTACTCCCGAGGACTATGATGGTCGCCTCATGTGAAAGTGTGCCGGCAATCACACTCTTCGAAACGCAAGAAATGCTTCACGCTAGAAATAGGTGTGGCGGTGGTACTTCCCGGTCGAACTACACTGGTCTACCACCTTCGGTTCTGCCACCTTTCTTCATGTACTAGTGATGTAACAAATATCGCATTCGCATCCGCGATTAGTCGCATGTTTATAGATATCCGTATTCGCGAGACTTGTGCGAATGTTTTACGAATATTGAATTCAGCGCTTTCAAATCTGACCCGCGTGACGCAGTGGTTACCACACCGGTCTGACACGCAGTGGGTCCCGGGTTCGATTCCTGGCCAGATACGTATCTAAATGATGAGTTTAGATTCTGTTCTGTTCTGGGTCTGGGTGATTGTGTATTCGTCTTTGTGTGTGTCCATGGCACCCACGACACAGGAGAAAATCCTACTGTGGGGCTATGAATGTGGAAAGCGTAAATCAAATCAAATCAAAAATCTTTATTTGCTAAATAAGGTACAAATGTATGGTATTAGGTATGTCGTTTGAAAAGAAAATCCTCTCATTTTGCCATTCCGACGTGAATGGTCAGCGAGCTTTGCAAAAAAAACATCGCTGAATCTATATAAATTTGATTCGGACTCCAAAAAAATTTCGCCAAAATTTATATCCTCCGTCACTCTACACCGAGAACTGTAAAAAAACAACTTTCGATTCGCATTTGCGAATGTGGGTAGGAAATACTCGCAAAACTTTACATCACTATCATGTACATAATGTCCCAGGGAATCTATTTTATCTATTTTCAAGGTGGTAGAACCAGTGTAGTTCGACCGCGGTAGTACCACCGCCACACCTATTTCTAGCGTGAAGCATTTCTTGCGTTTCGATGGAAGGGTGTGGTTGCCGGCACACTTTTATATGAGGCGACCATCGTACTCCTCGGAAGTAGCAACGCATCTGTGATTGACTTCAGATGGAACCCATGTTCTGTATGAGGCTGATTACAGATGTCCATGGGCGGCAGTGACCACTTACCATCAGGTGGATGCTCGTTTGATACGTACGTCAGTTAAAAAAAAATGAACATAATAGTTGACCTGGCGAACTTTGTTCCGCCTAAAAGTAAAGAATATAATATTATTAGTGTTACTCCAATATTATGCATGTTATAATACATGCATAATATTGGAGTAACACATAAAAACCTTTGTTTTGAATCATTGTATTAAACTGCATTAAAATCCGTAGCGTAATTTTAAAGATCTAAGCATACATAGGGACAGATAGCGTGAAGCCACTTTGTTTTATACTATGTAGTGATTATTCAATCCGTAACTCTTCAACAGATGACGCTTCTGAATCACGCCAACGAATTTTTCATAACGTTCTGCATCAATACAAGCTCCGAGCAGAGACTAGCGGAGCACGGCCGCTCCCCAGGCATGATAAATCACCTAGCCTGGCGGGACATCTCCCTTTGCAAAATTCTTCATAGGAATATGGGTAATATAAACACTATCCAACATAATCAATATTTTTTTACTATGATGCAAAGTTATAATAATGAAAAACCTTGAAACAAAATAATGTAGCAATTAATGTTATGGAGGTTTTCAATATTGTCGGGTGTTATATACCCACCCACAACGGCACCGGGTTAAATACGTAACTATGCTGTAAACATGTAATGTACATACATTACATACATAGTATGGGGTTTTTAGGAAGATCATTCTACCCAAGGGGTAAAAACGTCGCCTTATTTAGTAATAAGTCTTAGTAGACTCCCCTGTCCGTCTGTGGCAGACACCAAGATGTATCTCATGAACCGTCATAGCATTTTTTTTGTTCTCGAAGGGGAACCTTCAAATCAAATCGTTTATTTGTATAAGCACAGGTACAAAGATGACACATTACAGTAAGATTATAAAACCTGTTGTGCTTTCAAAAGGCACCCGACGCCGCGGGAGTGATGAAGGGTTATGTGGGATTTTTACCGTATTAAAACCCCCCCCCCGGTGGCCGTCTTCGGCGCTAAAAAGAGGACTCCGGGATCTCCAAAGGAACGCAACCGGAATCCTCTGAGCGCGTTGCCCCATCTGGCTCCTCCCAGATGGGCGACTGGGCACACCGTCTAGTCTTTACGGTATGGGACCACACATACCGCCGTCCTTCCCGGGATCGCCTGATCGAATGGTTCGAGCTCCCACTCTAGCCCGCGACCCCGGAAGCCCCTTTCAGGCGCCTCTTACGACAGGCAGGGGACGCCGTAGCCCTATTCTGATCCCGGAACTACAGGGACGCGGCGGACCGTCATAGTTAGACAGTTAAAATTTTTACGTAATATGTATTTCTGTTGCCGCTATATCAACAAATATTAAAAATAGAATAAGTATTTAAGGGGGCTTCCAGGGGGCTGTTTTTTATCGGTAAAAACACGCGACGGCGTGTTGCCAAGTTTTCTAAAAATTTTATCCCATTCAGCAGTACGGAACAGTAACGGACCCTTCGTGTTTGTCACATTTGGTGTAAAGTCGCGTTTATTGAGATACGATAAGTTCGTTTTCCTGCGATATATTATGTACTTACTAGTTGACCCGGCGAACTTCGTTCCGCCTAAAAGTCAAAAATCTAAAATTATCAGTGTTCCTTCACCATATTATGCATGTATTATACATTAAAACGTTCCTTTTGAATCACTCTATGTATTAAAAAACTGCATTGCAAACCGTAGCGTGGTTTTAAAGATCTAAGCATGCATAGGGACAGACAGCGGGAAGTTACTTTGTTTTATATTATGTAGTGATCACTATGCAAGTTAATAAACTGCAGTTACCTTAATGGTAATATTATGTAAATAGATTATTATTGATACAAGAAAATTATCTCTCACGTATCTGACCCGTAACCTTTTGGAAATTTGTAATAGTAACACAAAGTATTTCTGATTCAATGAGAAATTCTGATTTGATTTTGTTTCTGCCCTGTTTTTATTATTGTATTATTATATAGCCCTTGAACTGAGTGAGAGATCGGAAATTTTCTTTAGTTTGTTGTAATGTTAGGTATAGTATATGAAGGATTTCGGAGTTAGGCCGAAACCCTCCTTCGATGGATAGAATGGTCGTGTCCCGAAAAAGGTTTAGTGGACTGTATTTGCGACGATAAAAATGCTACGTGCTATAGTATCTAACGCACTCACCTGCTGCTGATGGGCGCAGCCTCATGTATAGGGTATAACGCACCTTCGACTCACCCTTAGCTCGAGCTAGCTAGTCTTACCTCGCAGTGGTCTACCAGTTACCCTCTACCATCCACTGCCGACACGTTGCGTCGATATTACAGCACGTTGCAATTTGATTATTACGCGAAAAGAAGGAATTTTACAATTAGTGGCTACTATTCCGGATTATTAACGACAACGACAAAGTTGCGCGTGTGCGCCCGACGAATCCAGAAACTACGATTTTTGGCTAATGCCAACGAAAACGACACAATGAGATCCGAACACTTCGAAATCTCCGAAACTACTATTAAACTAAAAACTGTGGACCATAGACAAGTATAGACTGTGGACCATGGGCCATAGATTATGCTACAAAGGACAGATTGTTAATTTATAACTAACGACAAAAGTGAACAGTATATCTCTCAACTCAGTGTGCCTCTTGGCAAAGGCGTCCTCCAGTAGCTTCCACTGTTTGCGATCTTGAGCTACCCGTCTCCATTTTTGTCCCACCGTGAGCTTGAGCTCATCCTCCCAAAGCATATATTGTCGTCCTCGACGTCTTTTGCCATCTCTCGGATACCAATTTGTGACAATTTGGCTCCATTTCTCTTGTTTTGATCTCTTCATATGGCCAGTCCATCTCCAATTTTGTAGGTCTTTTTTTTTTAGTAAAATTACAACTCCACGGACTGTTCGTCCGTGCCTTTTGTAGATTCTTATGTATAGTTAACAAGTATTTTTTTCTTAGCTCCACTAATTTTCCCGCCCTCACCACCGCCGATACCCTGGTCGTGGCGACCAAGTGTGACTGCGGTGTTGATGGCGGGGTAAGTAAGTGTACATATCTAGGCTTAATAGGACCAATTTTTTTTTTTTACCTTTTTACAATAGACCTTACGACCTTACATCTAATTACTATAATATAGTATTATATCGCACATCTGAATTAAAGCTGTTTCGACTCTATTTTTGTAGGTCGATCCTTTCGAGTATGTCGGTTACTTTAGTTTTTTCTCGTAGTTGTAAATTGCTACATCTAGCTTGCCTTGTTAGTCCTGTCATGGTTCGTTCCATAGCCCCTTGGCATTTTTCTAATTTGTCCCTATGAGGGCTATCCCTATCTGAGGGCGATCTAAATTGGTATGTACAATATATAGGTACATATCGCCTCTTTACAAGAATGAAATGAAATGAAATGAAATGAAATGAAATGAAATGTCTTTATTTTGCATAGGCCTTCGGGGGCGCTTACAAATTGTCAGTTACATTTATATATTTTTTTTTTTCACTACCACCGGATCGGAACACGACCTCAACTGAGAAGATCCGGCAAGAAACTCAGTGGGTTTGTCTTTTTTCTTTGTATATCTTTTTTTATTTTTTTCTTTTTTTTATTTGCCATCTTGTTTTTACATGGGTGATGATGATAATGAATACTATATTTTTTATAATATACATTGAGATAATGAATACTATAATGATAATGAATACTATATTTTTTATAATATACATTGAGTTACAAATAATTAATTACCAATTGTTGAGTTACACAAAAATACTTAAAATGAATGGACTTACACAGACCTAATACAATCATTATAAATTTTACCTAATGACTTACCGGCAAATTTATAAAAAACATGATAACTATGAAAGTTGACAAAAAAGATCAATATGTACAATATATAGGTACATATGTGGGCTTGTGTAGGAATTGCCAGGTGGTAGAACCAGTGTAGTTCGACCGGGGAGATTTTTTTTATCTGACTGAAGTAGCAAACGAGCATGCTGTCCATCTGATGGTAAGTGGTCACTGCCGCCCATGGACATCTGTAATCAACTTCATATAGAACATGGGTTTCATCTGACCAGACCTAATGGGTGTCATAAAATCCTTTGGCCATGGAAGAACCAAGGTTTTCATCTGACAAAGTTCTCCGGGTCAACTAGTGTATTCATAATTCTGAGGAAAAATTCTCATTTCACATTTCAGGCTTTTCTCTGGCAGCTAAAATAGAATGTGCCTAAGTTTGTTAACATTTTCAGATATTTACAAAGTTATACTTTTTTAGGTGAATTATGAAAAAATTATGAAATGAAATGTCTTTATTTTGCATAGGCCTTCGGGGGCGCTTACAAATTGTCAGTTATATTTAAATATATTTTTTTACACTACCACTGGATCGGAACACAACCTCAACTGAGAAGATCCGGCAAGAAACTCAGTGGGTTTATCTATTTTCTTTGTATATCTTTTTTTTTTATTTGTCATCTTGTTTTTACATGGGTACCAAAAGTTAGCTCCAGTATCCTGCCCTACAGAGAGAGTGAAGTTTTGAGATTCGTCACATAAATGTCACAGTATGAAGTTGAAATGAAAATGCTATGCAATAGCTTTGCCGCGGCAGTCCTCGAGTGTCGCACGTTTTTTTTGGAGTTATACTTACTTTATGGGCATTATGGAAAAATGATGAGAAATTAATTATCACTGCTTTTTGGAGAAGGAAAACATCGTGAGCAATTTTACCCACCCGAGTTTTTTAAAAAAAAAGTTCTCAGAGGTGTGTCGAAAGCCCACCTATGTATGTATGAAGTCTATTTCTGAGAGAAGACCCGTGCCCAGCAGTGGGACAATGAGTTGACAATATATAAGAAAAGTTAAATAAAAGTATTTCTATGATATTTTAAGTTGTTAAAAAAAAAATAACAAGTATGGGTTAAAAAAAGGGTTTCAAATGTATGTGAAGTCTAACAATTCACACTTGGCCATCGGTTACTCTCATATTTTTTTTTTTTTTCTGTGGTATCATCTGCAATCAGTCCAAGACTATAAGCAAATTTGTTGTATGCTTATAGACTCTCATATAATAATATAATTCTTAATGCTAACACTTGCAGCACAATGCCCTAGAGTTATGTTATGTATATGAGTACACTTAGTTTAATTAAAAACCATACACGTCTGATTTGTGAACTAACAGTGCGCGAACACACAGTTATTTAAAAATATTACAAATATTTAAGTTTCCATATCGTTTATAAACATATATTAATTAAATGTGCTATTATAACTATATGTATATTGTGAAAGATTTTTTAAATTTTTATTAAGTAAATCTTCATTAAATATATAAAAGATTATTATTTCAAACATCAACAAATAGCGAAACAAATTATTTTGTCACGCCGACATCCACGAATTTCGGAACGACGCAGTTGATAGAAAACCACAGATAGTTAAAGTGCGTGAGACTTAAATGAATATTTGTGTAATTAACCATCTTCCTCACCTGATAAACTAGATACCACGAGCCCAGGAACAATGAAAACTGAGTTTGAAAACGCATGCTCCAGAGGACCGTCTTGGCCGCCGCTGAGATCCACCATTTTAACAAATAAATACTAATTTAATACTGATTCGACGGTTAAAACTACTAACAGATCTACGCACAGAACATCGTTAAAAAGATTATCCCGTTTAAACCATTTAAAGGGAAAATCGGGAAAATTCTGCGAAAATTTGATGACGTCCAAACGGTAACAACATTTGACAATATTGACATTTAGCGGCGTAGTGATGTGGCGTTGGATTTGTTTACCGGTTTTTGAATCGATTATCGATGTTATTCGTTTACGTTTATGGAGTCAAAAGTCCTTAAGCTTAAAGTTATTAAATTTTACATCTTAAATTCGTTATGTGGTGTTAAAACCTCACCAATTTTTACCAGTTACCTATTGAAAATAATAACGTTCGTTAGAGTCAGTTTTACTCTGTGTTGCTACTTGTTGTTCAACCAAAAAATAACTGACATCAGATTATCATGCCATGCCGCAAGATGTACTACGTATTGTTATAATTAACATCATTTAAGTATATGGTGTTATTAACTCTACCGTGTTGGATTCGCCTGTACCTAAAGGCAGAAGTGGTTGTAGTAATTTAAAGTTTATATTTTAATCATGCTGGTCCACAAAGGTTGCAGTATATTGTTGGTGGTGAGAGAAGTTGTATAACTTTTTTATTTATCCTACGTATAATGTTTCAGGTATTAATAAAAAGAAAGAAATTGTAAACATAAATTTTATTACTGAAAATACACAGTTATGTATATCTTTTGGCCTTAAATTAACATTAGTGTACACAATACTAAAAACATATTCCACTAATGAGATATATAGCGATACAACAGTTTATTATGAGCACTAATATACACAGTACAATAAAATCATTCTCTTATACTTATCAGGATTAAAAATATAGAATATAGTTATTGGATAAAAAATATTACATGTTTATGGAATGTTAACGCTTACAGCTACAATGCCATCCGGTATTAAATATATTGTGAATATATGATCTGAATATAATGTATAACATGTATTTACAAAACAATCAATCTCTTTTAAAAATCAGTCGAATTTTGGACAATTGCAATCAAATTTGAAGCACCTCACCTTGAAAGAATTATCACAGAATGTTTGAGGCGATCTCCAAATCTCTAACTGGGAAAATTTGGTCCTTAATTTTAAAATACTCATTTAAAATTCAATCTAGATTAGTCATAATCTCTATCGAATAAGTCCTAAATCTACTGATTACTCATGCATATATATTTTTTATTTATTAATATAATTTTAAAAAGAGTGTTATAAGGCACTTTTGGAATGACATTGAGCATTAAAATTCGCTTGTATATATTTAAAATATCACTGATAAATCTTATTCAATTATTCATAAATATTAAAGTAATGTTTCGTCACATTACAAGACCACATAATCAAATAGATGCTGCATAAAAGGGACTATGAATAATTTCTCTGAACAGTTAATTGTAACTTCAAATATAATGTTACAAATTTTCGCAATAAATCTTCTGAAGTTTATAGATATTCGAAGACCAAAAAAATATATCTTCTCCGTTAACAACGCATCTGGCTCAATTCCGTCTTAATTACACAAAAATCTATTTTGATTATGTAGTATATAAAAATTTCGAGATTCTCAAAAGATCTTAGAAGAAAGTATTTTTAGATATATTTCTTACAAAAGAAATTCAAAAACACCATACAATCTACTATCACGAGCTCACCAAATCATTTGTAACCAACCAATAATGGCAAAATATCCACAATAGTTGTTTCAGTTCACAAAACACTTACAAAATATAATCGAAATAGTTAATATTTATATTTCATAACGGAATTTATTGCATCAATTTAACCTAAGTTTTGTGAACTAAATCAAGGTACTAAATCTAGAAATTACCTATATTATTTTTATAATTGCAACAGTTTTAATTCTTCTTCAAGGGATCTAAGTTGTCTATTGAAAAATCGTCGTTTCCAAAGGTGATCCCTCTGCTGAATCCATCCTGTAAGACACAAGAAATTTTTAAAATTCACTTTTTAGAAATATTACTGTGTTCTATAATTGAAGCTGTGATTTCTTGTGTAAAATAGAGCTAGTTTTTAACAGAATATATGGCCGGTTATTTGAAATTCTCTACTTAATTTACCTAATTTATTTATTTATGTGAAATAATCATTTATTCACTATTTTTATTTAAGAATACATTAGATGTGCCCATAGCAACCTAACTATAAATGAAAATAATTTTAAGTAAGAACAGGTGATATCTGAAATATCTTAAAAGCAAAATGTATCGTATTTACTCACCAATCGTAAAGCTGTTAAAAATAAATGTGCATGTTACTATTATGTGCAATTGCTCTTAATTTATTGAATATATTAGTTAATAGTATCAGAAAAATGTGAGTAGCAGTGCATACTATCATTTTAATAACAAGTACTAAATACGTGAGTGAATGCTGTGCAATGTTAAATTGTATGTGTGGTTTTTAAATAGTAATAGTATCTAACAGAATGGCCTCAGCAGATTATTATTTTAGTAATAAAGGAGTGTCTAAATTATATAAAATGGTTTAGGGGTTTTTCAAGTATTAATAAGCCGAATTTTTGTAATTTCAATATTCACAGACAGATAAAGTAACCCGAGCTCCTTTTACTCCTCTTACATAAACATTGGCAATAAATATCGCAAACAATCAAACCTTTGCACTTCCTATCTGATCACAAAATAAGCGAAGCAAATTCTCTTTGGTGCTTACGTATACTTGAATGACCCCTTACATTAATAACTGTGAAAAGGAACATTCATATTTTCAATCTATCTTGTATTCAGTAACACTACTATTACATGGATTAAAAACGTTTTTTAAAAGTACATCGAAGTAGTTGCAACCTACAATCTAACTACAAATATTTACATAATGTTATTAGCTCCCAATTCTTCCCTTCTTAAATAAGCGTAACATCACTTGAAGGGACTGACCTTCATCTCCGAAATGGTCTTGTCTAGAAATCCGTTGAAGCTGCTGTCCAATTCCACAGTTTGTTTCTCGCTGAGATTGCCAAAACCGTTAAACGTGTTGCCGAAACCGTTGCCGAAGATATTACCGGTTTTTTGAGTGTCAAACGGGTCGTATCCCGTCAGGCCGTTCGTGAATGACGTATTAGTGCTGTTAAAAACCGATGTTTGGAGATTAAAATCGCTAATGTCGTAATTCGGTTTCGGTTGAGCGAATGGTGATGTAATTGACGGTTGATTCGGCATTGAAAACGGCGTGGAGCCGAATAGATCGCTCCCGTTTATTGTAGGCTGTTGTTGTTGTGGTTGTTGTTGTTGAGGGGATGGCGTCTGTTGCTGGGGAATGGACTGGCGTTTCGAGGCTTTCGGTGGGGGCGCCACTGGAAGTAAAATAATTTTATTAGGAAAGCTTGTAATTACCTAATTTGTTTCGTATGTGTAAGAGTTGATAAGAAAATTTAATTGTAATGAAAACTTCAACATGACTAAAATAAATATATGAACCAATACATATTGCGATACTTATTAGGTGCAGCTCGTGATACAAATTTTTCCTTGGAAACAAATTAAGCAATATTAATTCTTCATTTATCATTATTTATTGTAGTCCGTTAAATTGTAACTTTAGATTATTTTATATTATAGTTCTTATACTTTAGTAGAGAGTTGAAATTTTATGTTCTTATATTATGACTTAATTATTTCCCACTTATTAAATAATAGTTATTTATTCAGGTCATATACGCGCTTAATTAGAAAAATTATGAACGAAATCCAGAACCTCACATTTTTTTCGCTGCCCATTTGACGTGAAATGCCCCATATATTAATCCGAATGGTTCAAAGTAGCAAATTAATATGTACTATAAAAGTGTATATAAAAATTGTTCTTACATAACGGAGGTGTTGGGGTAACATGGTTCTCGATGATGGGCGAAGCGAAGCGTGTTACTGGTTCCGACTCAAACGCACGAGGATCGAAATCTAGGAAGAAACACAATACATTTTACATTGATTTAATAAACGATTAGTTTTCAAAAGCCTGTGTCGCATTTTTTTATTATCTGACTGAAGTAGCAAACGAGCATGCAGTCCACGTGATGGTAAGTGGTCACTGCCGCTCATGGACATCTGTAATCAACTTCATACAGAACATGTTCCATCTGAATTCCATCACAGATGCGTTGCTACTCCCGAGGACTATGATGGTCGCCTCATATAAAAGTGTGCCGGCAATCACACTCTTCCATCGAAACGCAAGAATTGCTTCACGCTAGAAATAGGTGTGGCGGTGGTAGGTACTTCCCCGGTCGAACTACACTGATTCTACCACCTTCAAGATATTATTATTACTGTCTTGATTAAAATAAGAAAATATTTCTATAAATTTTTCTGACAATTATAAGTAGCAAGTATCGAGCGTATGTGGGAAATATTTGGCTGACTATAAAAATAATAACTCACATTTTTTTATTTGTATTAATGCTTAGAACATAATCCAGGGCAAAAATACAGTACCAATTGCAAAGTATTTTAAAAGAACACTTAATTTTGTAGATGTCTTCCTCAATCGAAATATTGAAAATTTAAAGATACTTTAAAGTTCCCAATTCTACATGAAAATGTTTTTGTAAGATTAATTTTAAACATAAATATTATTTATAATAAAAAGGTTACGTACCACTGTCAGAGTCTGAGTTTAACAGTAATCCCTCTAGTTTTGTGCCCACTACAGGGTTCTTGCTCGACGATAAATCGCCTAATAGTTTTCTGAAAAAAAAAATTGAGAAAACATAATTAAGCGTAAAAAAACTAAATATTTTATTTTTATCCACGATAATTACTGAGTAGTATATTCTTTGCATATTTTATGACTAATTTTGATAGCGCCCGATGTTCCATAACAAGCTATTACTGACAGCAAGACACACTTTTTATAAATCGGTAAAATTTCGTACAAGATTTATCGATTTTAACATCACTATTGTTAAGAAATTTAAAAAAAAAACATGTTTAGCCGTGGCGAGTACTGCGTTAAGAGTTGAACCATGGCAAGTAGCCACTGCCGCCCATTTGAACGTTCTTATGAACATTTGTAAGCAACTTCATATAGAACATGAGTTATATCAGAAGTCAATCACAAATTCGTTGCTAGTACCGATGGTGGCCTCATATAAGTGTGCACACAACTATACCCTACCATCGAACGAAAGTACGCTAGAAATATGTGTGGCTGTGGTACTTCCCCGCTAAGCAAGCCCACTTACCCAGTCCCACCGCTGGGCTTCCCGTTGTGCGTGGGCGGCGGCGTAGACAACAACAGGTTATTGTCGTTGCTGGAGTTGAACGTGTCCGTCGAGTTGTTGGACATCGCGTCAGCTGCAACTGAAAGATAAATATTTACTAGGTTAAAAGCATTCGTCCCTGTAGTTCCGGGATCAGAATAGGGCTACGGTATCCTCTGCCTGTCGTAGGAGGCGACTAAAAGGGGCTTCCGGGGTTGCGGGCGGCTAGAGTGGGAGCTTGAACGGCCAAGACAGGCGATCCCGGGAAAGACGGCGGTATGTGTGGTCACCGTCGTAAAGACTAGACGGAGCGGTGGGCCCAGCCGCCCATCTGGGAGGAGCCCGATGGGGCAGCGCGCTCGGAGGATTCCGGTTGGAGTCGTTTCGAGATCCCGGAGTCCTCCTTTTCAGCGCCAAGGACGGCCACCGGGGGGTTTTAGTGCGGTATAAATCCCACAAAACCCTGCGTCGCTCCCACGGCCACGCTCGGGTACCTTTTGAATGTTTTCCCCTCGACAATAAAAAAAATAAAGGTGAAATCAGCATCACCGGAATACTAAATTGTTTCATTGGAAGACCAAATTATGTTTTTTTGTTTGCATCACCAGAAGATTGTTTTTTTAATCCGCATTACCGGAAGACTACATTGTTTATCATATCAGATGATCGTAAGATTTTTTTTTGTATATATCACCTCTTAGCTGCGTCACCCAGAAACAACCCGTTATACACCAGGTTTTCTGATAGGTTGTCCTTGAACGTGATCGTTTATAGCTCCTAAAATGTAAATATCGTCCCTCAGCATCAAGCATGTTCTCACCCGACAGCAAACGTCACTCATAATTTCCCTGCGTCACCCGTATCATCAGCTTCGTCACCCATATCCTCACCTGCGTCATCAGTATATTCATCTGCGACACACATATCCTTAGATGCGTCACCTATATGCTAATATATATATTTACCCGCGTCACCCGTACTGTTTTCTGCGTCACCCATATCCTGACCTGCGTCAACCATATCCTCACCTGCGTCACTTATAGTCAGTCTGCTAGCAACCAGCGTCGCCAGCTAGCGGTCCAGCTCGGCAGGCGGTCGGTGCTCCCCGATGTCCGTCAATCTCCTACGAGCCAGGTAAGCTAATAGGTCGTCTTTGTATGTCATAATTGATACTTCTTGGATCTATATAGCGTCCTTCGCATACGTCAGCCATACGCTCACCTGCGTCACATAAATACTCCATGCGTCAGCCATACAGTCACCTACGTCACATAAATCCTCTCCGGCGTCACCCGCACCCTCATCTGCGTCATCCATACCCTTATCGGCGTCATCCATATCTCACCTGCGTCACCCATAGCCAGTCCGTTAGCAACCAGCGTTGCCAGTTGGCGGTCCAGCTCGGCGGGCGGCCGGTACTCCGCGATGTCTGTCAACCCACTACGAGCGAGGTACGCTGACAGGTCGTCCTTGTAAGTGATCTTTGATAACTCCTGAAATTTGAAAGGAATTGCTGAGTAAACGACGGGATAGACCAAGGAGACAGCAATCAATTAAGGCTATCTTGCAACGCCCTTCGCTTAATTGAGAGGGAGTGGAAGTCAATGGAGAGTAATGGTTGACGATTTGTCGACTCCCCTCCCCTTTATATAAGAGAGGAGTGCAAGGTCAAGACAAACATTTCAGTCAAACATTTCTACATTTCAGTGAGGCTTGTTTCGACCCCACCAACAAATAATCGTTGAGGTTGTTTAAGATGAAGTAACCGGGGGAGGAGGTGTTATATCATGATTCGAGCGGTAGTTACTTTTACAATTAATTACTTTTAAATTAACAGCTTTTTGCCTTACCTGTAAGCGATTTTTGTACGTGTTCATCTGTAATTCCAACTTCTTGTTTTGCAACGTGAGTTTTTGCAGTTCTATATATTTACCGTTGTCGTTCAAAAACCGCCTGTAATAGAAATTACAAAAATATATATAAAACAAAAAATGTGGAATAAATAACTATATATTAACTATATATACTTTAATAACTATATATATTTATAATGATGATAAATAAAGGGACCTAATAGTAGAGCAGTGATAGCCTAATGGTTGAAACTTGCCCTGTCAATCGGGAGGTCCGAGGTTCAAACCCAGGCACGCACCACTGATTTATGTGCTTATTAGAAATTAATTATCACTACTTTTCGGTGACGGAAAACATCCTGAGGAAACCTACACAGGCTACACACCCGAGAGTTCTTAAAATAAAAGTTCTCGGAGGTGTGTGAAGTCCACCAATTCGCACTTGGCCATCGCGGTGGCCTAAAAACTCTCTCATTCTGAGAGAAGACCCGTGCCCATCAGTGGGACAATAATGAGTTTTATTCATATTTGTCCAGCGCGGTGGATTACGGCTCTCTCTGACTCTCATTCTGAGAGAAGAGTTTGTGTCCAGCAATTTCTTTAATGTTGTGTTATAATAACTATTTCTGCTTATATTCTAAATTATAGCCTTGATTTTCCAATTAGCCCAACATTGGGACATTCTGAGAGAAGAGTCATGCCCAGCAGAGAGGTTAGTTCAGGTATTTAACTCTGGGATATAATGTTTAAGACTATGTCTATTTCTAAAGTCTAGATTTCCCAACTATGGTGCCCAGCAGTGGGACAACTTACCTATAAGCTAGATCGAATGCTTGTCCAATAGTTAACGTTATTTCCGACGCTAGCTTCGTGGAAATGAAGACGAAACACTCATGTTTTTCAGCCGCGCCGCCATCATGGCCGTTCATTCCATTGACAGTGCTGCCTCCTGTAAGTTTCACAAAGAGGGTAGATTTAAATTTAGTTTATTGAAGTTTAGAAAGAAAGAAAATACTTTATTCGATACAATATAAAAAGTTATAGAAAAACAAATACATCTAATAGCAAACATGTATTAATATTATTAACTAATACTTAATGATGTAAGTTACATTACATTAACCGAAAGGGTCTCCACTCAGCTTATTGCTGCAGGTAATCGAGGTCACCTGCAGCTGGTATTCTGTGGAGCCAATCTCCTTCGCTTGCGCGCAAGCGGTACAGGTATATCTAATTATGTATGCATGTGTGTATTTTAAGGTATGTGTTGCGTGTTAGTGCGTATCAGCGTGTAAGTTTCTGTGTATGTTTACTCCTTATGAATCGATTTGCATAGGGCCCGGTATGAGAAAATGTGAGTGAGTAAAATCTACTGAAGAATGGCCTCGTTACGATTCAGTTCTGATTACAAAATCGTTACGTAAACAAAAGTCTCCTAGTAAGAGACTTGCTTTGCAACTTGGTCGTATTATTTGTATTAATTAACAAAAAGTCAATAAAAAACGTTTCTTTCCACATGTCTGCTTAGATTTAATGGTAGGACAATTCAAAAATGTATAATCTAAAGGCATTCTTTTGAAATAAACGACTAAGTGCGAGTGAATGGTTCCGTAAAATATGTAAAAAACATCAATAATATCATGTTTTTGTACTCCAGTACAAAATACTTATTTTTTCTATTATCTATCTATTAAGGTGTTAGAACCAGCGTAGTTCGACCGGGGAAGTACCACCGCCACACCTATTTCTAGCCTGAAGCATTTCTTGCGTTTCGATGGAAGGGTGTGGTTGCTGGCACACTTTTACATGAGGCGACCATCATAGTCCTCGGGAGTAGCATCGCATCTGTGATTGACTTCAGATGGAACCTATGTTCTGTATGTAGTTGATTACAGATGTCTATGAGCGGCAGTGACCACTTACCATCAGGTGAACTGCATGCTCGTTTGCTTCTTTAGTCATAAAAAAAAATCTTCAGTCAGATAAAAAAAAATCTTAACATTTATGTTAGTTACTAACATAATATAAATCCGCTTACCTTTGGCTATAAAAGAGAAGTACTTCTTCGCCCCCTTATCATCAGCGCAGTAGGATATCCTGTGCAGCGGGAACTGGTACATTACGTTGTTTGTACGTGGCTCCTGGAAAAGCAAAAAAAAAAGT
The DNA here is from genome assembly GCA_949699795.1 of Spicauda simplicius. Lineage (NCBI taxonomy): Eukaryota > Metazoa > Arthropoda > Insecta > Lepidoptera > Hesperiidae > Spicauda > Spicauda simplicius. Next base: position 7,192,637 of record OX453085.1, read on the forward strand.
AAGATGTGTTTAAACTTAAAAAAATACTAGGTGTTGCCCGCAACTTCGCCCACTTCGATCACGAAGCAACCACGGCTATGAGTAGGTATCCTATGTATAATCTTTTTTTTTGTTCTCGAGGGGGAAACCTTCAAAAGGTACCCGACGCCGTGGGAGCGACGCAGGGTTATGTGGGATTTTTACCGCACTAAAACCCCCCCGGTGGCCGTCCTCGGCGCTATAAAGAGGACTCCGGGAACTCGGACCGACCGCAACCGGAATCCTCTGAGCACGTTGCCCCATCGGGCTCCTCCCAGATGGGTGGCTGGGCCCACCGCTCCCTTTAGTCTTTACGACGGTATGCGACCACATATACCGCCGTTCTTCCCGGGATCGCCTGACCGAACGGTTCGAGCTCCTCACTCTAGCCGCCTGCAACCCCGGAAGCCCCTTTTAGTCGCCTCTTACGACAGGCGGGGATGCCGTAGCCCTATTCTGATCCCGGAACTACAGGGACGCCTATGTATAATCTAATTTGTAAACAAACGCTTCCTACACTCATAGCCCCACAGTAGGATTTTCTTGTGTCGTGGGTACCATTGAAACACAAGACGAATAGACAAACACCCAGACCCAGAACATGAATCTAAACGACAGATACCCTGAACCCACTGCCCGTCAGACCGATATGGTAACCGCTCCGCCACGCGGGTCGTCAACTACGCATGTGCCATATTTAAGACCAATAGTTTTAAGCAATGTGTAGTTTTTTGCGAAATCCGATCTGTGTTTTTTGCGTGATGGAAACACATACATCCTCACAAACTTTCTCATTCATAATATTATTGCACAATAATATTCCAATTATAATGAGATTGCACAGTGGGAAAAGACCGAACTCAAAAACTCGAATAATTGAATAAAGATTGTTCGGCTTTAGACCTATACAGGCGACCATATCACTCCCTAAGAGTCTTAACGCATCTGTAATAAAAAAAACACGCTTTCTCCACTCATAGTATCACGCTAGGATTTTCTCCTGCGTCGTAGGTTACATGGACATACACAAGACGAATAGACAGGGGAACTATCTGTCTATATAGACGTAATAGGCAGATAGTTCCCCTGTCCCTGTAGCCTCGGGGTCAGAATAGGGCTACGGTATCCCCTGCCTGTCGTAAGAGGCGACTAAAAGGGGCTTCCAGGATTGCAGACGGCTAGAGTGGGAGCTCGAACCGTTCGGTCAGGCGGTATGTGTGGTCGCATACCGTCGTAAAGATTAAACGGAGCGGTGGGCCCAGCCGTCCATCTGGGAGGAGCCCGATGGGGCAGCGCTCTCGGAGGATTCCGGTTGAAGTCGTTTCGAGATCCCGGAGTCCTCCTTTTCAGCGCCGAGGACGGCCACCGGGGGGGTTTTAGTGCGGTGAAAATCCCACATAACCCTGCGTCGCTCCCACGGCGTCGGGTACCTTTTGAAGATTTCCCCCTCGAAAACAAAAAAAAAAGATAGTTCCCCTGTTTTATATGAAGTTGACTACAAATATCTATGAGCAGTGACCACTTACCATCAGGTGGTTAGCATACTCGTTTGCTACTTAATCAGATAAAAAATGAAGGATTCTTCTACTGTGGTTTTACTTTTAAATACCATTTAAGTTCGCATGTGTATCTGTCAGTAATTTATTCATTATACAATAGTTAGCGAGCAACGCCGCGCTATACGGTTGAGTGAATACAGGAAGTGATTACGTATAACACGATGACATAGATCGTTAATCTGTTTCAGGGTTCCGTGGCAGACATCTTGATAAAATTATAGAAGTACTGCTTCCGACAGTATAAAAAAATAAGGTAAACAGAAAGGCCTTTTTGATCGTGCACTCAAATTTTCGAATTTTGCACACTGTTATTCATAAAAAACAGCTTTAAAATTTTGGGAAAATCAACCCCTAAGAGGATAAAGCAGGGGTTGAAAGTTGTTTCGAAAATCCACCAAATTTGATGGAAGCTTTAACTTAGAATTTTTGGCTTTTTGACTAGTACACAGGCACACTTTCACATGAGGCGACCATCATAGTCCTCGGAAGTAGCAACGCATCTGTGATTGACTTCAGACAAAACCCATGTTCTATATGAAGTTGATTACAGATATCCATGACCATCAGTGACCACTTAACATTAGGTGGACTGCATGCTTGTTTGCTACTTCAGTCAGATAAAAATATATATACATACAGAACCCCTCTTTTCTTAATAATAATCACTTTGTCTAGATATAAGATACGTCGGTTCACACGAAACGGGTTTTGCAAAGGAAGTAGCATAGGATATGACTCAAATTGTTTTACAATGATTTTTTAATTATCTACCGATTTACAGTTAATTCTGTAATATAAATGTTACATAACTATGATGAAAGCTCTATTTGTTTTTAAGCACCGGAACAACGTCGACGCTGTCAATTGGATGGGTGACCGCTAGTGGCAAAAGGTTTTTTTTTTAATTAATTTGACGTATTAACGTCAAGCGAGGTTTACGTCAAAATAGTATGGTATAGTTTAAAAGTGTTATTATATAGAAGTGATAGCGTGACGTGTGACATCAGGATGGTCGAGGTGTTTATTCTTGAAGATTAAGTAAAACACAGGAGTTATTCTTCTTCGATTTATTCACACTTGACACATTCTTTTTCTACCGGCGTTCGCTCGGCTTTTTATAATAATGTTTGGTGAGGTGACAATAACAAATTTATGGAGGGTAAACTAATTTACAATTCTAAAAATCACTAAATAGGTATTGCTAATTTAATAAACAATCAATTTTCGATCTTTAAACTAACTAAAAGAATTATTTTCGGCGATGTGTTTTTCATAAATACGCGGTGTCGCGCCGACATATACATACCTACACGTATAAAATTCTAAACTTAATTTGGTTTTGGTTGAGGGTTTGTCCGAGGTTCAAACCCAGGCACGCACCACTGATTTTTCTAAAATTATGTGCGTATTAGAAATTAATTATCACTGCTTTTCGGTGAAGGAAAACATCGCGAGGAAACCTACACACCCGAGAGTTCTTTGAAAAAAAAAAGTTCTTGGAGGTGTGTGAAGTCCACCAATTCGCATTTGGCCAACGCGGTGGACTATGAATAATACTACGCCTAATACTCTCTCATGAGAGAAGTCCCGGTTGACGACAAACCCCCAAACCCCCCCCCCCCCCCCCCTGACTGAAGAAACGAATACTACTTAAACTGACCGTCTGTGCGTCGGTCTGTGCGTGTGTTGCATAACGGAGAAACTGCCGGTTAATTTAACTAAACCATGCTTCGTTGCGGGATTATGTAAACATTTGAACGGCAACGCGTTCATATTTGAGCATTATTTTCTTTTGTTATGTAAAATGGATGTGGCTTTGATATATTTTTTTAATAAATGATTTTTTAGAATAAATTTAGGTGAGTTTCCATTTTAATACATTAAATGTAATTAAATTAACTAGTACCTGTGGCAACGGCCGAAATTCGACCTTAATTTAAATTAAAAAACTAAATATCATATTAAATTTATTTATTATTTATCAAAGTAGCACAAATATTTCTCAAATTTAAATAAATTGTAATAATTTTCAAGATATTTGGAACGCACCCGTTAATGGTAAAAAGATTTTTTGTTAAATAAACTGCATTTAAATGCAATAGCGGGTATTTTAACAAAGACATCTGACGTTTTTGACTTTATGTGTTTTCATAGTAAGTAAGATATTGAATGTTCTAATAAAGGCCATAAATAAAGAAAGAAACGGTTGAGAACCCAGGTGTTACCGGAGTCCTCTGTTAAATTGGGACATTGGCCAGGGCACCTTCTGTAAGGTCAGTAACGCTGGGGCACTGGGGATGCTCAAATCACGCGGGGATACCTTGATAGTCGTATTTTGCCTAATGGGTTCCCATTTTATTGTAAGGTATTGTCTTGTGATACCGGAAATATATTTCAATATCAACTATAGTTTTATAATATGAAGGTTTGAGCCCCCTATTTTTTTCGAGGGGGAAACCTTCAAAATATACCCGACGCCGTGGGAGCGACAGGGTTATGTGGGATTTTTAACGCACTAAAACCACCCCTGGTGGCCGTCCTCAGCGCTACAAAGAGGATTTCGAGATCTCTAAAGGAACGCAACCGGAGTCCTCTGAACGTGTTGCCTGTTATCCTGTCAGGTGAGTGGCTGGGTCCACCACTCCGTCTAGTTTTTACGACGATATGTGACCACACATGCCGCCGTCCTTCCCGGGGTCGCCTGACCGAACGGTTCGAGCTCCCACTCTAGCTGCCCGCGAACCTAGTTCCCCTTTTAGTCGCCTCTTACGACAGGCAGGGGATACCGTAGCCCTATTCTGAACCCGGAACTACAGGGACGGGTCGTGTTGTACCTAATGGGTCATCATTTTATTGTGTTGACTTGTGATACCGCAAATATACTTTTCTCAATATCAACCTCTGGTTTTAAAATTTGAAGGTTTGAGCCTGTTTTTCGAGGGGGAAACCTTCGAAAGGTACTCGACGCCGTGGGACCCCGGTGGTCGTCCTCAGCGCTACAAAAAGGACCCCAGGATCTCCAAAGGAACGCAACCGGAGTCTTCTATTCTCACATTTCGAATATTCGACACCCGTTTGTCGAATATTCGTCACGTTACTCGCACGCACTTTAATGCGGGATACAATAACAATGAAAAACGAATTACCAATTTAAAATTATAAACCTTGGCAATGATCTTTGTATATCGATTCCACCGGTATGATCCGGAAGCGTATGCCGGAAAACGTATTAAACCGGAAAATGCCTCGGTTGTACGATTAATTTTAACTTTAATGTGTTGTGGAAATTTAACGCACCACTACATAGTGAAATGAAATAAAATCGCTACTTCAAAACAAAAGGGCTACAACTCGAATAGACCGAATTTTACAGGAGAGCCATTTAAAGTTTTGAAAATCAGTTCTTGTATAATTGCTCTGTAATTTTAAATCAGATAAATATGTGTTACTAGCTGTATCCGCGGCTCCGCCCGCGTTCAAATCAATGTATCACAAAGTTTTGCCCATTTCACCCCCTTAGGGGTTGTTCATGAAATCCCTTCTTAGTGAGCACTTACGTCCTTAAAAGAACCCGCATGCAAAATATGAAACTCCTAGCACTAAATATATAGATAGGCCTACGGGGGCACTTACAAATTGTCAGTTACATTATTTTCTTACACTACCACCGGATCGGAATACGACCTCAACTGAGAAGATCCGGCAAGAAACTCAACGGGTATGTCTTTTTTCTTATTTATATTCATTTTTTTAAATATAATTACAATCAGGTTTTTTTTACATGGTAATGAAAGTTAGCTCCAGTATCTTGCCTTCTTCATAGTATAAAACAAAGTCGCGTCCCGCCGTCTGTCCTTTTTTTTTGTGTTCTCTAGGGGGAAACCTTCACAAAGTACCCGGCGCGCTGGGAGCGACGCAGGGTGGGATTTCTACCGCTCTCAAAAACCCTAAAAACATATAAACAAACTTTCGCTGTGTGTCCCTATGTATGCTTAGATCTTTAAAACTACGCTATTTTAATGCAGTTTTTAGTAGATAGAATGATTCAAGAGTAAAGGTTTTTATGTATAATAGATGCATAATATAGTGGAGGAACCGTTGGATTCAGAGGGCACAGGACCGGTTGGAGTGGCGCCATTTAGGGGAGGCCTATGTTCAGCAGTGGACATCAAAAGGCTGATGGATGGATGGATGGAATATAGTGGAGGAACACTGATAATTTTTGACTTTTAGGCGGAACGAAGTTCACCGGGTCAGGTAGGGATAAGAATAACAGAAATAATGCGAAATTTTTATTTTGGAAATAACAAATGCCAACATTTTGGGGAGTTGCTAAAGATCCCAGCTCTTTTGCATCGATAGATTTTTTATAAGATTGAAGTAACAAATGAGAAAGCCGTCCGTCCATCTGTGGGGTACAACCCATTATTGTCCCAATGGGCACGGGTCTTCTCTCATAATGAGAGAGTTTTTAGGCCATAGTCCACCGCGCTGGCCAAGTGCGAATTGAGTCCACCGCGCTGGCCAAGTGCGATTTGGACGTCTATAATCAACTTCAAAACTTTTGGGATTTGAACCCAAAATCAAAACGTAATATCTCATCAATTCATTTATTAACACCATAATTAAATCTAACACGCATATAACCTGGAATTTGAACCCAGAACTCATCAAAATGTATTATGCTATAAGTAAATTAATGTTAATGGGTTATGCTCGGAATTTCGCTACGAAACATGATTCGCAACGATGAAATCCGTAGACGAACGAAGCTTACCGACATAGCTCTCAAAATTAGTAGGCTGAAGTGGCAATGGGCCGGCCACATCGCTCGTAGGACCGATAACCGATGGGAAGGAAGGTCCTTGAGTGGCGACCACGTTTAGGCAAAAGGAGAACAGGTCGCCCCCCTACCAGGGGGACCGATGACCTGAAGAAGACAGCGGGAAACCGTTGGATTCAGAGGGCACAGGACCGGTTGGAGTGGCGCCATTTAGCGGAGGCCTATGTTCAGCAGTGGACTTCATAAGGCTGATGGATGGATGGATGGATGGGATTTTTTTTTTAATTGTTTGTGGGACCACACTGCCGCTTTGGGCAAACTGTAATGGTAGTTGTGTTGGTATGAAATAAATAAATAAAATGAAAAAATGTGTGCGTGTACTAGCGTACACTCGTAAGAAGTGAAACTTCTTTATGACGTTATTTTTCAAAAAATAATTTACTATATGCAACTTTACAGAAATTGGTTAAATAAAGTTAAATTAGATAAAGTTTAATAAAAGGCTTTTATTAAACTATCTAATAATCTAATCTATAATAATCTATCTAATATCACGCGTGGTAGGGATAAGAAAAAGATGGCGCGTAACGGAAAAAAAGATGGCGCGTAACAGAAAAAGATGGCGCATAACGAAAAAATGTTACACTAAATTTTTTTCCACACCCGATTATGAAGTTTCACTTCAACAACCCCGATAAAGAAGTTTCACTTCAATAAAATAAATAAAAATACCTGTGGGATATGAACCGAGGACTCAACATATTACCAACCCACTTGCACACGTAATAATAGTAAAATCAACAAACACAGCACGTACGAATGGCGTACTGATTTCACTTTTCATTTTCTTTGTTAACGAATTATGTATGTAACTTGAATAATTAATTTCTGTTCTATTGAATGAGGTGCCGGGTTCGATTCTTGGTTATTACATAGTGTAGTTGGCTAGCATAGCCTTTTTTGGAGGGAAAAACCTTCAAAAGGTACCCGACACCGTGGGAGCGACGCAGGGTTATGTGGGATTTTTACCGCACTAAAACCCCCCCCGGTGGCCGTCCTCGGCGCTACAAAGAGGACTCCGGGATCTCCAAAGAAACGCAACCGGAGTCCTCTGAGTGCGTTGCTCCATCGGACTCCTCACCGATGGGCGGATGTGCCCACCACTCCGTCTATTCTTTACGACGGTATGCGACCACACATACCGCCGTCCTTCGCAAGGTCACCTGACCGAACGGTTCGAGCTCCCACTCTAGCCGCTCGCAACCCCGGAAGCCCTTTTTAGTCGCCTCTTACGACAGCCAGGAGATACCGTAGCTCTTGTCTAATCCTGGAACCACAGGGACGAGTATGACCTAAAACTTTTTTTGCGCAAAGCGGCTACAATAAAGGTCTGACGCATGGGTCCCGGGTTCGATTACCGGCCAGACAAGTATCTGAATAATGTTTAGATTCGTGTTCTAGGTCTGGGTGTTTATGTATTCGTCTTGTGTGTATCCGTGGTACCCACGACACAGGAAATCCTACTGTGTTTTCACCTTCGCACCGTTTGGCGGGAACACGGGCGCGCTGTCACATTCATCCGCGAACCCGCCGGTGCCTGGTCGCTTCCGCAACCCCCTCCCGCGTGGAGCATGGAGCCCCCCTCCAACAGGAAGACTCGCCAGAAAACACAAAGGCGCGCCTTACCTCCAAGGCTCCCATCCGCAGGGCGACGGACCAACCCCGAGACCGCCATCCAGGAGCCGTGGGCATGGGCAAGCCGACACCCGCAAAGGCACCGACCTACCACACCCAGCGGCGGATCCGATCCCTGGTTCCACCGCAAACCACCAAACGGCCGCAGAGGACAGGGAGGACGGCAACGACACACCGCATCTCCTCTTCCTCTGCGGCCCCACCGCCAACGCATCTGACGGTGCGCCCCCGTTTGGTCGCGGGAGACAGGGTGCACGGCAACGACACACCGAGACACCTCTCCTCCCGCGACCCCTCCTGGCTGCGGAGGACAGAAAACACCGTCCCCCGCAGCCCCCTCGGATGCATCCGAAGCTGTCCTCCAAAGGACTGTGTTAACTCTAATCGGTAAAAACTCACCTGTATAGCAACTCCATCAACGGATACAGTGATCTCGACCTTCTTGCATTTGGCTCCGTCCTTCGCTTCAGACTTCTTCAGCTGCTGCGTGAACTGGAGCTTCTTGATAGCGTCCTTCACCACTTCAATGCCTTTGGGCTGGTCTACTTGGATGCAGCCGAGGAACTGGAAGATTAGAAATTATATTGTTAAACATAGTAAATAGTATATTTTCACATGGTCACAGATGCGTTGCTACTCCCTAGGACTAAGATGAACTGGGGCTTCTGGGGTTGCGGGCGACTAGAGTGGGAGCTCTGACCGTCCAGTCAACAACCCCTGGAAGGACGGCGGCATGTGTGGCTGCATGTTGTCGTACACTGAAAGGCGTAGGGGACAGTCACGCTCCCTAAGAGATGAGCCCGTAAGGGGCGCAGCGCTAGAGGGCACCGGTGGTATCCGTTGGAGGTCCCGGGGTCCCCTGCAAGCGCAGAGGAAGGTTTAAGGCCACCGAGGAGGTTTTAGTGGGTAAAAATCCCACATAACCCGGAGTCTCTCCCAAGGCTCCGGTGTACCTTTTGAAGGTTTCCTCCCCGTCAATAAAAAAAAAGGAATAAGATGAACGTAACCCACAATCACTCTTCCACCGAAACGCAAGAATTGCTTCACGCTAGACATAGGTGTGGCGGTGATACCTGCCTGCCTGCAATTTTTTTTTTTATCTGACTGAAGTAGCAAACGAGCATGCAATCCACCCTGATCGTAAGTGGTTAATGCCGCCCATGGACATCTGTAATCAACTTCATACAGAACTTGGGTTCCATCTGAAGTCAATCACAGATGCGTTGCTACTCCCGAGGACTATGATGGTCGCCTCGTATAAAAGTGTGCCGGCAATCACACCCTTCTATCGAAACGCAAGAAGCATTTCTTGTCACACCCTTCTATCTAAACGCAAGAAATGCTTCACGCTAGAAATAGGTGGCGGTGGTACTTTCCCGGGGGACCTACACTGGTTCTACCATCTTGCAAATTTGGTATGTATATTCACAACGCAATTTCTTTTAACATTTTCCTCCTAACTTTTATCTTGACGCGGAAATTGATTGGAATATAATCGACAATGGCTAATTGTTTGATTGCATAACAATTACCATGGGGTCAAGGAGAGGCTGTGGTAACTTACGGTTGGTAACTTGTCAGATTGGTCTTAGGTTAGAGATGAAGTGACTTGTTTGTAAACCGTCGACCAAATTCGTCGACGGTTTAGTTGATCAACGGGTAAAATTTTACAAAAAATAGTTTAGACTACGGTAATTATTATAAGATAGTTTTTGAACTAGTCGACCAAAAAAATAATAATACAACAAAACAAAAAGACAAACCCGCTGAGTTACTTTCCGGACCTTCTCAGTTGAATACTGATAATTTGTAAGTGCCCTCAGAGTCCTATACAAAATAAAAACATTTCATTTCATATATTCAAAATCAAAATATTGATTGATCAATATTGATCAAAATATTGATCAATCGGTCGATTAATCTGCGTTTATTATTCTAAATATAAAAAACCTCAAAGCATAGTTTTTTAACTACACCAATCGGTCCTATAATTGTCGATTTTCGATATGCGTTTGTGATTATTCAATTATTATTAGTCAATTTAACGGATAGGTCGATTACCTTGCGTTTATATTTTTTAATATTTTAAAAGTTTTGGAATTAGCCGACTATCTGTTTTGAAATTGAACGATCGCTCTTTTATTCTTTTTGGATCATTGCAAGAGATACACCGAGTCTAAAAGCCGGTACTGATGATAATAGTAAGTTTTTGTATGTTCTAGAAAGAGCAAACGAGAGAAGAGGCCATCTGATGGTAAGTGACCGTCCATTGAGATTTGACAACCTTCAGGATCGTACTTAGAATGCTACCTGGCGTCAGTATCAATTGCGTATAAAACACCTCGGATGAGTACAGGTAAAGGTTTTAGTTAAAATCTTCAAATAACAGAAAAAATACTAAGCTGAAATTAATTGTAAATTTTAACATCGTAGTGACTAATTACCATATTATATCTGTAGACGTAACCAAGTTAGGCCGAGGGGCCGATGCGAGCTAACCCGAGGAAAAAAACTTAGACTTTCACAAAATCTCCCGAAAAACCGGGAGAATTCCCCAACAGGCAACACCGAAGCACGTACAAGACTCCTTGTTTGCGACAGCCATTTACTGGAATCGTTATCTGTACGCCCCCCGTCTGGTCTATGTTATCGCCGGATGGAGTTCAACGGATTACGTTTCCATTGTTTCATATGATGCGTATTTGTCTAAGTTCCGTGTTTTGACTAAGCGGGGTTATAGTCTATTAGCTTATTGCTGGTTCCAGGGCCGTCTTAGGCCCTTGGGCACACAAAAATTCGGGGCCCTTTTAGAATGTAAAAAAGATTTAAAAAAATATTTGCCAACTTAAACAGCAGCAGTGTATTAAACTGCGAAGCTTTGCTGGGGCTCTTGGGCACACAAGAATTCGGGGCACTTTTAGAATGTAAAAAAGATTTAAAAAAATATTTGCCTTCTTAAACAGCAGCAGTGTGTTAAACTGCGCAGCTTTGCTGGGGCCCTTGGGCACACAAGAATTCGGGGCCCTTTTAGAATGTAAAAAAGATATAAAGATTTATTTGCGAACTAAAACAAATTTACATTTGAATGTTCGTAAACAGCAGCAATAGTGTTGAACTGTGTCGCTACTATTTACGCCCACCTCGGAGTACTTTACTATAAACTAAGGAACCTATTGGTAATATATGTACTTAGGTTTGTTGTATTATATTACATATCGTGTATAGTAGATTAAATGTATTAAATTATTTTAGACTAATATTATCGCGGAATTGACACATTTTAATACTCACGATATGCGGTTTTTGATATGGCAATAAAATAAAGATATACAAAGAAAAAAGAAAAAACCACTGAGTATCTTGCCGAATCTTCTCAGTTGAGGTCGTGTTACGATCCGGTGGTAGTGCAATATATATATATATGTTCTCGAGGGGGAAACCTTCAAAAGGTACCCGACGCCGTGGGAGCGACGCAAGGTTATGTGGGATTTTTACCGCACTAAAAACCCCCGGTGGCCTTCCTCGGCGCTAAAAAGAGGACTCCGGGATCTCGAAACGACTTTAACCGGAATCCTCCGAGCGCGTTGCCCCATCGGGCTCCTCCCAGATAGGCGGCTGGGCCCACCGCTCCGTCTAGTCTTTACGACGGTACGTGTGGTCGCATATGTGGTACTTCCCGGGTTTGCCTGACCGAACGGTTCGAGCTCCCACTCTAGCCGCCCGCAACCCCGGAAGCGTCTTTTAGTTTCCTCTTATGACAGGCAGGGGATGCCGTAGCCCTATTCCGATCCCGGAGCTTCAGGAACGGCCTCCGCAGGCTTATGCAAAATAAAGGCATTTCATTTCATTTCAATAAGAAAAATGATTATTTTTGATGACAGTACCTTAACCAAATAAGCGACGTGGCCTTTCACCAGGGCGTCGGGCGCGTGGATCCAGTTTCTGCCGTTGGGGGCGCCACTGGCTTTACCACGGCCCTGCCAAAACAGCAGGGTCGACATTCTGAAACAAAAAAACAGAATTTAACTCAAAACAACCAGGTAGAACCAGTGTAGTTCGACGGGTACCACCGCCTTATTTCTAGCGTGAAGAAAGAAAGAAGAAAGAAAGTAAGAAATCGTTTATTCGTAATGCGTACACACTCATACAGTTTATAGACACAATAATAATATAGTACCAGCTAACATGCAATATGTGAGTGGTATACATCACAAAACGGACCCTTCTCAGCATTATGCTGGCTGATTTTCAGCCAGCGCTGGTCATCCGAAGGATTCGAATGGTGAAGTCACGTCTGGTCAAGAACAGTACAATCAATATATAATATAAACAGAGAATTATTAAATGACACAAATGTTTAAAAAAAACATGCGTGCGTACAAAGTACACATGTCAGAAGTGAAACTTCTTTGGCGAACTAATTTATAAATCTTGTTTATATTTATACAAATCTAAAACTTTAAATTTCCAAGATTAAGAGGAAGGGAAAAAGGCGTGATACGACGTTCGCTCTGTCTCACTTTTTCTCTCAATCTTTCTCACTCGCTTGCTCCCTACTCTCACTCCACGACTAGTTGCTCATGCTACGTTCGCCCTGTCTTACTCTCTCTCAATCGGTCTCGATCACTCTCTCTCTCTTTTCCGACACTTCCGTTGCATACCGGCGTGACGTTTCATCTGTAAAAATTTTACCCTCATGCGCCTAAAGAAGTTTCACTTCAAAAATGATAAAAAAAACTAAAAAATAAAAACTATAACAAATAATTAATTATAATTATTATAATAATAATAATTGTAAATAACTATTTATAATTTATATGCTATTTACAGTTATATGAAGCAGTTCATGCGTTTCGGTGCAAGGGTGTGGGTACACTTTTATATGAAAAGTGCCAACGCATCTGTGATTGACTCCAGGTAGAATCCATGTGTCTTGTTCACAGAAGAGGTGTTCACAGACACGGGTCCAGTGGTGAAACAATACTGGGTTCATGACAATAGTCCATCTATCCATGCATCCATCAGCCCTTTGAGGTCCACTGGACATAGGCCTCCCCTAAATGATGCCACTCCAACCGGTCCTGTGTCCTCTGAATCCAACGGTTTCCCGCTGTCTTCATCAAGTCATCGGCCCACCTGGTGGTGGGGCGACCTGTGTTCCTTTTGGCTAAACGTGGTCGCCACTCGAGGACCTTTTTCTCCATCGGTTATCGGTCCTACGAGCGATGTGGCCGGCCCATTGCCACTTCAGCTTACTAATTTTGAGAGCTATGTAGGTAAGCTTTGTTCGTCTACGGATTTCATCGTTGCGAATCATGCCTCGCAGCGAAATTCCAAGCATAACCCTCTCCATAGCACGCTGAGCGACCCTGAGCTTCCGAATGAGGTCTTCAGGTAAGGACCACGTTGCGGCGCCGTAGTACCCGTAGGTCATTACTGGCAACACATATTGCTCGAATAATTTCGATTTCAGACACTGAGGAATTGTGGACGAGAAGATGCTACGTAATTTCCCGATCGCAGCCCAACCGAGTTGGATTTTTCGAGTGACCTCCCTCTCAAAGTCGGACTTACCCGTCCGGATCGTTTGTCCCAGGTCCATACTCGTCGACAACTTCGAGAGGAGTGCCGTCAACAACTACCGGTACGGGTTTGACATGGACATTAGACACGGCCATAATATCTTGTTTTAATTCAATTCTACAGAATTGCATACTATTGAATAAAATATACGTTTTTATCAATATCATCGAACTTTGTTTGAACTGTTATCGGAAACCGCAGGATGCATAATATTTTATTAGCAATACTACTTTACTACGCCCTGCGGTTTCATTCTTGAATAAAAACAACAGAAATATATTATTGTGTAAATTTCAACGGGCTACCACGGTACAGCCTGGTGATAGACAGACGGACAACGGTTTCTTAGTAATATGATCCGTTTTTATTATCTGAAAACGTAAAATAATATTCCATCCCTCCATCATATTTTCTAGATTTTTTTTGAAGGTGGTAGAACCAGTGTAGTTCGAACGGGGAAGTACCACCGCCACACCTATTTCTAGCGTGAAGCATTTCTTGTGTTTCGATAGAAGGGTGTGGTTGCCGGCACACTTTTATATGAGGCGACCATCATAGTCCTCGGGAGTAGCAACACATCTATGATTGACTTCAGATGGAACCCATGTTCTGTATGTAGTTGATTAGAGATGTCAGTGATGCAGTCCAGATGAAAAGTGATCACTGCTGTTCATGGATATCTGTCGTCTTCATATGCAAATGAGCTCTATCTGAAGTTAATCACAGATGCGTTGCTACTCCCGAGGACTATGATGGTCGCCTCTTAAGTGTGCTGGCAACCACACCCTTTTAATCTGAAAGTAAAACCTGCTTCAGCTAGAAATAGGTGTGGCGGTGGTACTTCCCCGGTAAACTTACACTGGTTCTACCACCTACAATTTTAAATAACTAAATGAAAGTTATTTCCCTTACCATTTTCTAAAAAAAGTTAGTAGTACCATTTCCTTAACTACCATTTTTTAAAACTATGTATTTAAAGAAAACCCATAGACTCTAAGATTAAATTCAAGTTTTTTTTCTTGCTGTGCTAATTTATTCCGTTTGCGAGCTCGAGGTGAAAGTTTTGATCACAATTATATTTATTTATGAATAAAAAAGAGGCTTTTATGTATAACTAGCAGTTCCCGCGGTTTCACTCGCGTTTATAAATATATATATAGCCTAAAGCCTTCCTCGATAAATGATCTATTCAACATAAGAAGAACTTTTCAATTCGAACCAGTAGTTCCTGAGATTAGCGCGTTCAAACAAACAAACAAACTCTTCAGCTTTTTAATATGTATGTATAATAATGTTACTTTATTTTTTATTTGAACTCAGACGCACGTTAAAGAAACTATTAAACTACGTGCAAGATGTGGAATGAGCTTCCTCCTGAGGTATTCCCGGGGTGCTATGACATGGGGATTCAAGAAAGGTGTAAAAAGAGCTCTCCTCCAGAGCCGGCGTTTGCATTGGCGACTCCTCTGGTGTTGCAAATGTCCAGGCGACGATGACTGCTTTCCATCAGGTGGCCCGTCTGCTTTATCGTTAGGTCTAACTATAAAAAAATGATGGCGCATAACAGAAAAAGATGGCGCGTAACGAAAAAATGTTACACAAATTTTTTTTCCAACCCCGATAAAGAAGTTTCACTTCAATAAAGAAAGATGGCGCGTAACAGAAAAAGATGGCGCGTAACGAAAAAATGTTACACTAAATTTTTTTCCAACCTCGATAAAGCAGTTTCACTTTTGTTTTCCAACCCCGATAAAGAAGTTTCACTTCAAATACTAATTTTCAGGTTACCACAATCGTTTTATGCAAGTTTTCAGAGCCGCTAAAACTAACTTTGAATGTATTTTTTTAATCAAGTTTTGCGGTATGTTTTTTGTTTAATTTAGCTAATTTTAATTCTCATATTTTTATTTGTTTATATTTTGAATTGTCGGTAACCCATTACTGGCCCACTGCTGGGCACGGGTCTTCCCTCAGAACGAGAGTTTTAGGCCATAGTCCACCGCACTGGCCAAGTGCGAATTAGTAGACTTCATACACATCTGAGACCTTTTTTTTAATAACTATCGGGTGAGTTGGTTGCCTCACGATGTTTTCCTTCACCGAAAAGCAGTGATAATTAATTTCTAATACGCACATAATGTTAGAAAAATCAGTGCGTGCCTGAGTTTTGAGCCTCGGACCTCCCGACGAGTGCAAGTTTCAACCATTAGGCTATCACTGCTTGTATTTGTCAAAAAAAATCTAGTTAACCATGTAATCCATACTAATATTATAAATGTGAAAGTGAGTTTGTTTGTTCCTCTTTCACGTCGCCACATAGCTATTATATGATATGTTTTATATGCTGGGAGATAGGAGGGCGGAGAGTGACGTATGCTACTTTTTACCGCGCTCTCTCATTCCCATGAGAATATCGATGTTTTGTTAGTTGATACATATTTAATAGTTCCAGACGTTGTTAATAGATGGCGTTAGTAAAATTAATTCGCAAGTTTTGAATCAGGATCAAATGCTAATTTTAATTACCTTTGACCGTGCAGGTGAAGCTTCGGGCAAGACCTAGTTTATCTAGACGGAGCGGTGGGCCTAGCCGCCCATCTGGGAGGAGCCCGATGGGGCAACGCGCTCGGAGGATTCCGGTTGAAGTCGTTTCGAGATCCCGGAGTCCTCCTTTTTAGCGCCGAGGACGGCCACCGGGGGGGTTTTAATGCGGTAAAAATCCCACATAGCCCTGCGTCGCTCCCACGGCGTCGGGTACCTATTGAAGTTTTCCCCCTCGACAAAAAAAAGACCTAGTTTATATTTTTTGATATATTTCCGACAACCCTATAATAAATAGCACTGATACCAACCCTACGCATGTCCTATGTAACTCAACACGCTCGGAAGTAAACTCGCTTGCCTTCACGCTTCGCTTCTGGGTGACGTCATGAATGCACTTGAAGTTGAAGGACGGAGACGGACGGACGGACTTAGGTGAGGCATTGAATGCACGCCCACACAAGTGTATAGGAGGGGCTAGGGAAGAGCAGTGATAGCCTAATGGTTGAAACTTGCCCCCTCAATCAGGAGGTCCGAGGTTCTAACCCAGGCGCGCACCACTGATTTATGTGCGTATTAGAAATTAATTATCACTACTTTTCGGTGAAGGAAAACATCATGAGGAAACCTACACACCCGAGAGTTTTTAAAAAAACGTACTCGGAGGCGTGTGAAGTCCACCAATTCGCACTTGGCCAGCGCGGTGGACTATGGCCTAAAACTCTCTCATTCTGAGAGAAGACTCGTGCCCAGCAGTGGGACAATAATGGGTTTTCGAGAAGAAGGGAGGAGGTTGGATCCCCTAGCATTGGCAAAAAAGCAAAATAATGAGAGGCAGTTAATACACATTTAGTCCATATAAGGGGGAGTGTGTACACCTTCTAGCAGAGATGAGAAAAAAGTTGTTATGGTTTAACATTCTTTATTTCCAAAAAGATTACAAATCGCTTACTGAGAAAATAGTTTTTGACAATGATATTATTTTTGTGAGCACTAGAGTGGGTAGGCGAACAATTCTTCATGCAAAAGAAACGGTCGAGTCAGAACAAATAACAGCAAGGCTCAGTTACACCAAGTACTGATTAATTGTTATTGTTGATCATAGATTAAAATTAACTATTGAGATTGAATTAACTACGAAATATTCATTTATATTAAACAAATATTAAATAAAAAATAATATTAAATAAAGAAAGTTGTTCAATAAGAAAGACATTTTTCAAGTGCTTCTTAAAATCGTTACGATTTGAAACTCGTTACGAAAATACGTTACGAAAGCATGTTGTTTTTGCTTTTATTAGAAATAGGTTAAGGCAGTGATGCTTCTGGAAACAAATCTCAAAGGGTTTAATGTTTCGTCAATATTTTTTAGGCTATTTCAAATAACCCCCTCCCTTCCAAAAAAACGATGAAAAAAAACGAAGCCCACGAGAAAGAAGTTAATGTTTCCGGAAGCGAATGACAAAAGGAGCTATAATAGTTTTAGTCGAAAAATTCGTGCCCTCGTGCATAGTGTGAAAAAAGTAAAAAAATACTACGTCTACGAAATAGGGCAAATATTCCGATTCCCCCTTCTTGTACAGGTTGCAAAACAACGTCCAGGGCATTCCGGATCCCCCCTTCTAGCATATAGTATAAGTACACTATATGCTAGAAAGGGTATGTATTCGGGTCCCCCTCTTGCATAGGGCGAATAAATTCTAGGTCTATGAAAAAGGGCATTCATTCCGAATCCCCCCTCTTGTATAGGATAAAAAACAACGTCCATGCAAAAGGGCATTCCGTATCCCCCCTTTTAGCATATAATGTACACTATATCCTAGAAAGGGTATGTATTCGGGTCTCCTTCTTGCATAGGGTGGAAAAATACAACGACTATGAAAAAGGGCATTCATTCCGATCCCCCCCCCCCTTGTATAGGATGAAAAACAACGTCCACGTTAAAGGGCATTCCGGATCCCCCCTTCTAGCACATAGTGTAAAATAACTACGCCCGTGTAATAATAATAATAAAAGGGCACTATACACAGACAATACAATTTAATTGAAATGTAAACGCAAATAGCGCAGTTGATATAACACGATAATAATTAATGGCACACGTGGAAATAATACGTAACGCTCTCATATGTATCGAACAAAGGATGATTATTTATTTAGCTACTAGGTTATTCTCGCGGGTTTGCTCGCTTCGATCACGTGTACCACAGTTTTTAAGCTATTGCGTAGCTTTTTCCCGGGCTTTGAGCGCGGCGACCGAGTCAAGAAATTCCGTAACGAAAAAAACCTAACACTCCGCTTACCATGTAGGGCGGCCGAGCGGTTGCTTAACGGACATGTATATGGTATTGTGGTGACCTCCCGCTACTCATCAAAAGATGGCGCTACTAGTATTCTGAAACACGCTATCGAAGTATTCTCAGAATCCTGCTTATATACAAGTTCCGAACAACGACTGTTGGAGCACGGCCGCTCCCCAGGCATGATCACCTAGCCTGGCGGAAAATCTCTCGCCACCAAAGTACGATAGTACGAATCTCGCACGGATCGAGACGAGCTGCTCGGAAATCCGACGAATATGTAAGGAGTTTAGGAGAAAGAAACCTCCCGATTGAGTTTCAACCATTAGGCTATCACTGCTCATACTATACTATATACTAAAGGTAAAATGAAAATTATTTTTAAGGTGAGCTCCCATGCAACAAATGTTTTTTTTAAATAATGATACGGAACCCTTAGTGCGCGAGTAGGACACTCACTTAGCACATTACAAGACTTAAAATGAAATATCGTTTATATAAAATATCTTTTGAAAATATCATAAAAAAATAAATAAAAAAAACACAAAATGTACATTTTATATAAGTGTTGATAAATAAAATAATAATGCGTGGATAATTTCTTCATTTCTACAAATCATTATATAATTTTCCACGAGTAATAATGTTACTTAGAAGAACCGTTTACAAGAACTATACCGTTCGTAATAATTAACTATAATAAATTAATAGGAACAATGCTTATTATTATTTAATTACTTCTTTGTACTTGTAAAATTGCATATTAATTAAGTAAAATTCCATCTATATTAACCTATAGTGATCGGTAAAGAAAATATATATGTCGTTTATAATAAAAACACAAACAATAAAAAGGTATTTAATTAAAGTTCAAATTAAAAGTTATATCATGGCATTATAATCTTAAATACAAAGCTAATCAATTAAAACACTTTAAAATAATTACAACAAATAAACATTTTTAAATTGTTTTACGGCCTTGGCTTGAGCCTTTACGCCTGACTTCAATAGCTTTCATTTTGTAAAGTCTAATCTTCACACAGATTATACACAACTTTTTAGAATGTTTTCATGCATATTTTAATAATGCGTATAAAATAAATAATAATAATAACGGAAATTTAAACATACTAAAATTGTAAACATTGGAATCATAATCGAATGTATAAATAAGTTAAAGATATGTATAAAAATCTTACATTACGGGCAGTATAATCTTTAATAAATTTGCTCAGATATTAAATCAGAAAACTACATTTATATTCACGACACGTGACAGACTTGTGGCAATTGGCGGTAATCTGTAAAATTTTTACATTTTTAATCGTATTTATGGCCTTAGCTTCTTGACTTTCAGCCCAATTCTACTAGGTAAATTTAGACAGAAAAACTTATTTAATAATTTCATTAACATTTCTGTTAACTTCTTTTGTTTTTGCCTACAATTGCAGAAACGGGGTCACATAATTTTCATTTTATTATTATTAGGCGTCGTTATTTCAAATTTATAATGTTTTAATTGTTTTAAAGTGTTCATATGGTTTTATCTTTTCAGGTTAACGTATTTTTAACAGATTAAAAAGAAAGCAAAGTTGCGTTCAATTTAATCAAATACAGAAGTGGGAAACAAATAATCAAAGAAAATCATTCTTCCTCTCCCTTTATCTGATTGTAGGTGCCATATATGACGTACCTATATATGGCACACATGGTGGTCGCATACCGCCATAAAGACTAGACGGGGCGGTGGGCCCAACCGCCCATCTGGAAGGAGCCCGATAGGGCAACGCGCTGAGAGGATTTCGGCTGTGGTCCTTGGAGGTCCCGAAGTCCTCTTTATATCACCGAGGACGGCCACCGGGGGGTTTTAGTGCGGTAAAAATCCCAGATAATGCGTCGCTTCCACGGCGTCGGGTACCTTTTAAAGGTTTCCCCCTCGAAAACAAAAAAAAGGTCTATGCAAAATAAAGACATTCCATTTCATTTCACTTACCATCAGATGGACTGCATGCTCGTTCGCTACTTCAATGTGATAAATATTACATCAACAAAAGTTTAAGCTTATGTAATCTTAAGTATGAATAAAGCGGCAAATATTCAGAATCGTGATGCATGCACACGAATGTATGTATCTTCTTATTAATTGCTCGTTATTATCGGTTGATCAATCACGAAGCAGCAAGGACTGTTTATTATGTGGATGGTACACATACTATGTTTTAAATCATTGTTTATATTTATCGCTACATAGTATAAAACAATCCTAGGCTGTTGTGCAAGGCTGTCTGTGCCTATGTATGCTTAAATCTTTAAAACTACACTATGGTTTAATGCAGTTTTCTTTAATAGATAGAGTGATTCAAGAATAAGGTTTTTATTACAATAAATGTGTGCATAATATGCATGTAATGGAGGAACACTGATAATTTTAGGTTTTTGGCTCTTAGGTGGAACGAAGTTCGCCGGGTCAGCTAATGTACTATAACAGCGAGATATGTATAGGTAATATATTATCATAGACAAATGTATGGACGCATGTGCTACTATAGACAAGAAAAGTAAAGGAGGGTTGTGCTTTAGAGTTTTGAACCTCTTTCCCCTATAGGCAAGAAATAAACCTCCATAACGACGAATTTTTGTAAAACAATTTCGAAGACCATTGTGTGGGACACCCACATTTTATGCTGTCCCACTGCTGGGCACGGGTCTTCTCTCGGAATGAGAGAGTTTTAGGTCCACCGCATCGACCAAGTGCGTTGGTAGACTTCACACACCTCCAAGATCTTTTTTTTAAAAAGAACTCTCGGGTGTGTAGGTTTACTCACGATGTTTTCCTTCACCAAAAAGCAGTGATAATTAATTTCTAATACGCACATAAATCAGTGATGCGTGCCTGGGTTCGAACCTCGGACTTCCCGATCGAGAGGGCAAGTTTCAACCATTAGGCTATCACTGTTTTACTGCGTAACGCGGGTTACGTGCATTTAAATTCGACTTGACTCGAGTTTAATTATCACTGCTTTTCGGTGAAGGAAAACATCGTGAGGAAACCTACACACCCGAGAGTTCTTAAAAAAAAAATCTCGGAGGTGTGTGAAGTCCACCAATTCGCACTTGGCCAGCGCGGTGGACTATGGCCTAAAACTCTCTCATTCTGAGAGAAGACCCGTGACCAGCAGTGAGTTTATACCGAGTTGTCATACCACTAACTTCCCTTTAAACTACTTTTAACAAGAATACGCTTAATACTCATAATGACGGTACCTACAAAACCAAACACCGAAGGTTCTAAACAATTAGATGATAAGACACGACAAAACTCAAGTTCGTCGCACGACAAGGTCATTGGCGGACAAAATCCTTGACACGGACATGCTAACTCAATTTGGCAATATTTACAAATACACTACATGTAATGTGTGACACGTATTGATAATCGACAACCCGCGTGGCGCAGCGGATACCATACCGGTCTGACGCGCAATGAGTCCCGGGTTCGATTCCCGGATAGACAGGTATATGAATGATGAGTTTAGAGTTCTGTTCTGTTCTGGGTGTTTGTTTAGTCTTGTGTGTCCATGGGACCCACGACGCAGGACAAAATCCTACTGTGGGGCTATGAGTGTAGAAAGCAGTGTATTGATTATCCGAGCAAAGATTACGAATTGTTATTAGTATAAAAGGTATTTTATATCTATATATTAATACGTGAAGCAAAAATTTGTCATTAATTTTTTAAATACTTCCGACAGACGGCGGAGTGAAATTACGGTTATAGTTGATGTAGAGAACGATTACGCAATGCTAATATTTATAATAATAATAATAAATTTTTATTCACGGAATACACAGCAGCATACACATGAAAAAATAAATATAAAATAAAACAAAAACATAGTAAACAATAACAAATTCTTACAAAACTAGGAAACATATATATGGAGGGTACCGTGCTGCGAAATAATAAACCGTGAAACGGACTACCCTCAGCAAATGCCATGGAAGTAGGTACAACCAAGGCGCTGATTTTCAGGGTAACCCGAAATCAGGGGACGAACACGGACGGCTGTCACCGTCGTCGTCGTTTTTCTTCAAATAATGAATAAAACATACAAAAAAAACATCATATAAATCATATAAGCATACAGGGACAGACAGCTCGAAGCGACTTTGTTTTATACTATGTAGTGATGCTATGTAGTGATAAGCCTACGCGGGCACTTACAAATTATCAGTTACACATTTTTTTCTTACACTACCACCAAAATCATGAGTACTATGTGTTAATCTAGGTCAGCTAAGCTCAACCTGCGGCCCGCGGGCCGTATGTGACCCGGCGGAATTTATATTTGGTGATCTTTTGGTCGACAATTTAGAGTAAGTAGCGGTCGCGACCTTTTTTTGTTACGGCCCGGGCGGCATAAATCCCCACGCTACGCTACTGCTTGGAACCCGGCATCAACAGCTGCCTCCGCTGCAATATGCTTGTGGCTCCTACAGTAAAAAGGTTGAGTACCGCTGATCTTTACTACTGAGTACCTTTACTTTGTGATAAATTACAGCACAGTGCAATCCGAAGTTTTCACATGAAAGGGTAACAAACACATTTTTTTTTTTGGCAATTGTGTAGTTGCTGCTGGCCCTGATGGCCTTTACAGCTTCACAGGGTTTGTTGCGAGCCTAAAGCTCAAGCCGGGACAGGAAGACTGTGGGCTGGAAGGGACGGATGGCTTTGGTCCCCGTTGCCGGGTTCCTCCACCTTCCTCCTTCGCTAGAGGGAGGGACGGTTCCGGATCCAGCTGATGCCGGAGTCCTGGCCTTCCGCCTCTGGTTAAATGGGGATTGCTGATCCAAGGTAACAAACAAAGAACAACCTCTCATATTAATATTATTTTTAGAACAAAAGTGAGTAACGTTACGCACTAAATAATAGTTTAGATATTAAGAAAGAATCAAATTCATTGTCTGTATAACATTATTGCAAAAAATCGACCTTGTCTTCGATACAATCTATTTCAAGTATTATCTAATTAGGTGTAAGGTTCTTTGAGAGATCAAAATTTAATATTAACTCATTTTAATACTTAACGGGTACTCACGATATGCGGTTTTGAATCCTTTTCAAATTATTTTTGCCGATATTTCGACCCAGTTGCATGGATCGTGGTCACGGCGAAACTGCACTGGCGGGAGAAACCGTTGACAAGCACTAGTGATAGATTAACCTTAGATAGGTTCTAGACCCTACGTCTTCTGCGGGATTTTTATCGAACTAAAACCCTTCCTGGCCTTCCTCGGCGCCACAAATAGGACAGGAATCCTCTGAGCGCGTTGCCCCGTCGGGCTCTTCCCAGATGGGCCGCTTGGCCAGCCGAAGACCACATGCGACCACACGTACTGCAGTCCTTCCCGAAATCGCCTGGCTAGGCGGTACAAGTGACCACTCTAGCCGCCCGCAATCCCGGAAGCCTCTTTCAGTCGCCTCTTACGACAGGGGATGCCGTAGGCATATTCTGATCCCGGAACTACAGGGACGAATGGAAGACGACCTAAGCTCCTTTTACCCAAACAGTCGCAACTCGAGGACCTATCTTTTAAATCTTATTGGTTCTTTAAGCTATGTGACCGTCCATTGCCACTTCAGTTTGGAAATTTGAGAGCTATGTCGGTAGGCTTGGTTCGTCTTATTCCTGTAGTTCCGGGAGCAGAATAGGGGCACGGTATCTCCTGCCTGTCGTAAGAGGAGACTGAAAGGGGCTTCCGGGGTTGCGGGTGGTAAGAGTGGGAGCTCGGACCGTCCAGCCAAGCGACCCCAGGACGGATGACGGAATGTGTGGCCACCTGCTTTTGTAAACTGGAAAAGAACCCGAAAGAGGCATTGCGCTCGGAGTACTCCGGTTGGGTTCCGGAGTCCTCCACGCAGCGCTGAGGAAGGCTACCGAAAGATTGTAGTGTGGTAAAAATCCCATAACCCGGCGTTGACAAAAAAACTCAATTCGTCTGCGGATTTCATCGTTACGAATGGCTCGTAGTGAAATTCATTTAAATGTTAATACTATAAGAGAATATTGGCTGCGGCTATAGTGCATAAGTCGATAAGTATTGTTATTATGAATAATTAGAAATGATTATAGCAGGTGATAATTGCAGTATTTCCCAGCACGTGGTATTTAATAAGTTCTTCATCACGCTCTGTATCAGCGTCATAGACGTTTGTTTGTATGTTTTATGTTTTGGATCAAGAATTGTGCTAAGGATTTCCCCGAATAGTGACGATAGTGTGAACACCTCAATTGTCGAATAAGGACGAATAATGGCGACCAATGCTAGTCGACACTGCGCATATACAGATGCATTTTTATATATTGAAATAATAATACATATTTGAGTCAAAAAACTAGCAACTGCATGTTCGAACATCGTGGTGAGATCCGAATCTATTGTCCATTATTGTCCCACAGCTAGGCACGGGTCTTCTCTCAGAATGAGAGAGTTTTAGGCCATAGCAAACCGCCGCTGTGCGACAAGTGCGAATTGGTGGACGAATGAGTTCCGAATACATCCAAATAGATTATTTAGATTCAAATATTCGCGCCTATTCGTCTTTGCTCGGCAATTTTGAATTAAAGTTTATGTTTTTTTTTATGTCAGACGAGATTTAGTTGTGACTACCCAGACAGGTATTATCAATGAAGAATAAATACAATATTAAGGCGCCAGCCTTAATTTCCGAGAGTAGCAACGCATATGTTATTAACTTCAAATAAAAACCTCTGTTCTATATGAAGTTGCTTACAGTCCTGAGCAGTGACCACTTACCATCAGGTGAATCGCTCTTTTGCAACTACAATCTTTATTTATATATATATTTAGATATACCATGAACTTATCACTATACATTGTTAAAAAATACAATTCGTTTGGTTCAGTGTGAATCGCCATTACAGGTATATACAAAAAAAAGATAAACATAAAACAAAATAAAATTAAATATAGGTATTCATGACAATTAACAAGTAAATTATTCCCATCGGTTGAGGAGTTACATATTTTGTCTCCGAGCCACATTATCAGACCCTTAAATAGTCAATGATGAACTGCCTTTGCAATTTCATTGAACCTACATCAAATATCTTCAAACACAACTCAATTACTCCTATCGGTTAAGGAGTTCCCCTCATTTTCTCCAGAACCCATAGATGGATACTAACCATATTTATGTGGGACCAATTCGCAGCTCGTCTCTACATAATAAAAAAATAATAATTAAAATCGCTCCACTAACGGTGGAGTAATCCTTGTACATACATAAAAAAAATATATACCGGCCAAATTGAGAACCTTCTCCTTTTTGAAGTCGGTTAAAAAGGGACCTTATTATAATCTTGCAACAAAAATAATTAAAGAGGAATATTTTCCGTAAGTACAGAAATGTCTTGCAGTCGTATGTTATTACGTAATTTACTGATTTTATTATTGATAACAGCATCTGCACTCTCACTGCTCAAGGTTGCTACAACAGTTGAGATAATAAGCGCATAATTATCACACAAGCTGTGTTCGTGGCGTTGCCTGCATCTATACATTACAACTTTGTTTCACGTATTAATATATAGATATATTAATTCGTGAAACAAAAAGTTGGGAACCGTTTTTAAGATACCGCGGACGGAGGAGTATGAAATTACGCACGGTTATAGTTGATTGTAGAGATGGAGTATGTTAATATATTTAATAATGCTAACATATTTTTCAAATAATGCTTATAATATACATAAAATCATACAGTATGACTGAGATGATGAGTTTAAATTCTTGTTCTGGGTCTGGGACACACACAGATGTCAGGGAAACATAAAGAAAAATACCCAGACAGGGTATTCATCTTTGTGTTTCCATGGCACCCACGGCACAGGAGAAAATTCTAGTGTGGGACTATGAGATATAAAAAATAGAAAACGTCATTTTTTCAAGTATAATGGATGGATCATTTTATGATTAACGCGAAAAAAGTTGCGGGTTACAATACGTTTTCCACACTCACAGCCCCACACTAGGATTTTCTCCTGTGTCGTGGGCACCATGGACACACATAAGACGAATACACAAACACCCAGACCCAGAACAGGAATCTAAACTCATCAATCAAAAAACGTTCTATTAACCAAACATTGTCTTTTCGTATGCAACGCCTAGTCAGATCTATCAGATCCTTTTGCTTTTGAAAAGAAAAAACTATTATTATATGTACATGTCTATCGAAGACTTTTAATTAACACACGCTTTCTACACTCACAACGCCACACTAGGATTTTCTCCTGTGTCGTGGGTACCATGGACACACACAAAGACGAATACACAAACACCCAGACCCAGAACATCAATCTAAACTCATCATTCATATACCTGTCTAGCCGGGAATTAAACCCGGAACCCATTGCGCGTCAGATCGGTATGGTAACCGCTTGGCCACGCGGGTCGTCGAGCCACCTCCTATGAGTGGCCACCTATTACTACTTTCAAAAGAATAACTATTTTTAAACAAAACGACATCTAAGTACCAGGATGGCATATCCAAACAGGAGTTACCTTTGCACCAATTCCGCGCGTTCATCGTTACCGAAGTCCAAAAATAAACTCTTCGGCTACTTAACTAAGTGCATAATCGCTTGCCATGATATGCCCGATTCGACATAATTCAATTTATCATAACTACCTTGTGTATTCACGGGAAAAACGCCTTTATATGTACATAATAGAAGCGCTAATCCCGTGCGTTGTTACGTGTGTTGTGACGTTATTCAATTGGCCACTACCGCCCAGTTCCGTACTAAGTACGGCCTGACACGGCACACTGATGCAATGCTCACGTTCATTCACACTTGTAAGGACATAGGGATGTGAGGTGTCGATATGTGTGTCGAGATTTTGCTACTTTTGTCTCGTTTTTGTTTGATGAAGCAAACTAGTGTGCAGTAAATAATAAATAATAATACAATTTAATATTACTTGTAAAGAATATTTTATTTTTTTGAATTTGATAACGTAATAGTACCATAAGTTTTTTTTATTTTTTTTTTATTTGACATTATAAAGAATATTTATTTATTTAGTTAACATTATAATATATATATATATATATAACCCAAATTTACAATTTATTTATTAAAATTACCTAATTAACTTATTTACTAATTAGTACCTATTTCATTTATTTTAGGATATAAGTATGCTCTGTATGAAGTCCTGCTACACGAACTATAAGTGAATCGGAGATGCTACTGTCGAGGATTGGAATGATCGCTTCATACAAGAGTACAACCTTGTCGTAGGTAGATCATTTTTGTCGGTGTTTTTCTAATATCAATTTAA
Source organism: Spicauda simplicius (assembly GCA_949699795.1). NCBI lineage: Eukaryota > Metazoa > Arthropoda > Insecta > Lepidoptera > Hesperiidae > Spicauda > Spicauda simplicius. The sequence goes on from OX453085.1 coordinate 7,220,488, forward strand.
TAATATTGTTGGTGTCAGAAGAAACTTAAATAAACGAATTATAATATGGTTCGGTTATGTTCTAAAAATTATATCGAGTATGACACGTTGTTCAACGAGTCAGAAAAGTGTAGCAATAAATTCAGTTGCATTATTTCATTATTAGGATATAAAGCATAAATAATTTTGTTTATACTCACGATATGCGGTTTATGAATTCTATAAGAATTTTTTGGCCATGTCCACGATCCATGTAACTGGGTCAAAATGTCGGCAAAAATAATTCCATAAGAATTCGCAAACGGCATATCATGAGTAACCGTTAAGAATTAAAATCCTTTGATACTTCTATATACTGTTTTTATATATTAGTATTATGAATTATATCTTCAAGATATTTTCATCGACAGTCGATAAACTCCGTCTTATCAACGCTGGGTTATTTGCCGAGTCTATCCTTTGACTTGTAGGAAAACTGGCGATAAGTAGTTTGTCCACATGGCTTTATCCTTAACTAAAATAAGCCGTCTGCCTGTAATAATAAATTCTGGAGATTAGAACTAGGTATTGGATGAAGACGCTGCTATTAACTTATTAATATGAATATGCAAGGTTTAAAGGGCAGGTTTTAACCGGCCACAAACCATATCATATCAAGATTTTATATTTATCTTATGTAGCATTTAATGACGAAACATATTGAAGAGCATATACATATTAAAATTAGCTTGAGAATAAACTAGGGAAGTATATTATACATGTACATATGAAACAAGCAGGCGAGCATAACGTGATCTTTTTAGATGTTTGTTTATTTATGTTTATACGAGTTGTCGTCAACCCATTCTGAGCACAGTTTCCAAATACAAAACGTTTAGGCCATAGTCCACCGCGCTGGTCAAGTGTAAGTCAGTACTTTTAAAGGACTGCAGATTGATAAAACTATTTGTCAAATTTGAAACCTTTGCGTGTTTTGAGAAGACGTATGATTTCTATCGTCTTTACAACTATTTAGCTGTTTTTTTTGATACGTAAACCTAACGATAAGGCAGACGGGCTACCTGATGGAAAGTAGTTACCGTCGCCTATGGACACTTGCAACACCAGAGGAGTCGCCAATGCATCGCCGTCGTCGGCTTTGAAGGAGAGCTCTTTTCGCACCTTTTTTGAAGAGCCCCATGTCATAACGCCCCGGGAATACCTCAGAGGGAAGCTCGTTCCACATCTTGCACGTCCGTGGCAGAAACGAGCGTGCAAACCGAACCGTGGAGGACCGCCACAAACTGAGCTGTTGTAGTAACAACGATCAACGCCCCCTAAATTCTATAGTTCCGTACCAGGGCTTTTCGCAACTTTAGAATAGAAACAAATACACACATACGATCTGGTATCTAAATTAATAGGAAGTCTATAAGTCTCTAAGACAAGCCGAGACCCTTTTAATAAACTACGGTATGGTGAGAGCTGATTCAATTCTATTAATATCACAAATGCCAAAGTTCGTGAGGGTGTAGGTGTTTTAGTAAGTCTTTTACATAAAAACCATCGGTGGGACTTCGCTGAATTTTGGCAAAGACATAATTTATTCCCTAAATTATCACATAAGATACTCGTTACCGTGGTAGACATGGCCGAAGCGAGTGAAACCGCAGGAAAAACATAATTGTAAATAAATAAATATTCAAAATATAGTATCAAAAAGTTTATACCACAATTAAGAAGATAACATCATTTCTATTCAAAGTTGATCATATATTGTAGGGCACTGAACACTTATCATAATATGCAAATCTTATTGCCATTATCATCGCAGAAAAAACGATTAATAGTCTGCGTGATTAGTTTTAAAAGCTGATTGACGACTTGAATACAAGGATTTGATTTTGTTAATTTAGTCAATGATAACATCTGTTACTAAAAGATAAATTGCACACCTGATCTCGCAAACACGATGTTATTTGTATTGAGAAGTTTATACACTACATTTACAAGCATCCATTACAGCATACAAAAAATATGGACTTCCTTGCATTCGGTTAGATGTGCCTTATAAGAATAATTTAAGTCTACAACAAGTTTTCCTAAGTATACAGACTGCTGACTCAACGAATTTCGTAACCATAATTTAAAGTAGTGTTTTCATAAATAATATATATTTCATTTCTATGACGATAATTGAAAGCTTATTAATATTAAAGTTTGTAAAGTATGTGTTTGTTGCTCTTTCAGGCGAAAACTATCGATCGAATTTCGCTGAAAGCAGATTGCCCAAGTGACTATGAAACTCAGTATCGCTATAAAATCATTTGTGGCATAATGTATTTGAGCTTAATTTTAAGTTTGATTTGAGTACTTTCAATTGCATATAAAACAATATTTATAATTCGCGTCATTCAGCAGCAATATGGTAATGATGGACCACAAAAATTCGAATTTTCGAAATTGTTAAGAAGTTAGTTAAACGCTAAGTTACGTTTTTCTGTAAATGAAAAGTGTTCAATATGTACTATTTTTACTAGGATTTTCTCCTGTGTCGTGGGTCGTGGGTGGTCGTGGTGCCATGAACGTATGTTCACCCACGCCACAGGAGAAAAACGAAGGCGAATACACAAACACCCGGACCCAGAACAGAAATCAGACTTAATCAGACTTGAATGATGATCATCGTGGGCAATTTCTCTTGGCACACACTTAGCTCGTAATCTATATTACACAGGATAGTAATTACCGTGGTAGACGTAGTATCAAGGTGGTAGAACCAGTGTAGTTCGACCGGGGAAGTTCCACCGCCACACCTATTTCTAGCCTGAAGCATTTCTTGCATTTCGATAGAAGGGTGTGGGTGTTGGCACACTTTCACATGAGGCGACCATCATAGTCCTCGGGAGTAGCAACGCATCTGTGATTGACTTCAGATGGAACCCCCGTTCTGTATGAAGTTGATTACAGATGTCGCAAGGCCGCAGTGACCACTTACCATCAGGTGGACTGCATGCTCCTTTGCTACTTCAGTCAGATAAAAAAGACGTGAAAGAAACGGGCGTGGGAATAACCTAGTAATACTTATTCAAATCGCTAAGATATGATAATTGAAACATAACGTAAATTGTTAAAATTTGGCATTTTAATATTGTTATAGATTTAAATATGACAATATGAATATATTTAATAACTGAATTTTATAATTATAATTATATATATAAGAATAACTAAAAAGTTAAAAACACAAATTTCCAAATTAAATAGAAAATGCAGAATCCCTAGGATAGATTATTATTTATTTATTAACATTTATTATAGATTGTTATTATTATTATCCCTGTTACACATTAACAATTTCAACCCTCTTTACGTCTAATTTTAAAAGTAAAAAATAATTTAAATATATTTTGGTCTAGAACATACTCAGTACTTAGTACATAGTCCTGAAGTCGGTGCTCGACATATTTCGCTGGACGACGGTAACTACGTCCTATATGAGCACCGACTTCAGAACTATGTACTAAGTACTGAGTATGTTCTAGACCAAAATATATTTAAATTATTTTTTACTTTTTTGTGACATGGAAGTCGGTAGATATTTTTTGTTAAAAAGTTTTTATTTTACACTTTTTAGTGACTATATTTTTATGTTTGTATTTAAATAAAGCCTCTAAGTTTGCTTTGTGCATCTACATATTCACAAAAATTAAACATAAAACACTTTTACAATTCATACAAACAGGGCGCCCCCTCTGGAAGTACCCCTCCATCATCAGGGTTGAGGAGTTGAAGGTCAAATTTTTCATCTTATATTGTTGCTTAGTAATCTTATAACATATACGTTAGTACCAGGTGGCTAACTTCTATGGCTCAGGCTTGCAGTACCCTGCATCATCAGGGTTTAGGAGTTGAAGGTCAAAATTTTAATTTTGTGCCTCTGTTTGGTATTATTTTTACATACCCGTAAGCACCAAATTGCCAACTCCTATGGTTTAGAATTGAAGTACCCCTTCATCATCAGGGTCGAGGAGTTGAAGGTCAAAATTTTAATTTTGTGCCTCTGCTTAGTATTATTTTTACATAACCGTAAGCACCAAATTGCCAACTCCTATGGTTTAGGATTGAAGTACCCCTTCATCATCAGGGTTGAGGAGTTGAAGGTCAAATTTTTGATTTTATATTTTTGCTTAGTATTTTCTTTACATAACCGTAAGCACCAAATTGCCAACTTCTATGGTTTAGGATTGAAGTACCCCTCCATCATCAGGGTTGAGGAGTTGAAGGTCAAATTTTTCATCTTATGTTTTTGCTCAGTAATCTTATAACATATACGTAAGCACCAAATGGCTTATTCCTATGGTTTTGGCTTTAAGTACCCCTGCATCATCAGGGTTGAGGAGTTGAAGGTCAAATTTTTGTCCCATGAATTTGCTTAACAATTTCATTATATATTCGCAAACATCAAACGACCAACTTTTATAGTTCAGGCTAGCAGTACCCCTGCATCATCAGGATTGAAGAGTTGAAGGTCAAATTTTTCATAGTAAATACCTACATAGTAATTTTATTCTATATTTTACTCAATTGGACTTCTCCAGCTAAGGTTCGGCCGACTATCACTAATTTTATTATTTTGCTCCAAAAAGTTGAAGATCCTATGATTAGAACCTTATCAAACTCTTGTCAGACTACCCCTGGAGTACATCCTTTCTAATAAAAAAAGAATCATCAAAATCGGTTGGCGGGATATTGAGTTATTCATACATTTATCGCGTACATTGAAAATGCAAATTTAAGACTTATGCGTTTTTCTTATGGATGCCCTAGTCAAAAAAATACTAAAAAAAAATGGGACCCTATGACACGCACTACCTTTCAAATAAAAAAAAATCATCTAAATCGGTTCACCCAGTCCGGAGAAATGAGGTAACAAATATAAAAAAAAAAAAAAAAAAAAATACAGACGAATTGATAACCTCCTCCTTTTTGGAAGTCGGTTAATTAATATTAATGTGTTTAATGTTTGTAGACTCGAGCATATTATTATATTATTAAGATCATAATAATTACTTTTTATATTGTTTAAAACGTTAATCCCGCAGCACCTGCTTCGGTCGTTAGAATTGTAATGAGCATCCTATGGGTATGTTATTATCTAGGTAAACTATGTGGGTGCCAAATCAGCGAAATCCGACCAACAGTTTTAGTCAAGAAAACGTAGTCTTCTATCCATCTATCAGCCCTTTGTGTCTACTGCTGGGCGTAGGCCTCCCCTAAATGGCGCCACTCCAACCGGTCATGTGCCCTCTGAATCCAACGGTTTCCCGCTTTTTTTTTTAGGTCATCGGTCCACCTGGTGGGGGGCGACCTGTACTCCGTTTGCCTAAACGTGGTCGCCACTTGAGGACTTTTCTTCCCAATGGGTTATCGGTCTACGAGCGGTGTGGCCGCCCACTGCCACTTCAGCTTTTTTTTTTATAATTGAACCTGGCTATAATGCAGACGGGCTACCTGATGGAAAGTAGTCACGAAATTCCGAGCATAGGCCTCTCCATAGCGACGCTAAGCGACTCTGAGCCTTCAAATGAGGGCTTTAGTGAAGGACCACGTTTCGGCGCACTAGGTCATCACTGGCAACACACATTGCTCGAACAATTTCGACTTCAGACACTAAGATATTGTGGACGAGAAGATACTACGTAATTTCCCGAACGCAGCCCAGCCGAGTTGGATTCTTCGAGTGACGTAGTCTTATAAAGTCTTAGAAAGTATGTGAGTCTGTTTGTCTTTCACACAAGAAAAAAGATGGCGCGTAACAGAAAAAGATGGCGCGTAACGAAAAATAAAAAAAATGGCGCGTAACAGAAAAAGATGGCGCGTAACGAAAAAATGTTACACTAAATTTTTTTCCAACCCCGATAAAGAAGTTTCACTTTTGTTTTCCAACCCCGATAAAGAAGTTTCACTTCAACTAGTTTTTTATGTTGGAGGTAAGTTTATTTAATTTAGTTACATCGGGCCAGATAACGCATCAAAACGGACGAAGCCGCAGGAGTAGGTTAGTATTAAACATATGTGGTTTTTATAAAACGATTTCTAAGGAATCATAAAACATAGATAGTAAACAGTTTTTTGTAATTGGTTTTCCTGTAAGTCAAAGTTCGAGGAAGGAAAATGGACCTTTGAGATGATACCTAATGGATAGGTGAGTTGTTTACATGTATAAGGTAGCAACGAGACTGACCACCTGATGGTAAGTGGTCACTGCCAATGGACATATCTTATTGTGAAATTAAATGATTTTTTATTAGATTAAAGTAGCAAACGTCCTCTTTATTTATTTATTTTGATCACCTACATAGTTTACACCAATTATAATATAAAAATAACACAACTATACAATACGGAAAAGCTAAGTGCAACTACATTTATAGGCGAAGACTGCTTGCAAAAAGGAGCGAGTTACAAGTAAGTCAAATGATAATAACAATAGTAATAAAGAAATGAAAAGAAACATTTTTTCTGGAATAAAATTAAAATTAAATTAAATTAAATTTAAATTAAATGAAATGAAATTAAATTAAATTATTTTATACTATGTAGTGATATGTTTGTCATAAATGCATGGTAATGAGTGTAATGTGTTTAAATAGATTTTATATGTTTATTGCATTATTTAAATATATAAGCATCCTGTAGTTCTTCTCTGTATCAACTATAACCGTGTCAAATTAAATATTCCTTCCTCCTCGTAATTTAAAAAAAAGGAAACTTAGTTTTTGCTTCATGTTTTTATCTGATTGAAGTAGCAAACGAGCATACAGTCCACCTGATGGTAAGTGGCCACTGCCGCCCATGGACATCTGTAAGCAACGTTACAGAACATGGGTTCTATCTGAAGTCAATTACAAATGCGTTGCTGCTCCCGAGGACTATGATGGTCGCCTCATATAAAGTGTGCCGGCAACCACACCCTTCGAAACGCAACTGCTTCACGCTAGAAAAGTGTGATAGTTGTACCTTGTAGGAAAAAAAATGTGTGCGTGTACTAGCGTACACTCGTAAGAAGTGAAACTTCTTTTGACGTTATTTTTCAAAATAATTTACTATATGCAACTTTACAGAAATTGGTTAAATAAAGTTAAATTAGATAAAGTTTAATAAAAGGATTTTATTAAACTTTATCTAATAATCTAATCTATAATAATCTATCTAATATCACGCGTGGTAGGGATAAGAAAAAGATGGCGCGTAACGGAAAAAAAAGATGGCGCGTAACAGAAAAAGATGGCGCGTAACGAAAAAATGTTACACTAAATTTTTTTCCAACCCCGATAAAGAAGTTTCACTTCAAAAAAATATTGTTAATTAAGACCTATTGTATATTACTATGTTCTTGCAATAAAATGAATTTGAATTTGAATTTCCCTGTTGGACCATACTCGTTTTACCTTGTGAATTGTTTGAAGCAGTCAGGTTTTATTTTAATAACTTTTTTTTTTTGTTTTCGAGGGGGAAACCTTCAAAAGGTACCCGACGCCGTGGGAGCGACGCAGGGTTATGTGGGATTTTTACCGCACTAAAAGCCCCCCGGGAGCCGTCCTCGGCGCTAAGAGGACTCCGGGAACTCGGTCCGACCGCCACCGGCATCCTTTGAGCGCGTTGCCCCATCGGGGTCCTCCCAGATGGACGGCTGGATCCACCGCTCCGTCTAGTCTTTACGACGGTATGCGACCACACATACCGCCGTCCTTCCCGGGATCGCCTGACCGAACGGTTCGAGCTCCCACTCTAGCCGCCTGCAACCCCGGAAGCCCCCTTTAGTCGCCTCTTACGACAGTCAGGGGATGCCGTAGCCCTATTCAGATCCCGGAACTACAGGGACGACTCCCGAGGACTAAGATGGTTGTCTCAAATAAAAGTGTGCCGGCAAGCACACCCTTCCATCGAAAGCAAGACATGCTTAACATGTATTCCGTATTGTATAATTGTGTTGCTTTATATTTTATTTGGTGTAAACTATGTAGGTGATCAAAATACATAAATAAATAAATAAATAAATAAATAAATGTGACATTCTACCTTGTGAATTGTTTTTAACCAGTTTGGTTTTATTTTAAGGCTTTAAACTTGTTTACGTCAATACGCGTAAGACTTTACTAAAAACATTTTCAGTCCATCTCCTTTGTACATAGACAATAATTATTTTTTACTAAACCCCAAATTATTCTGTTTTTGTCTGGCTTACCGGTTTTGGGTATTTCCGTCATTACAAAACGGTTTCAGGGAAACTCCATTAGTCTAAGTGATGGTTTTTGTCACAAACATTCAATTATGTTTTATAGTTTCAACGAAAATATGTTAATTACTTGTGTTTTTGTTTCATGTATGAGATAGACTTGATGTTTAGTTAGTATCAGGTGGTTAGAACGTGTAGTTAGACCGGGGAGGTACCACCGCCACACGTATTTCTAGCGTGAACCAGTTTGTTGCAAGAATGGTTGCCAGCACACTTTTATATGAGGCGACCATCTTAGTCCGGGAGTAGCGACGCATCTGTGATTGACTTTAGATAGAACATATGTTCTATATTAAGTTACTTACAGATGTCCATGGGTGGCAGTGACCACGTACTATCAGGTGGACTGCATGATAGTTTGCCTAAATGGCAAACTATCGAAAAAACGGCAGCTCATTACTATCCCTTTGCTGGACACGGGCATTCTCTCATAATGAGAGTTCTAGGCCATAATTCACCCGTCCCTGTAGTTCCGGGATCAGAATAGAAGAGGCGACTAAAAGGGGTTTCCGGGGTTGTGGGCGGTCAGAGTGGGAGCTCGAACCGTTTGATCAGACGACCCCGGGAAGGACCAGATGTAGTGGTGGGTCCAGCTGCTCACCTAGGAGGAGCCCGACGGGGCAACGCGCTTAGAGGACTCCGGTTGCGTTCCTTTGGAGATCCCAGAGTCCTCTTTATAGCACTGAGGACGGCCACCGGGGAGGTTTTAGTGCGGTAAAAATCCCACGTAACCCTACGTCGCTCCCACGGCGTCGGGTACCTTTTGAAGGTTGTCTCCTCGAGAACAAAAAAAAGGCCATAATCCACCGCGCTGGCCAAGTGCGAATTGGTAGACTTTACACACCTCCAAGAACTTTTTTTTAAGAACTCTCGTGTGTGTAGGTTCCTCCCGATGTTTTCCATCACCGTAAAGCAATGATAATTAAACCAAATACCCGACTGCAAATGTTATTTTCAGGTCAGGATTTGATTACATAAAAATCTTATCTATCTTTCATCAAAACCAGAACTACCACACAAAAATCTATTTACACTCAAAGCGACGCATAAGCTGTGCTTATCACAGGGCAAAGCACCCGCATTCCGACGTGAGTCACGGGCGCTCCCGTGCGCAAAGGGCAAAGCCGCTCATACTTACAGGTTAAATTGAGTTTAACACAAACAATACCAACACGCCTTGTGTGTTCTCATAAATTTAGTGGAACACGCCAGGTGGGCTCATACTTTGAGAACTGACCGACTAAATCGCACTGTTTTCTTTTTGTAAGATACTTCTTGCAAAACAAAAATAACAGTGCCTCACTGACAAAAATAAAGGTATTTGTCTGACTGCAAACTACAAACTTTAGGGCTTTTTTTCTCAAGAAAATATTGTAATTTTTTATCTCAAACAGAACTAACAAATAAAAATATATTTACTCTCAAAGTTACGCATTAAGCTGTGCTTATCACAGGGCAAAGCACCCGCATTTCGAAGTGAGTCACGGGCGCTCCCGTACGCAAAGGGCAAAGCCGCTCATATTTACAGGTTGAATTGAGTTTAACACGATCAATACCAACACGCCTTGTGTGTTTTCATAAATTTAGTGGAACACGCCAAGTAGGCTCATACTTAGAGCACTGTCTATGTCTGGCTAAACCGCACTGTTTTCTTTTTTTAAGCCTTGCAAAACAGAAATAACAGTGCCACACTGACAAAAAAAAAGCATTTGTCTGATTGCAATCTACAAACTTTAGCGCTTTTTATTCTAAGAAAATATTGTAATTTTTAATCATAAACAGAACTAACAAATAAAAATTTATTTACTCACAAAGCTACGCATTAAGCTGTGCTTATCACAGGGCAAAGCACCCGCATTCCGACGTGAGTCACGGGCGCTCCCGTGCGCAAAGGGCAAAGCTCATATTTACAAGTTGAATTGAGTTTAACACGTTCTGTGTCAAGCCATTATTGTCCCACTGCTGGGCACGGGTTTTGTCTTAGAATGAGGATTAGGCCATATTCTACTAGACTCCCAAACCTTTTATCTTAAAGAACTCACACGTTACACACGTGGTTTCTTCACGATGTTTTCCTTCGGCGTGTGTTATTTTTAGTGCCAGCACTCCAGGCGTGCTCAAAATATACGTGGCATCATAATGGATTTAAAAAAACCTTTTGCAACCTTTTGCATTTATAAGACACTAGCTGAACTCCTCAGCTTCGCCCGCGTTAAAAAAAATCGATGTATCGATTGTCCCGTGGGAATAAGATATTCTCCCACAGTAAAAAGTAGCCTATATGTTAATCCAGAGTGTCAGCTAACTCCCTAGCAAATTTTACGAAAATCGCTCCAGCCGTATAGACGTGAAGAAGTCACAAACATACTCACTCACAAACTTTCGCCTTTATAATATTAGTCGTCGTCAACCCATTATTGTCCCACAGCTGGGCACGGGTCTTCTCTCAGAATGAGAGAGTTTTTGGCCATAGTCCACCGCGCTGTCCAAGTGCGAATTGGTGGACTTCACACACCTCCGAGAACTTTTTTTTTTTAAAGAACTCTCGGGTGTGTAGGTTTCCTCACGATGTTTTCCTTCGCCGAAAAGCAGTGATAATTAATTTCTAATACGCAGTGGTGCGTGTCTGGGTTTGAACCTCGGACCTCCCGATTGAGAGGGCAAGTTTCAACCATTAGGCTATCACTGCCCAATATAATATTAGTATGAAGAATGAAGTATGATATGATAAGAATGAATAAGATACGAAAGTCTGCAACAAGTCGTGGGAAAAGGTAGCTAAATAACAATATTAGTCAACTGTAGTTTCTAATTCAGTTATCCCTGACTAATCGTTCTATTTATAATCAAAATGGCGCCGACCTAGTGTCAGTTGCAATTCTGTTTCGCAACTAATGCATCTGTGGTTTTGAGTATAATTGTCTAAATACGGATTAGAATTAGGGTTGCCACCCGTACTTTATTATAAAGTATTGTACTTTATTCGGGGCAATTGTACTTTATACTTTACGAGGAAAATAAAGTACGCGAAAATACTTTATTTTGTATATCTGGGATTTAAAAGTTTGATTATAATCAGTTGTATTGTATAAAACTAAAATTCCTTTAATCACAAGGTTTCCGTAGCTACCTTATTCAGAAAGTAGAATAACATTTACATACATTTTTTTAGAAATATGGGCGTCAAATTATTATCTACATTTTTTTTGCTTACCATCACCACGCACAGTTCTAAAAGTATCGTAGAGCCAAAAAATAATTAATAATATAAATAGTACTTTATTTGAAGCTACGTACTTTTTTCTTTAAACCTTTTGTAGCCAATGTAGTTTAATCGTTGAAAAAAAAGGTGGCAACCCTAATTAGAATCCAAAATTGCGTTATGTTTAACCTCTCGCTCGGTTTATATGATGTGCGAGCGAGATACGACATATTTTTGTACTACAATTCAATTATTTTACGTGTATTTTATACTACATGAGAAACGCGGGTTTGCTCACCTTAGAACAAAGTAACTTTAAATTGTTATAACTTTTAATGGATTTTAATAAAATAAACACTGTTAATAACACAGGTGGTAATCCTCAAGGTGGTAGAACCAGTGTAGTTCGACCGAGGAATTACCACCGCCACACCTATTTCTACCGTGAAGCATTCCTTGCGGTTGATGGAAGGGTGTGGTTGCCGGCACACTTACATAAGGCTACCATCACAGTCCTCGGGAGTAGCAACGCATCTGTGATTGACTTCCGATAGAACCCATGTTTTATATGAAGTTGCTTACAGATGTCCATGGGCAGTGACCACGTACGGTGCGAGGAGAAAACACAGTGGGGATTTAGCCAGTAAGAGTCCGGCATAACTCAGCTGCTGCCCCGGGCGGCTGGGTATCCATGAGGATTACCCACTATAAAAAAAGTAACCACTTATCATCACGTGGACTGCATGCTCGTTTGTTAAAAAAAACACTGCTAAATAGAACGTTGTTCCTATTTGCCGTAGTTCCAGTGTATAACATTTCCTCGACCACCGACCTCGATCACAGGGCAGCGTGGTCGATTACCACATTTGCTACCGGATGCTCCAAATAACCTGACCTTACAAGTTCCCTGAGCTGATGAGATAATTGGTAAGATTCCCTATACATGCCGACGTGAAGACGTCTGTGCTCTTCGGACAAGTGGTCTAACGAATATTATTTGAACATTCGCGAATGCAAACGCGAATGCGAATATTCCTCGACATTCGCGAGTGTAGTTTTTTTGAGGTTATTTGTTTTAGACGCGTTATGAAAAAAGATGGGTGTGAAATTTTAAGATTCGTCACACAAGTCACAGTATGAAGTTGAAATGAAAATGAGAATGAGATGACAATGGGAATGGGAATGAGAATAAGAATGAGAATGAAAATGAGAATGAAAATGAAAATGAAAATGAGAATGAGCATGTGAATGAGAATGAAAATGCTATGCTTTACCGCGGCAGTCCCCGAGTGTCGCACGTTTATAGCACCGAGGATGGCCACCGGGGGGTTTTAGTGCAGTAAACATCCCACATAACCCTGCGTTTCTCCTACGGTGTGGGGTACTTTTTGAAGGGTTCCCCCTCGAGAACAAAAAAACCCCCGCGAGAACAAAAAAAATAAAAGGTATTGTTTGAAAAAACATATAAACTCTAAGGGCACAAGACCAACCTATCGTTAACCACTAACGGTCACCCATCCAATCTATGTACAAACTACGTTAATGCTAGATAACTCAACCAGACATAGATACATAATTTATCAGTTGCAACCGATATTGTGTGGCAAAACATTCAATGGAACGTGAGAATATACTCATTTCTGTGCCATAAGTCTGATTTTGCAAATTGACTTCTTACTCGACTGCAACAGAAGGAGAGTAATGTTTTATTTTATTTGATTTTTATTTTATTTATTGACACATCAACAGTATTACATACAAAACATTTACAAATTAACAATTAATATTAAATATAGACCCAGTATGCATGCCAATTGTTGGTGTGTACAACAGTTGCTAAAATTCGGAAAACGTGCTTGAGCTTAATTAATTAGGATTAACAGACTATTTGAAGTGAAACTTCTTTATCGGGGTTGGAAAAAAATTTAGTGTAACATTTTTTCGTTACGCGCCATCTTTTTCTGTTACGCGCCATCTTTTTTTTTTCGTTACGCGCCGTCTTTTTCTTATCCCTACCACGCGTGATATTAGATAGATTATTATAGATTAGATTATTAGATAAAGTTTAATAAAAGCCTTTTATTAAACTTTATCTAATTTAACTTTATTTAACCAATTTCTGTAAACTTGCATATAGTAAATTATTTTTTGAAAAATAACGTCATAAAGAAGTTTCACTTCTTACGAGTGTACGCTAGTACACGCACACATTTTTTTTAGGTCTAAAAACCATATAAAACCTATCGTCAACCCATTATAGTCCCACTGCTAGGCATGTCTTCTCTCGGAATGAGAGAGTTTTAGGCCATAGTCCACCGCGCTGGCCAAGTGCGATTTGCTGGAATATAAAAGCTACCACCTGATAAGAACATACTTATGAGGTGGTATAACCAATGTAGTTCGATAGTTCGGTAAGTGGTCACTGCCGCCCTGCGACATCTTTAATCAACTTCATATAGAATATGGGTTCCATCGGAAGTTAATTACAGATGCGTTGCCACTCCAAAGGACTATGATCGCCTCATGTGAAAGTGTACCGGCAACCACACCCTTCTATCGAAACGCAAGAAATGCTTTGCGCTAGAAATAGGTGTGGCGGTGGTACTTCCCCGGTCGAACTACACTGGTTCTACTACCTTGAAAAAATACTTGTGACTCTCCCCTGCCTGTCGTAAGAGGCGACTAAAAGGGGCTTCCGGGGTTGCAGACGGCTAGAGTGGGAGCTCGAACCGTTTGGTCAGGCAATCCCGGGAAGGACGGCGGTATGTGTGGTCGCATACCGTCGTAAAGACTAGACGGAGCGGTGGGCCCAGCCGCCCGTCTGGGAGGAGCCCGATGGGGCAAAGCGCTCGGAGGATTCCGCTTGAAGTCGTTTCAAGATCCCGGAGTCCTCCTTTTTTAGCGCCGAGGACGGCCACCGGGGGGGTTTTAGTGCGGTAAAAATCCCACATAACCCTGCGTCGCTCCCACGGCGTCGGGTACCTTTTAAAGGTTTCCCCCTCGAAAACAAAAAAAGGTCGTATAAGTAAAAAAATGAAAATTTATGAATCCACAGGGCAGCACTACTTTCATACATAATATAGAAGTAGCAAAATAACCTATATACAGCGATAACCTCGCAGTTTAGTCAAATTTCACGAAATTAGGTCGACCGTATCATTTGGACGCATGACCCGACACTAGCTGATAATGGGTTGATAGTAAACCAGACACAGACCTAGCTCATATAAACAATTGCCCTCGTAATAAATTGACATACATATAATCATGCATCTACTATCGTCAACACATTATTGTCCCACTGCTGGGCACGGGTCTTCTTTTTTTATTTGCTTGAGGTAGCAAACGAGCATGCAGTCCACCTGATGGTAAATGTTCACTGCCATCCATGTATGTACATCTGTAAGCAGCTTCATACAGAACTTCAATCACAAATGCGTTGCTACTCCCAAGGATTAAGATGGTCGCATCATTAAAAGTGTGCCGGCAACCACACCCTTCCATCGAAACGCCAGAAATGCTTCACGTTGGAAATAGGTGTGGCGGTGGTACTTCTCCGGTCGAACTACACTGGTTCTACCACCTTCAAAATCTTCTCTCGGAATGAAAGAGTTATAGGCCATAGTCCACCGCGCTGGCCAAGTGCGAATTGGTGGACTTCACACCTCCGAGAACTTTTTTTTTAAAGAACTCTCAGGTGTGTAGGTTTCCTCACGATGTTTTCCTTCACCGAAAAGCAGTGATAATTAATTTCTAATACGCACATAATTTAAAAAAATCATTGGTGCGTGCCTGGGTTTGAACCTCGGACCTCTCGATCGAGAGGGCAATTTTCAACCATTAGGCTATCACTGCTCTACTTATTGTTTTTTTTCGGTTCCTCTATTATCATAACTACTTGCTTTGTTTTATTTTTCCTTTCCTATGTTTGTTTTCTTTTGTTTTAACTCTGTATATTTCTAAATGTAAATTCTAAATGATATAAGATTAGCAAGCTATAAATAGCCACGGGGCAACAGTTCAATGTTTATTTTATATCAGTTTGGTGTGACCTTGATACAGGAATTGTTTGTTTAGTTTTACGTACTAGCTGAATTATCCGTGCTTCGTCACTAAAATAGTCGCCATCTTTAAATAGTGGAAAATATCGAAATCAAAAGTAGTCTATCCACTGACCAGTCAAAAAATATGTGCGTGTACTAGCGTACACTCGTAAGAAGTGAAACTTCTTTATGACGTTATTTTTCAAAAAATAATTTACTATATGCAACTTTACAGAAATTGGTTAAATAAAGTTAAATTAGATAAAGCTTAATAAAAGGCTTTTATTAAACTTTATCTAATAATCGAATCTATAATAATCTATCTAATATCACGCGTGGTAGGGATAAGAAAAAGATGGCGCGTAACGGAAAAAGAAAGATGGCGCGTAACAGAAAAAGATGGCGCGTAACGAAAAAAAAGATGGCGCGAAACAGAAAAAGACGGTGCGTAACGAAAAAATGTTACACTAAATTTTTTTCCAACCCCGATAAAGAAGTTTCACTTCAATAAGCAACATACGTGCAAAATTTCATCTAAATCGGACCAGCGCTTCTTGCGTCATTGAGTAAGAAACAGACACACTCCATCTCATTTTATATATTAATAATATGTGCCGGTTTGTTGTCAGATACTGCCGGTTCCACGGATATGTGATAAGTGTTTTCATACTTTTTATGTAAATAATTGCGTGAATCAATGTTTTTTGTACAATACACAGTTTTGTATGTTTGTGACCGTATCCGAATCCGAATGTAATAGATTAATTTGTTTTTTTTTCACAGCGATACATTTCTGTATAGGATTGTTTTTCTATATTTTGAATCCTGAAATTCTTATAGGGATCGATAATTCTTAGTATTTCTATAGTTTCAAATCTTGCTAAATATTATAATGGCAAAAGTATATAAGAATAGATAACTTGTTCTTGTCCCTGTAGTTCCGGGACCAGAATAGGGCTACAGCATCCTCTGCCTGTCGTAAGAGGCAACTAAAAGGGGCTTCCAGGGTTGAGGGCGGCTAAATAATTTAACATGACATTTGCTAATTGCTAATTTAACATGACATTTATATAAATGTATTAATATAAGATTGTTAATAAGATTATTATAATTTAACTAATTTATTAATATGGAAAATTGCACGCCCTTTGGGCATGTACGGAGAACTATGATTGTAAATATATGATATATCCACATGTATACCTGTACTTACGCAATAAATGACTGATTACTGATTACTGATTAAAGTGGGAGGTCGAATTGTCCAGACAAGCGACCCCGGATAGGGCGATGGCATGTGTCGCATGCCGTCGTAAACACCAGGAGATACGGTGACCTCAAAGTCAGTTAGATTCATCCAAAAAATAGCTTAAATTTGAAGACTTAGTTGCTTAATAATAATTTTAAGTATTGTTATTGTATTTTTCTTTATATTATATTTTGCCAACGCACCACTCGACTGAGTTACTCGTCGAATTGGGACACACTGAAAATCAGTGGCCGTGGTTCCACGCGGTGAGGCTGAGTGTGGACCCTTTTGTAAAATTTTACTGCAGTAATGGTCAAATTTAAAATTAATGTATACTGTTAAGTATGTCTCATTATGTTGTAGTATTTTTTTACAAATAAATATTTCTTTCTTTCTTTCTTTAAATCACATCGCGGTTTTGTATCTATTTTGATTATTTTTTAACTTCATGAATCAAAAAAATAAAAACAAAAAGAACTATATCTGTTTTACCTACCTACCTCTCCTGAGAAAATTGCGCTTTTGAGTTGTTATTATTCATTCGAAGCAGTGTATTATATCGTCAGTATTATGTCACCTATATTTTCAATGGGATCATGTTGAGTAGTATGAACTCCCAACCACAACATCCCACCAAAAATACAGGTAAGATGATTTCTTTTCTGTAAAAAACACCTTCAAACCTCATCTCCCACAAATCCTATTTTGGCGCTTTAGCATTATTTCCTTTCCACTGATGATATATACTCAACTAGCTCTTACCCGCGGCTTCGCCCGCACGGTCAAAGAGAATTAACATATCATTTGATAGCGTGATTCAGAACTTGCAAATGAATTTTACTAACGCCATCTATTAACAACGTCGACTAACAAAACATCGATATTCTCATGGGAATGAGAGAGCGCGGTAAAAAGTAGCCTACGTCACTCTCCGCCCTCCTAACTATCTCCCAGCATATAAACCATATCATATAATAGCTACGCGGCGACGTGAAAGAGGAACAAACACATTTTCACAATTTATAATTATTTTTTTTATAATAATGAAGCAGCAAACGAGTATGCAGTACATCTGATGGTAAGTGGTCTGCCATAGACATCTGTAAGCAACTTCATATAGAACATAGGTTCTATTTAAAGTCAATCACAGATGTGTTGCTACTCCCGACGACTAGGATGGTCGCCTCATATAAAAGTGTGCCGGCAACCACACCCTTCCATCGAAACGCAATGAATGCTTCACGTTAGAAATATGTGTGGCGGTGGTACATCCCCGGTCGAACTACACTGGTTCTACCACCTTCAAAATCTTCCGCATAATATTAGTATGGATTCTTTGTTACTCTGCAAATTAAGTATAACAACAATTCGTCACAATACAATGAAGATACATCCATCCTTACATACAAAAACATACTTCTAACGCAGTCGGCTATAAACAAAAAAACGTAAGCGAAAACATATACAAAAAATATTATGTATGCATTATTTACAGTTCGTGGTACAAATGACGTAATGGTCCGAAGTCTGTCTGTTTGTTGAACGTTTAGCGAGTTATAATGACCTAGACACCGTTTGTATGACATTTAATCTTTGGATGGAAGATTAGTTGAATATTTTCGATACCGATCAATGTCGTGTAGAACACTTGAATCGTTTTGTTGTTAAATACAAGTAACATTGGTAAATCACTACATAGTATAAAATAATTTTATCAAATTAGTGTATTGTCATCGGTCCTCAATAAATCTACAAAGTTTGAACGAAATCTGGCCGTTTAAAGTGGGTCAAAATCGCGCCCAAAGAATTCGATTACAAACAAACATACAGGTGAAGCTAATAAAAAACTAATAACAAAGTCGCTTCTCGCTGTCTGTCCCTGTGTATGCTTAGATCTTTAAAACTACGCTACGGATTTTAATGCAGTTTCTTACTAAAAAGAGTAATTCAAGAGGAAGGTTTTTATGTTTAATGTATGCATAATATAGTGGAGGAACACCGATAATTTTAGATTTTTTTACTTTTAGGCGGAACGAAGTTCCGTCCCTGTAGTTCCGGGATCAGAATAGGGCTACGGCATCCCCTGCCTGTCGTAAGAGGCGACTAAAAGGGGCTTCCGGGGTTGCAGGCGGCTAGAGTGGGAGCTCGAACTGTTCGGTCAGGCTTCCCGGGAAGGACGACGGTAGGTATGTGTGGTATACCGTCGTAAAGACCAGTGAGGTCGTTTCGAGATCCCGGAGTCCTTCTGTTTTAGCGCCGAGGACGGCCACCGGGGGGTTTTAGTGCGGTAAAAATCCCACATAACCCTGCGTCGCTCCCACGGCGTTGGGTACCTTTTGAAGGTTTCCCCATCGAGAACAACTGGTTCTATCACCTTGTAAATTCATCTTGTTAAGAGGATACCCGCCATCTTGTTAAGAGGATACCCGTGCCCAACTAAAGGACAGTAGTGGGCTTTTATAAGTATAAATGTGTCGCATAATAACAGACGCCATTCAATATTCCAATCCCACAGTTCATGTACCTCGGATCTAATTCTCAACGTAACAATGGAGGCGTGATCTCTTTCACTTTTAACCTCAAACCGTTTTCGCGCCACCCGCCATCTTGAACGGTGACCTTTCGTTCGGGAGTGAATGTGGCTATTTTAGTTTTGAAATGCTATAATATTAAACTTAATGTTACAATTACAAAGTCGAAATTTATTTTCAAAGAATTTAATTTTTATGACAAAAGTATTTTTAATTAGGTTTTTGCCGCGGCTTTGCCCGCTTCAGTCATGGCTACCATTGTGTGAGATGCGAATAGTGGTTTCACCGAATAACCGAACACCGAATACTATTCGGTTTAACTTTTATCGAACAGGATATTCGGCCGAACTATTCGGTTTACCTTTTTTTTTTATACTTAAACCTGACGATAAGGCAGACGGGCTACCAGATGGAAAGTAGTCACCGTCGCCTATGGACACTTGCAACACCAGAGGAGTCGCCAATGCATCGCCGGCTTTGAAGGAAAGCTCTTTTCGCACCTTTTTTGAAGAACCCCATGTCATAACTTATTAAGAAACAACTGTGTAAGTGAATTCATAAATAAATGTTGATTTGAGGTTTAAAAACAAATGTTGATGGAAGGGCGAGTTTAGAAAAAATGAAAATGAAAATTTGATTGAGGTTTTAAAAAGTATAATTGATTTATATTATTAGCTGTATTCAATACACTCTTTATTTATTTATATATAAAATGTTCACCAACGTAGCATACACTTATAAATATAAAATAACACAAATATAAATAAATGGGTCGTGTTCCCACAATTACAGGTGAACACGTCATTTACAGTATTGACAGACAGATTTACAGAAGAATGACAATATTAATAATGTTTAAGAAATAAATTATATTAAATAGGATAGGATTTAAAGTTGAAATTATATTACTAATACAATTAATTTATTTAATAAAATTATCTTAAATGTCATTAATTTGCTTTTGAATAAAAAATTATAAAATAGATATTGTTATTTACGAGATGTGACAATGTAAATACTCTTCACAGGAAACCTTCACATTTTTTTGATTTATAACATAAATCTTACGTAAAATGGTTTCTCTTTGTTCTATACCCTGACATAATTATAACCAAGAAAATAATAAAAACTCGAACCGAATATATTCGGCACCAAAACCGATCTGTAATCAACTTCATACAGAACATGGGTTCAATCTGAAGATGTGTTGCTACTCCCGAGGATTATGATGGTCGCCTCATATAAAACTGTGCCGGCAACCACACCCTTCCATCGAAACGCAAGAAATGTTTCACGCTAGAAATAGGTGTGGCGGTGGTACCTCCCAGGTCGAACTACACTGGTTCTACGAACTTGAAAAACATGTGATACACCAGAATGTGATACACAGTCACAGTTTCAGAGTACCGCTTCAACCTTGTGTACGGAACCATAATTTCCCGCCTTGCCATTCTCAAACGCTGCGTTCAAGCACGGTAATAGTATCTACAGTATTTTAACTTCAAAGAAACGCAGGTTGTACCTACGCGCCTCGTTTTCGGTATGCAACAGCCAGCGAATGTGCCATAGTGACGAGCGGGCGGTGTGACGGTTTTTTAAACAGTGGTTCTTTTTATTTAAATAACAACGTAGTGAAGAGCTGTTTTAAACTATATCGGGCTGTTTTTGATTGTTTTAATTGTACAAAAACATGGCCAATGTTAATTATTTTAATATTCGTTGGTAAAATATTATTCAGTGTCTTTATATCTATTATTTGTGTACGATTTATTATTAAGGCTCTCAAATATTAAAAGAACGCGTTGTTTATTACCTTAATCTACTGAATTAAAATGTAATAATAAGTAGGTAATAAAGAAACTCAAGTATGCAGATGTAATTGATGTACGAACAGCCGTCCGAACTGACCGAGTCACGGGCAAACTGAAAACCAGCGTCATGACGCAGCTACCTGCTCATGACAATAGCTGAGTTTGAACCTTTTCGCGTTTGTTGCAGCACATATAATAATAGTTAATTATACTGTACAAGTAAATTATTCCAATGTCCTGTTTCTTTTTTTATTTGTTATTTTTTATTTTGTATGGTATTATTTGTGCCTATTTTTTACTTTTAATTTATGTTATTTTTGTTGTATGTGTTGCATTAACGGAATAAAGATGTTTTTGTTTGTTTTGTTTGTATAATTAAAATACTGTAGGCGGGTAGCCCTAACGCGAACGTCCGTCGTAGTCGCGATCGAACTCTCGTCCAGCGCGTCTGTAGGTATATAATTCAAGAACAGAGCTGAGTTAGAATACTGTATGATACTACTACTGTGGTTCAAGTTACCCGATCCGCAGAGTTTCCGATATACGACACGTTGTTACTAAGACTTCGCTTTCATTTAATTAATTTGACGGAGAAATTGCGACGGCCATTCGAAGCCTGCTTGGAAACATTTCTTACTGTTTATAAACAGTAGCATGCGTTTGCTTTTTGTTAAAAAGCTAAGTTAATAAACCATGGAACAGTGGCGGATTTACCAGCAGGCTGAGTGGGCTGGAGCCTAGGGCGGCAAATTTTAATGGGCGGCAAATTTAGTTCATAATTTTTTTATTTCGGTTTACAAATTAAAAAAAAAAAATATTATACACACATAATACGAATTTCGAAAATTGGAGAGAAATCAAAATATTTAACAAAAATCGAAATATTCTCATATCCAGTGCTAATTAATAAATATTTCAACATCTCTGCATGAACAATTCCTAAATGCTTTACTAATTATACATTACTGATTATGAACTTTTAGAATATCGCAATAGCGATTCGATATTATAATCGAAATTTAGTATTTTTTACATATATTCACTGATAACTGCTATAATTTTTTCTCCGTGTACCTACCTACTAATTATGAGATCTGCTTACCCAATTCAATCTTGATATAATATCGATGGTCTAACCATGATTGCTGTAGCAAGTTTGCAACTTGTCAAAATCAATTTCAGAAAGTAATTTCTTTATGCGTAAAAAATACTGACTAAAATTGACTAATTTTTATTAAATAAAAAACTAGTTCAATATCTTATAGAGATCATATTAATCGAATAACTGATAGTTGAACGACTGTTACTTGACAATAAAAAAATTCCTTCCACAAAATATGAAGTGAGACAATTTGCTCATTAGAAAGTTGATACATTTTATCAGTTAATTATTTTATTTGTAGTAAGAAAAAGTTTTGAAAATCCAAATGAGCAGGCCTTAAGCGCTCATGTCGTACACGAATTATCTAAATTAAATGTTTACATCAGTAGATTTGTTAACTTTTTGCAAAGCCAACTTTTTCAGAAAATGTCAATGGGAATGAATTAATTATAATAAGATAAAACAATACTCAGCTGCAATTTTTTATTCAACGGCTTCTCTCCAATTAAATAAGTATATTAAAAAAAAATTGAAGTGAAAAAATGATTTTAAAGTTATCGTGTTTACTGTGAACACGATCATCCAAAATCCATACGATATGGCATTAAAATTACTTTCTTTTAAATAAAAAATAATTAATCATAACCGAAAAAATATTTTTTATAAGCTCAGCGATTATTTTTCTTTCTGATAAGTTGCTTTTTAAATAATATTCATGTACATCATATTTGTTAAGTACGGTTCAATGTGAGAAAATATCGGATTTAGATTTTTAGGCAAGAATAGAGCATACCTACTACGCGCTTCGCACTTAAGGCATGCAATTGCGTAGTCGTATTTGTATTGTAACGCCAGAACAAACGACATGACGATTCGGTAATTTCGATATTTTTTCCTTAAAATAATGTTTTTTAATAATTCTTTGCTATAAAAATAACCAAGGATCTAACACGGTACCATAGTTCTCAATAATAATAACTATATGGGAAAAGTTGATGTAACGAGGATGATGGAGCACAAATTATAAAGTTGAAATTTCATTGATAGAAAATTGATATGATTGTGGACTATGATATCAAAATTTAGAGGCGGCAAAAATTGAATAGCCTATGGGCGGCAAATCTATAAATCCGCCACTGCCATGGAAAAGATATACGGTTCAGTAGTTTATAAGTTACTCTTAAAATAGACTGAATTCATAAAATAAACTAGATGTTATTTTTTTTTTGTCTCGAGGGAGAACCTTCAAAAGGTACCCAACGCCGTGGGTGCGATGCAGGATTATGTGGGATTTTTACCGCACTAAAACCCCCTCGGTGGCCGTCCTCAGCGTTATAAAGAGGACTCCGGGATCTCGAAACGACTTCAACCGAAATCCTCCGAGCGCGTTGCCCTATTGGGCTCCTCCCAGATGGGCGGCTGGGCCCACCGCTCCGTCTAGTCTTTACGACGGTATGCGACCACACACACCACCGTCCTTCCTGGGATTGCCTGACCGAACGGTTCGAGCTCCCACTCTAGCCGTCTGCAACCCCGGAAGCCCCTTTTATTCGCCTCTTACGACAGGCAGGGAATGCCGTAGCCCTATTCTGATCCTGGAACTACAGTGGGCGATCCCGGAACTGCAGTCTACGGAACCCTTAGTGGGCGATTACCACTCACATTTGGCCGGTATTTTGTAAAACTGTATCTTTAATATAAAATTGACGAATTTTGAATTGTGCCGTTATTCATACAAATTGTAGCGATATCGCATTCTGCCTGCAAATATTTAAAAAAACAATAATCTAATAATCTAGATACATATATTGATATAGGATATCCTTTTAAATAATTTTAATTATCTATAAGTACAGAACAAGTTTCATTGTTTATATTTTTTACAATTTGACTTACAAAACCCAATTAGAGTCATGGACGTTTTTAATGTTGTAATTAAAAGCAACTGAGCGTAATGCACCTCCATTTATCTGCATTAAAATCCTTTGTCTCGAATCTATTAATAATTCCGTCGTACGATAGACTCAATTGAAACTTTACTTAAATTATAAAACATAAAAAAATATTGATTTCGAGTCGACAACATGTATCCGCAAAATTCAGATTATCGAGTATTTTGTCAAATTTTAATGGTGCAAATGACAGTCACCATATTGGCCTCCCGGATGCCATCTTGATTTCGTTCAGAAATAAGACATATAGATTTGTAACAATTAACTTTCATAAAAATAAACGTAATATAAATTACATTTTAATTTGCTAACAATATACGAATATAAATACGAAAAATACAATTACGACGAATTCCCGATGAGCTTAAGATGGTAAGAAATCACCAATAACGTAAACGGATCGTATCTGCCCTTTATTGTCCCACTACTGGGCTCGGCTCTTCTCTCAGAATGAGGTTTAGGCCATAGTCCAACGCGCTGGCCAAGTGCGAATGGTTGACTTAACACACTTTTGAGAACTCTCAGATGTGTTATGTTTTCTCGCGATATTTTCCCTCACTGTAAAGCAGTGAAAAATATTTTTTATAAACACATTTTAGAAAAAAATAGTGGTGGGATTCAAACCACATTTGGCAAAAAACAGACTTATCAGGTATAAGTCTTTTATCGCGTATAGGTATAGGATTTAAAAGAGCCACAGATTTGTGTTTACTACGGCTGTATGTCTGCTATACTACAATTAAAAAAAAAAAACCTAAACAGACATCGAAGTTTCAGCTTGCTAAGTATTGTAAACAGTTAATTTCTAAGAACAAGCAAGTCCGCGTGCCCTAGTTAGTTCGCCCTGTAGAAAGTTGGTCAGACATAGGCAATAGAAATTGACGTAATAGCAGTCAATTTCCATCGCTAGTCGTTCTGATTGACATTCCGCGCAATTTCCAATTTATTAAGTCTTTTTAGTGCCGTGGATTCTAGGTTTTTAATCGTTTTGACAGTGACATTTAATTTTTTAATTAGTATCTATTTTATAAAAGTTAAAGGTTTAATTTTATTAAAATAAAATTGACAACAGTAGAATATGAGGTTATCACAAAATAAGTGCAGTATTTATTTGCATATTCACGTAACAATCATGATTGCTGTTTTTTAACGATTTAAGTAGTAAACGAGAATGCAGTCCATCTAATGGTAAGAGGCCACCGCTGCCCATGAACATCTGTAACTGGGTTTCTACCTGAAGTCAATCACAGATGCGTGGTACTCCCGAGGACTATGATGATCGCCTCATATGAAAGTTTGCCGGCAACCATAGCCTTCAATCAACGTAATGAACGCATGAAAATTGCCAATGGATACGGAAATAAAATATTCACTGATTTAAACGTCACGACACGACATTAAAATTATGTGGTCAAGTGTCGTTCCATTTCATTGCGACCGCTTTCCAAGAAACTAATTGTAAACTAAAGGGCGAAACCACTTGCCTATTTTAAACTAATATTATAAAGGCGAAAGTTTGTGAGTGTGTATGTTTGTTACTTCTTCACGTCTAAACGGCTGGAGCGATTTTCATAAAATTTGGTAGGGAGTTAGCTGATATTGTGGATTAACATATAGGCTACTTAAGTTTGTGAGAGTGTATGTTTGTTACTTCTTCACGTCTAAACGGCTGGAGCGATTTTCATAAAATTTGGTAGGGAATTAGCTGATACTCTGGATTAACATATAGGCTACTTTTTATTGTGGGAAAATATCTTATTCTCACAGGACAATCGATTTTGGCTAACGCGGGCGTAGCCGCGGGATTCAGCTAGTTTTACAATACTATAAATGTTACTATATATGTTTTACAATAGTAATCACTTATTACTGCAAACAACGGTAGAAAACGTGTCACAAACAATAATCATCGAAGTAAGACGAATTAAAAAGTCGCTTATCAACGAAACGGTGTTTACAAACTTTATTTTATAATCCGTGACATGTTTTTACAACAATGAAACGTTGATATGTCATGTATCTAAACAAAACTCTGGCCGGTTAGTGATGGCGATATAAATTCAAATTCAAATTCATTTTATTGCAAGAACATAGTAATATACAATAGGTCTTAATTAACAATATTTTTCCTTATGTTTTACCCATTCAGGTCTGCAAATAAGGTTTTTATTCCATTTAAATTGTACAAAAATTAAATTAAACATTTTAATACATTTTTCTATTGCAAAAATGTCATTAATAATAATTGGAATACATGAAAATTATAAAATGTCAATTTAAAATATATTATATTTTATTCTATAAATGCAGATGTAAAACTTAGTCAAAATTGCTGTTAAAATAATCACATAGGCTATAAAAGTTCCAATCTAGAAGTTTTTTTTTTAAATGCATAAAAAGGCAACTCTTTAAAACTGTACTTAAAAAAATAATTGTCGAGGAGGAAACCTTCAAAAGGTACGCAACGTGGTGGGAGCGACGCTGGCAGGGCCTGATTAACCCTTAGGCTAATTAGGCTGCAGCCTAGGGTGCGAGGATTGAAAGGGGCGCTGATATCGTGTTTTCGAATGCACTATTAATCTAGCATCATTGCATCTCCATCCATCCATCCATCAGCCTTTTGATGTCCACTGCTGAACATAGGCCTCCCCTAAATGGCGCCACTCCAACCGGTCCTGTGCCCTCTGAATCCAACGGTTTCCCGCTGTCTTCTTCAGGTCATCGGTCCATCTGGTAGGGGGGCGACCTGTACTCCTTTTGCCTAAACGTGGTCACCACTCGAGGACCTTCCTTCCCCATCGGTTATCGGTCCTGCGAGCGATGTGGCCGGCCCATTGCCATTTCAGCCTACTAATTTTGAGAGCTATGTCGGTAAGCTTCGTTCGTCTACGGATTTCATCGTTGCGAATCATGTCTCGTAGCGAAATTCATTGCATCTACCCTACATTTTTCAACTAGACCGAGACAAAACACTGATAGATTTGGCTACCTTTTTTTTGCTCGACAAGCTGTAGTTAATACCTTTAGGCCGACTATAACACACCCGGTGGGGGCGCGT
Source organism: Spicauda simplicius (assembly GCA_949699795.1). Taxonomy (NCBI): domain Eukaryota; kingdom Metazoa; phylum Arthropoda; class Insecta; order Lepidoptera; family Hesperiidae; genus Spicauda; species Spicauda simplicius. The sequence continues at coordinate 7,247,696 of OX453085.1, forward strand.
CTTATTAGCCTAGAGCGGTTAGAATTCTTGGTTTGGCATCGCTGGATGCAGGGTTTTGCGGGTTTCTTACCGCACTAAAACCTCCCCCGGTGGCAGTCATCGGCGTGACGAAGAGGACTTCGGGATCTCCAAAGGAATGCAACCGGAGTCTTCTGAGCGCGTTGCCCCATCGGACTTCTCACAGATGGGCGACTGGGCCCACCGCTCCGTCTGGTCTTTACGACGGTATGCAACCACACATACCGCCGTCCTTCGTTAGCTCGCCTGACCGAACGGTTCGAGCTCCCACTATAGCCGCTCGCAACCCCGGAAGCCCCTTTTAGTCGCCTCTTACGAAAGGCAGGGGATACCGTAGCCCTATTCTAATCCCAGAACTACAGGGATGGAGTGGTTGGGCTCACCACTCCGACTGGTCTTTGCGATATGCGATCACGTATAAGACGGGACCGTAGGGTAGCCGCGTAAATAATATATTTTTTATAATGCACATTACACATAAAATAATTTTGAATAAGTGTTTTGTAATTGCAAAATTTGTAAACAAATTAATAATATTTAATTAAAGGACTACAACGTTTAATTAAGATATTTTGATTAAATTTTCTGACCAGGTCGTTAGGTCGTTACCCTTTAGGCTTCTACGTCACACAATTTTAATAATAAAATGTAGATTTACAAATTTACCGTCTCACTTTTATATGAGCCGATTATCCTAGCCCTCGGGAGTAACGCTTCTGTGATTGTCTTCAGACAAAACTCTTGTTCTTTTATATTGCTTATAGATAGACCAGTGACGACTTATATGAACTGCATGCTCGTTTGCTACTTAAATCTTCTTAAAAATGTTTGTATTCTGTCAGGGTTCCGTACCCAAAGAGTAAAAACGAAACCATGTTACTAAGACATACTTTAATACGGGGAAGTACCACCGCCACACCTATTTCCAGCGTGAAGCATCTCTTGCGTTTCGATGGAAGGATGTGGTTGCCCGCACACTTTATATGAGGCGACCATCTTAGTGCTCGGGAGTAGCAACGCACCTGTGACTGACTTCAGATAGAACCCCATGTTCTATATGAAGTTGCTTACAAACGTCCATGGGCGGCAGTGACCACTTACCGTCAGGTGGACTGCATGCTCGTTTGCTACTTCAGTCAGATATTTAAAAAAAATACAAAGGGATAGACAGCGAGAAGCGACTTTGTTTTAATATTATGTAGTGAAGTTCATATGCTGTCAGGATTCCGTACCCAAATGATAAAAACGGAACCTTATTACTAAGACTTCGGTGTCCGTCTGTCTATATCATCTCTTGAACCGTCATATCTAGACATTTAATATTTTTACAGATAATGATGATGATAAATGATGATGATTAATATTATTACTTTTGCCGCTATAACAACAAAAACTAAAAACAATAAAATAAACATTTAAGGGGAGCTCCCATACAGCAAACATGTTTTTTGTCGTATTTATAAATAATGGCACGGAACCCTTTATGCCGAATTCTACTTGCACTTAGCCGATTTTTTATATTAACACTCGCGGACGGTACCGCTTGACTCTGTATTATAGAATGACGCAGTAAATCTCCATACATGTCGTATAAATACGTTGAGTCCAATGATATCATACGTTTTAAAGTTGTCATGACAGAATCGTGGCAGTAAAGTTTCTAGTATTTTAGGTTTTTTTTTTATTATGTATTTTTTTTTTATTTGACTGAAGTAGCAAACGAGCATGCAGTCCACCTGATGGTAAGCGGTCACTGCCGCCCTGCGACATCTGTAATGAACTTCATACAGATCATGGGTTCCATCTAAAGTCAATCACAGATGCGTTGCTACTCCCGAGGACTATGATGGTCGCCTTATGTGAAAGTGTGCCGGCAACTACCCTTCTATCGAAACGCAAGAAATGCTTCACGCTAGAAATAGGTGTGGCGGTTGTACTTCCCCGGCCGAACTACACTGGTTCTACCACCTTGAAAAGGTACATCCAATAGGATTTTAACTTTACAGTTCATCAGGAATAAACGTTCTGTTGTTAATATTTTATATTTGAACGTCATCGTACGTTGTGCCATATCAAAATCTCAAGTTATGACGTACATACAATCACGTTCTGTCCGCGAAAGCGTTAATATAAGTTTCACTACATTATGAGAGTTCAAATTTTAATTTAATGTCACTTTTAGAAGCGAAAGTGAATAGAAAAACAATCACTTATCCATTAATTAGGAGAAAAATCTACAAGTCGTTTTCCCACGCGTTAAGCTAATTATTTCTCACAAATGAATCATGTGACGTATAGGGCTGACTTAGCAACTAATGTTCGACTTTTTATTCTATGCAACATTTGATACTCGCTGAGTAAAGACAAATTAACCGCGGAAGTACCACCGCCACACCTATTTCTAGAAGGTGGTAGAACCAGTGTAGTTCGACCGGGGAAGTACCACCGCCACACCTATTTCTAGCGTGAAGCATTTCTTGCATTTCGGTGGAAGAGTGTGGTTGCCGGCACACTTTTATATGAGGCTATCATCATAGTCCTCGGGATTGGCAACGCATCTGTGATTGACCTCAGATAGAACCCATGTTTTGTATGAAGTTAATTACAGAGGTTCATGAGCGGCAGTGACCACTTACCATCAGGTGAACTGCATGCTCGTTTGCTACTTCAGTCAGAAATTAAAAAAAAAAACTAGCATAAAAGTGAGCTAGTGACTATACTCTTCTATCTTACGCAAAAAATATTTTATTATAGACGTGGCCGAGGAAGTTCCACTGCCACACGTATTTCTTACGTGAAGACGTTCTTGCGTTTCGGTACAAGAGTGGATGCCGCCACACTTTCAAATGATGCGACCATCATGATCCTCGGGAGTAGCAACGCATCTGTGATAGACTACATTGTATTATTCAGTTGCCTACAGATATCTATAGTATCCGCTCACCATATTCTCAGTTGAGGTCGTATTCCGATCCGGTGGTAGTGTAAGAAAAAAAAATGTAACTGACAATTTGTAAGTGCCCCCGTAGGCCTATACAAAATAAAGACATGTCATTTCATCTGAACTGCATGCTCGTTTGTTGCTTCAATCAGAAAAAAAAGAAAACCTATGTCCAGCAAAAACCCTCATTAGACCCGTCTTGCAATAGTTGCAATGGATTTGCTTATGAAAACTATGCCCAGAACTTTCCCAGCGTGCATTAATCGGTTAATGATAACAATATATTTTTGGCTTAGAATAATTGTACATTACTTCTGTCAAATAATATATGAAAACTATGTCCAGCACTTCCCCAGCGTGCATTAATCGGTTAATGATAACAATATATTTTTGGCTGAATAATTATATATTTCTTTTGTTAAATAATATATCATAATGACCATTACCCTTAAAACTCCAAATTAGCAGCAGTTATTACCTGAAAGAAGAAAAGAAATCTTTAATCTTAAAAGTAACTTAATAACGCTATAAATTAACATAATTATAGGTATAAAGTAAATTTAAAGCCTTGTTATCTCAATTTTCTAACTAAAAGGGTTAATGGCACTATAATAAAGTTCGAGGGGGAAACCTTCAAAAGGTACCCGACGCCGTGGAAGCGACGCAGGGTTATGTGGGATTTTTGCCGCACTAAACCCCCGCCAGACGAGGACTCCGGGATCTCCAAAGGAATGCAACCGAAATCCTCTGAGAGCTTTACCCAATCGGGCTCCTCCCAGATGGGCAGCTGGGCTCACTCCGTTTAGTCTTTACGACGGTATGCGACCACACGTACCACCGTCCCTCACGGGATCTCCTGGCTGGACGGTTCAATTTATCATGTCGAGTTAAATACATGATACAATAAATTTGTGTGTAAGATATTGTAAGACATGTGTAAGACACAAAATTCTTCATGATTTAGGGCTTTGGGGCTTTATAAACACATATTCGGCTAAATTGGCTTTGTTTGTCCTGATAGGTTGATTCCTCAACCCTGGGGTAATATTTCTATATTCTGTTTTGTTAGAGAGCGACAAATGGACCATAAACTTGAGTTTCCAAGTCCCTGCTTACGCTTAAGCCATAAAATTTTTTGGTTCGTCATTAGCGTTGAGTGATACAAACAACAACAATAACAAAGCAGTGATAGCCTAATAGTTGAAATTTGCCCTCTCGATCGGGAGTTCCAAGGTTCAAACCCCTAATTTTCTACACACGCTTACACGCACTAATTTTCTAAAATTATGTGCGTGTTAAAAAATATATATCACTGCTTTTCGGTGAATGAAAATACCGTGAGGAAACCTACACACCCGAGAGATCTTTAAAAAAAAAGTTCTCGGAGGTGTATGAAGTCCACCAACTCGCACTTGGCCAGCGCGGTGGACTATGACCTATAACTCTCTCATTCTGAGAGAAGACCCGTGCTCAGCAGTGGGACAATAATGGGTTGACGACAGATAGAAACAAATGCATGTATCCGATGTTATTTGTCCACGAAAGTTCATAGTAAATGGATGAAAATTTCTAAAATTTCGTGGCCGTGGTAATATTTCTATATTCCGGTTTGCAAGAGAGCGGAGAATGGTCCATGAACTTAAATGACTGGCGAAACTATTTATACACGAATTCTGTCGGTCGATGACTAATGCATGCATTTTAAAGTGTCTTAGTCTCGTCTATTTTCTTGCATTTTATATTATTGAAGTAGGTTTGCCTGACCGAACGGTTCGAGCTCCCACTCTAACCACCTGCAACCCCGGAAGCAGTCGCCTCTTACGACAAGCAGGGGATGCCGTAGCCCTATTCTGATCCCGGAACTACAGGGACGAAACACCGCGGCCTAGGGATGTAACGATTGTTTTTGAACACTCGAGAATGATATCCCTTACTGAAATTCTTGAATGCGAATATTGTTTTTTTTTTTGATGCAGGAGTCAAAGGTTTTGGTGACCTATTTTTCGACAAACTGAAGTTCGACTAAAGTTTGTACACATTTGGCGACCTTTTTTTACTTACAAAATATTGGCGAATGAAAATGCAAATATTTGTTACATTACTATCGAAGACATTTTTATTATAATCAGCCCTAGATTAGAAAACCTCATGAGGACCTGCACTTTTATAATGTGGTAGAACTTACATAGTTCGACATAATCCAAAAAATAAATTTTGAAGGTGGTAGAACCAGTCAAGTTCGACCGGGGAAGTACCACCGCCACACCTATTTCTAGCGTGACGCATTTCTTGCGTTTCGATTGAAGGGTGTGGTTGCCGGCACACTTTTAGAGGCGACCATCATAGTCCTCGGGAGTAGCAACGCATCTGTGATTGACTTCAGATAGAACTCTTTTTTTACAGTGCCGGATTAAGCTAGTGCGGGGCCTGTAGCAAATTATGACAGGGGGCCCAAAGTTTGTCTTAAGTAAGGATATTAAATAAAACCAAACTGTTAATAGTATACTTTTCTGAATTTAATCTGGGAAAATTTAGAGGTGACACTTTCTATATATACTTTCTATTCTATATCTTCTTTCAGTTTAAGATTTTTAGGATCGCAAAGATAGTAAAATATAAATAGCAGTTCGGCCGCGGGGCCCGTAGCATTTGCTACTCTTGCTATGTGGCTAATCCGGCACTGAAATTGCATGAAATTGCATACAAAAGTCCATGTGCGGCAATGACCGATTACCGTCACAGGTGGACTGCATACTCATTAGTTTCTCAATAAAAAAGTGACACCAGATTTTTTACGTAGATATACGTATTCGATACTAATTTTATTTTGAGTATATTTAAGTAGGTAATTTTGTCGCTAAATCTTAGGTCGCAATAAAATAAAACATAATTTACGTAATTTCAACATGGCCGCCCCATTGTTCTGTCAAACGGACGTTGCACCCGCCGCCATCTTAACAGCTGTGCGTTTACAATTTAATCAGTACGAAATTATGCCACATATTTGCGCATATATCGGATAACACAATTAATGTACGATAAATCTTTTTAACTGTGTCATGAAATTACTTTTCATGCATAAATTATGTAAATTTATTTTCATTTAAACATAAACTTTCTGTCTAACTGGGCTTAGATTTTATATACCGTTGAGACTTTTTACAGAATTTTCTCGAAATTGTAAGGTCACTCACGATGTTTACATTATGTTCATATTATTGCATAATATTGGTCAATATTTTATAGTGTTTTCTAAATCAACAATATAATTATTATAATCCATTTCATGTGATTTTATAACTACCTAATAATGTATAGTTACTTAGGTAATCATTTAAATTGTGTAATATTTTTAATTGCAGCAACAAATTGCATTAAACAATCCAGTGATGTTAGTTATGAGATCAATGATAATATTCATAAATAAATGTTTTTCTTTCCCATTAACGGATATCCATTAGATTCTTGAGTCGGTAGAGAAGACGGGTTTTAATGAAATCTAGACTAAGTAATAAATATTACCTCAAGATAAGGACTATAAAATATAATTCATTAGATTACTCTAGTTTTAGTTCAAACAGACAAACTGACAAAAATGTTAAAATTTAAAAGAATTTTAAATACAAAGACAAAGACTATCAGGTTACGTTTAATTTTTTAATAAAATTAAATAAGCATTATTTTTTCTGTGCAAGCTCAACCACCTTGGGTGCGTTCCAGATGACGCTCACAAAGCCCCAAACGCCCAAAACGTCGTTCCACAAGACGACCGCGGTCGTTGTGGTCGCGGTGAATACGTCACTAATGACGTCCTGACTTACGCCCACGCGACGCTCACGACGATCCATCTAACAAGGTGGGTCGAAGTGATCGTTCCAGTAGAGAATACGTCAGTAAAGCTCACAGGCTAATGGAACGGGAAAAACTGTAGTCGTGAGCGTGCGCTTTGTGAACGTCTAATGGAACGCGCCCCTTATAGTAGCAAATATTTAATAATCTGTGAAAATAATACCGCCTTTATCTGTATTTATTTTATACCTAATGCAAACGAGATAAAGCTGTTTGCAAAAAGATTAGAATCCGTTGCGGGAGCTTGCTTAAATTTTATGTTTATGCCGGTGTTACCAGCTTTTTAATTTTATTTGTTCGTTTTTATAGTTTTCTGTCGCGCAGTTCGTTGATAGAAGAGTAATAAATTATTATTAATAAGTAATCTTCCCAACTGTAAATAAGTTATGGATTTTCATTAAATTTACTATTTATTTTTGTAAGAAATGCTCATCTTTTGGGACATTCATTCATCCATCCATCCATCAGCATTTGATGTCCACTACTGGACATAGGCCTCCCCTAAATGACGCCACTCCAACCGGTCCTGTGCCCTCTGAATCCAACGGTTTCCCGCTGTCTTCTTCAGGTCATCGGTCCACCTGGTGGGGGGGCGACCTGTACTCCTTTCGCCTAAACGTGGTTGCCACTCGAGGACCTTTCTTCCCCATCGGTTATCGGTCCTACGAGCGATGTGGGACATTAAGTTTTATTAATTTACCCGAATGCGTAAGAACGAGGTTAGTATGTACTATGTACCGCATTCGTTTTGGAATGTTCAAATAACATTCATTTACAATCAAAGTTACATCAGTATAACGCACACAACGACAAAGCGACAAACGCAATTATGTACATATATAATCCGGGTACTTCATAATCTAGTTGCTTCCGTAAAATGTGCGTGTAATATGCTACAGTGCCGCTTACAGCTCAATTGAATTAATTTATTATACTTTTAGTAGTAGGGTTTTAGTTATTATATACGGAACCTTAAGAAATTTTTAACCCTTAATAAAAGTTTTTTAGAATACCATACAGAAGGGTTAAAGGGTTAAAGTTTTACAGAATGTAAAGAAAAATAAAATAGTTATTGAACGGGGGCTACCATAATAACAACATGTTTTGCCTTTTTATAGATCATCTTACGGAACCCTATGTGCGCAAGTCCAACTCGCACTTTGCCGGTATTTTTATAGTAAACGCGAATGCAGTCCACCTGGTGATAAAACACAGACAATTATAAATATAACTGCGTTCAAAATCTCTAAACACCAAGAGGAAAACATACTACATTAATATTCAGAATCGATTTCTTCGTATCTCCAAGCTATCTACAACCTGTTTAATAATATTAAATCGTGAGTCAGCATTGTTTACAAATTTGCAGTCTATATGAATATTTCTAGCCTTATTTCGATAACTAATTGAACCCCGCAGCTTCGCCCGCGTTAAATAATCGATGAAGCGATAGTCCCGTGGGAATAAGATGTTAATCCAGAGAGTCAGCTAACTCCCTACCAGATTTTACGAAAATCACTCCAGCCGTTTAGACGTGAAGAAGTAACAACCTTACACATAATAAAGTAACGCCTCTATGTATGATCTTAAAAAATGTTTATCTACTTCAAATCATCCTGTATATGTATGCAACGCTGTACGTATGCTTCCGCCTTTACGTGCGGTTTACAAAGTTTCTTAGTTAATAAAGTAACATCCTGTATGTGTATTCTTAAAAATGTTAATGAATCCTTAAATATGTATGCTTTGTTGTTAATATGTTTCCACCTTTACGTGAGATTGTCATTTTTTATTGTTTAAATTCACACCCCGTAACTCCTTGTAACCGCAATCGAACATTCAACGATTCTTAAAATCGTTGAATGTTCAATTGCGCTTACAAAGAGTTAAGATTCTTTAAAACGTTTATCTACTTTAAATCATGCTGTATACGTATACGATGTTGTAAATATGTTTCCGCCTTTACGTGGGCAAACAAAGAGTTAGATAACAAAGAATTTTTAAACATAACTATGTAATGACGCAGTTTCCTAGACAATGATAAATAATTGATTAAACATGAATGAATATTAATGTATAATCTTTAATATGTTGGTCATATTGCAATGGTCACTTATGTATGCCATAAATACTACTTTTTATAGAACAGCTGTTTAGTTGTAGGATGAAAGTACACGGAAATGTATGAACTTCAGAGATACATATATACACACTATAAGATACGCATCGTCGCTCATCTAAAAAAATAATCGCATCAACCCATTATTGGCCCACTGCTGGGCACGGGTCTTCTCCCAGAATGAGAGAGTTAAGGCCATAGTCCACCGCGCTGGCCAAGTGCGAATTGGTGGACTTCACACACCTCCGAGAACTTTTTTTTTTTTAAGAACTCTCGGGTGTGTAGGTTTCCTCACGATGTTTTCCTTCGCCGAAAAGCAGTGATAATTAATTTCTAAATAATTAATTAAAAAATATAATAATATTGTTGAATTATAAAAAAATCTGACTGTCAGTTGTTTAAGCGGTCGGGTTTTTTACAATAATTTATTTATATGTACGCTTTTTTGGATCTTTGTTAAAATAGTTTGGGCTGTACGCTCGACACTTTACTCAAATTAAATAAGATGTGTAAATTGAAGGTGGTAGAACCAGTGTAGTTCGACCTAGGAAGTACCACCGCCACACCTATTTCTAGCGTGAAGCAGTTCTTGCGTTTCGATAGTAGGGTGTGGTTGTCGGCACTTTCATATGAGGCTACCATCATAGTCCTCACGAGTATCTGTGATTGACTTCAGATGGAACCCATATTCTGAGTGAAGTTGATTACAGATGTCGCAGGGCGGCAGTCACCACTTACCATCAGGTGGACTGCACGCTCGTTTGCTACTTCAATCAGATAAAAAATATTTTTTCGGTTTAAAATAGCACTAGCAGGAACAACAATGGCCGACGACCTCAGATAAGTAAAAACACACAGCTATTAATTACTTTTAATTGTCATCATAATATATTACGGACTTCCATTTAAATTTATTATTGTCATAATGTTCTTTTATGATTAATTATTGATTTTGCGATGATTTCAATTATACTTATTAAATACCGATATAGACCAAACACATTTTTTTTTTGAAAAAACACTTTCTACACTCATAGCCCCACAGTAGGATTTTCTCCTGTGTCGTGGATGCCACGGACACACGCAAGACGAATACACAAACACCCAGACCCAGAACACGAATCTTAAACTCATCATTAAAATACCTGTCTGGCCGGGAATCGAACTCGAGACCCACTGCGTGTCAGACCGGTATTGTAAATGGCCGCGCCAGGCGGGTCGTCATTTTAATACTTAACGGGTACTCACGATATCCGGTTTTTAATCCTTTTCGAATTCTAATCCGTAAATTCGTTAAGTATTAAAATGTGTCAATTCCGCGATAATATTAGTCTAAAATCATATATAGACCAAACAGTTTCGCCTCTTTTTACGAGACTGCGTTAGTCCGAAGAGGGGGGAGGGGGGATTAAATATCTTTATTGTCCACGAAATATGTTCATTCCACAATTGGGGGAGGGGGGGGTATTATTGAACTGTTCTGAAATATATTAATTCCATAATTAAGACAAATTTAACGACACCTTTTATGATAAATCCGTGAAGCTGTTAGGATGTAGAGCTTGCCAAAGTAATGGATATACATACGCTGGAAAAACATTACCTTCCTTCTGCCATCCATCTATCAGCCCTTTGAGGTCCACTGCTGGACATAGGCCTCCCCTAAATGACGCCACTCCAACCGGTCCTGTGCCTTCTGAATTCAACGGTTTCTCGCTGTCTTCTTCAGGTCATCGGTCCACCTGGTGGGGGCAACCTGTACTCCTTTTGCCTAAACGTGGCCACTCGAGGACCTTCCTTCCCCATCGGTTATCGGTCCTACGAGCGATGTGGCCGGCCCATTGCCACTTCAGCCTTCCTTCTGACGTTTCGGTAAATATAATGATAGCTAGAAATATTTATCTCAACGCAATGTAACTGCAATGTTTGTTTTAAATAAGAAATACAAACATGATATCATACTGTTTAAATATACATACACAGTACGTGTCTGTACATGTATTTAAGAAAATCTGACGCTTTTAAATGTTTATATAATATATATGTTCAAACCGCCCTAGAAATAATTCTATAAACAATTATGAATATTTTTTTTCTGTAATATTTTATTACAATTAGGGACTTTATGATGGTATTTATAGATGTGTATATTTGATAAGTACAGATATCCGCATATACGACACTTATTCCTTGATAATCCTTATGATAATACTTGTTCTCTTATACGATTTGTATATTTGGTTAAATACATAATATTTAAGAAAAAATCGAATATAGGTATGAGCGTATGGACAATTTAAAGCCATATATGCAATAAAAAAATGCCATTTTTGACTTGTCCTTATATACGTAGGGACCGTCGATATAACATAGCATAGTGTATAACATAGTGTAATGTTAGTGAAATAGTGACTTAATTAAATAATATAACACGAGAACAATGTGTCTACCCCTTTATGTTAGAAAAAAAAAGTGCAGCGTCAATGGACGCCTCCTTCAATAAACAATTATTTAGCAGTTTAAGTTAGACTAGAATTACTCATTAGCCTTATATAAGGCTAGATTGTAATTAATATGAAGTACCCTATTACTCATTCGGTACTTTATATATAACATTAAAAAAAATGTTTACAACATTACCGCTTAACGACAATTTTAAAGGAGATGTTTCAAAATGTATGGACCTTTGGCCAGGTATCTGTACACCATATGATAAAAAAGCCAGTAAAGTATAGAGCACTTTTTAACTAAGCATTTTATTAAAATCGACTGAGTTTATTGGTACGAGACTGGAATTTTAAGTTAGAATTGCAACACAATATAATGGCGGCGATATTATTGTATTTTGACAGTTGAGGTTAATAAACAAACTCTGACAATGACAATCACTTGTCAGTGATCATCTGATCCAATGCAATCATAGCCCCTTTAGCCTTGCACTTGACACATTTATTCTACAGTTCTACTGCTTTCAAGTTATTTTATGGTCAATTGATAGAAACACATAATTGGCTACAACCTTGATATAGAAACTCCAACATAATACGCACACGAAAATATTCCGTGAAAATAAGTAAGAAGACAGATTATTTGATCTAGTAAAAGAATCATTATGACAGTTGTCAGATAATGACAACTACAGTTTTGTCCACAGGCTGTCTAAATCAGTTGTTCCGCCATATTGGAAAACGAAGTAAATAGTTGATTTTAATTGGTTTTGTACCAGAACAGTACACGTTTTCATTAATTTTAAATATTTTTTTCGGATTCTTGAGATTTTTCTCGATTTTTTGAGATGGTGTACATATACCTAGCCAAGATTGAAACATCTCCTTTCAAATATAAACCATATCGGTAAAAACATATTCTTTTAATCTTTAATTTAATTCTCATAACAGAAGTTTCATAAGGATATATTGGTGAGTATAATAAAGTAACAAATGCTTTTTTATAACCAACAAAACCGATGTAAGTCTAAAAACGAATGAGCTTTACAAAGATGAATCCAAACAAAACAAATATAAACTTGCTGACCTCGATTGCATAACATTTTTAATCCCCCTTACCCTCAAGGTCAGTTCCACTATATGGACTACTGATAAATCTTAAAAGAAGCAGTCCATATGATGATAAGTGGTCAATGCCGCTCATGGACATTTGTGATCTATGCCAGATAAAATCAGTCTACCTGAGATAGGCAACGGATACGGATACCTTTGAGGACCAAATCGCTTCAGATAAGTAAGTTATTTACCACAGTTTCAGGCCAGAATGCAGCACTGAACAAACATGCTTGTTTTGAGATAATACACTAAACTCGAAGTTGGGCGCGCTTAGTGCGGCTTCATTTAACATTGAAGTGGCAAACGAGCACACAGTCCACCTGATGGTAAGTGGTCACTACCGCCCATGGACATCTGTAAGCAACGTCATACAGAACATGGGGTTCTATCTGAAGTCAATCACAGATGCGTCGCTACTCCCGAGGACTAAGACGGTCACATAAAAAAGTGTGCCGGCAACCAACACCCTTCCACCGAAAGGCAAACGCAAAAACAGCTTCACGCTAGAAATAGGTGTGGCGGTGGTATTTCCCTGGGCGAACTACACATACATCATTTAAGAGAGTGTTATGAATTGAGTCTAGTTTTTGAAGTGAAACTTCTTTATCGGGGTTGGAAAACAAAAGTGAAACTTCTTTATCGGGGTTGGAAAAAAAAATAGTGTAACATTTTTTCATTACGCGCCATCTTTTTCTGTTACGCGCCATCTTTTTCTTATCCCTACCACGCGTGATATTAAATAGATTATTATAGATTAGATTATTAGATAAAGTTTAATAAAAGCCTTTTATTAAACTTTATCTAATTTAACTTTATTTTACCAACTTCTGTAAAGTTGCATATAGTAAATTATTTTTTAAAAAATAACGTCATAAAGAAGTTTCACTTCTTACGAGTGTACGCTAGTACACGCACACATTTTTTTTTATTTATAAGACCGAGTCTTTTCTACTAAGTGTCATCACAATCCCGGGTTCATTATTAGACCACTTCACCAAATTGAGTATACTTTATTTATTACTAGCTGACCCGCCTAAAAGTCGCAAATCTAAAATTGTTAGTGTTCCTCCACTATATTATGCATGTATTATACATAAAAACCTCTTGTATCACTCTATCTATTAAAAAAACCTGCATTAAAATCCGTAGCGTAGTTTTAAAGATCTAAGCATACATAGGGACAGACAGCGCCATGCGAATTTGTTTTGAGCTATGTGATATAACACTTAAAAATTCTGAATCTCTTCTAATAAATTTCATCACAAATCTAAGTCCATCATAACCGCCTCACCTTCAAAATCATGGTATGTTTATTTAAATTTGTATTGCATATTATCTTATTCTTTAGCATGCAAATTACGATCTACCCACGAAGGTCGCATGCATCTAAATAAATTAGAGATCGCTAATTAGGACGAGATGGATCTAATTATTGACTGTAGACGACAATGCACTGACCTAAATTGTCATTGTTTGACGACCCGCGTGGCGCAGCGGTTACCATACCGGTCTGACACGCAGTGGTCCCGGGTTCGATTCCCGGCCAGACAGGTATCTGAATGATAAGTTTAGATAATTGTTCTGGGTCTGGGTGTTTGTGTATTCGTCTTTGTGTGTGTCCATGGCACCCACGACACAGGAGAAAATCCTACTGTGGGGCTATGAGTGTAGAAAGCGTTTTAAAAGATTGTTTGATACAGGGTGTTTAGAATATGCTTTATATTTATATGGGGTGTTTGGAAGTATTCTTAAGTGTTTAGGCTTTTAGTATCACTACATAGTATAAAACAAAGTCGCTTCTCGCTGTCTGTCACTATGTATGCTTAGACTTTTCATGCAGATTTTCAATGCAGTTTTATTAATAGTGATTCAAAGGGAAGGTTTTTATATATAATACATGTATATATAATGCATAGAGTAGAGAAACACTGATAATTTTAGATTTTCGACTATTAGGCGGAACGAAGTTCGCCGGGTCAACTAGTAATATATAATAGAACAGTGATAGCCTAATGGTTGAAACTTGCCCTCTCGATCAGGAGGTCATAGGTTTAAATCCTAGACACGCACCACTGAATTTCCAAAAATTATGTGTGTATTAGAAATTAATTATCACTGCTTACAGTGAAAGAAAACATCACGAGGAAACCTAAATACCTGAGTGTTCTTTAAAAAAAAGTTCTCAAAGGTGTGTTAAGTCTACCAATTCGCGTCCCCGTAGCCTCGGGGTCAGAATAGGGCTACGGTATCCCCTGCCTGTCGTAAGAGGCGACTAAAAGGGGCTTCCGGGGTTGCAGACGGCTAGAGTGGGAGCTCGAACCGTTCGGTCGGGAAGGACGGCGGTATGTGTGGTCGCATACCGTCGTAAAGACTAGACGGAGCGGTGGGCCCAGCCGCCCATCTGTGAGGAGCCCGATGGGGCAGCGCGCTCGGAGGATTCCGGTTGAAGTCGTTTCGAGATCCCGGAGTCCTCCTTTTCAGCGCCGAGGACGGCCACCGGGGGGGTTTTAGTGCGGTAAAAATCCCACGTAACCCTGCGTCGCTCCCACGGCGTCGGGTACCTTTTGAAGGTTTCCCCCTCGAAAACAAAAAAAAAAGTCTACCAGTTCGCACTTGTCTAGCGGTGGGCTATGGCCTATAACTCTCTGATTCTGAGAGAAGACCCGTGCCCAGCAGTGGAACAATAATGGGTTAACGACCACGATATAAACAATAATAATAATTTTAAAGTAGTATACATGTTGATTTTTTAAAATTTAGTTGTGAGTCCGTTTCTTCTAATATACTGTTAATTTGTAGGGACATGTAATATTGCAATGTTCATGTCAACAATTAAAATGAGATCGCGTGAATCGCGAGTGTGTGAGTGTTGCATTACAGCGAAAAATATATTACAAGTATGTATATAGGGACGGCTGCGTCCGTCGCGTAAGAACAGTCTGAAATAAACACGGTTAACGGAACACGTATTTTATTCCATAGTCCCAGATCTGTATAGGTAACCCTTTACATTGCCTAAAAATTTAATAGAAAAAGACATAAATTATAGATATTTTTCCTTGCAAAAGTATGGCAAAGAACTTATTAGACTACTCGCTAGACCATTCGTCGCCAGAAATCACCAATACATTTAAATACATACAAAATTTTTGCCTGACACGTTCTTGTACGGTTATGGTACCATACAGAATAAAAGGAAAGATTAATAAAAGGAAAGAAAGGTCTTCAAGAAAGGTGTAAAAAGAGCTCTACTCCAAAGCGGGCGATGCATTGGCGACTCCCCTGGTGTTGCAAATGTCCATAGGCGACGGTGACTGCTTTCCATCAGGTGGCCCGTCAGCCTTATCGTTAGGTCTTAATATACAAAAAAAAAGATTATTATTATATTGACAAATTTAATACTAAGTATTTATTGTTGACTAAAGAGTCTATTGCATTTAATGCGATTCATCAACTTGAAACAATTTATACAAACTGTTTTGATACACTGACGCATTTAAATTATTATGCGTAAACAGGTGTACTTACTTAAATAACTGACGTTGTGTAATGTAACTTTCCTTATACGTAAATAGGACAAATTTTTGTTGAACAAATATCTATTTTCATTGCTTCCCTGTGTTGCGAAATTGAGTGATTTTCCCTATATTTAGGGAAATAGGTTAGTGGACAATCATCTGACGATTTGAAATATGACTAACTATTATTGTTTTTCAAAAATGTTTCATTTGAAAGTATTGAACGAAATATAAAACATATAGTAAGTATTATTAGTAGGTAACTCCTTATATCTTAGGAAGAGGGTCTTTCATGGACTTTTATAATGAAAAGGATTAGAGGCCCGGCCACCTACCCCTCTCCTTAGCACAGTCTAGAAACATATTTTCTAATATCTTAATCAAACAGTAATTATAGTAAGCACTTCGTACCGCCAAAAATTCAAAAATCTAAAATTATGTTTCTCTACTATATTACACATGTGTTGTATATAAAACCTTCCTCTTGAATCACTCTATATATTGAAAAAAACTGCATTAAAAACCGTAGCGCAGTTTTTAAGATCTAAGCATACACAGGGACAGACAGCGAGAAGCGACATTGTTTTATACTACCTATGTAGTGATTTTCGGATTCTATTCATTACAGACTTCCCCCCTTACCATAGGGTACAAAAATGTTTAGAGACTAGCCTACCGAGAAGTATTTCACCACCCCCTTCGAATACCTATTGGTTCAATCAATTCCATTTAAAATAATAAAAAGAGAGAGATAGAGAGATTTTATTTTGTGGCCGTGTGGTGTCGGTCATGAATAGCACCACTCCCACTCTTCCCGTTGATGTCGTAGGAGGCGACTAAGGGACAAAAACCCTGGAGATGGGCAGCAGCATCTCCTTGCGTATTTTTACTCCTACTGCGGTCACCAACACGCTTGCCAGGCGCGGTGACTATAAAACCCCCCCAAAATGAAAGAGCACAAGTCGCCCCCCACCAGGAGGACCGATGACCTGAAGAAGACAGCTGGAAACCGTTGGATTCAGAAGGCACAGGACCGGTTGGAGTGGCGTCATTTAGGGGAGGCCTATGTCCAGCAGTGGATCTCAAAGGGCTGATGGATGGATGGATGGATGGATGGATGGAAAGAGATTTTAATAAACCAAAAAAAAATCACTTGAAACAACATTTAACACTTGATACAAGTCAATAAAACTAATCTTAGAATCCACTTTTAGAGTAAAAAACTTACAGATTTAACTTGAAATATAAATAAATAGCTTGACCGCAAAAAACAGGGAATTTACGTTACCAATGTCAAGACATTTTCGTACTTCGTGTAAAATACATTTTTGTTTTATTAAAAGGTACTTTATGAACTTTTTTGCTAAATAACCTTCACGGTATTGAATTAAATATATATTTTAATGATGTGTAATGTATAATGCTACAATAGTTTGTATCTCTTTAAATTCGAAGGAATATCTAATATATAAAATTCTCGAGTCACAGTTTTTGTTGCCATACTCCTCCGAAACGGCTTGACCGATTTTTACCAAATTTTATATGCTTATACAGTAGATCTGAGAATCGGCCAACATCTATTTTTCATACCCCATAAGGGTTGTCCGCCCTTAACATTTTTTTTTATTTTTTATATGGCAAAACAACGTTTTTCGGGACAGCTAGTAATATAGTAAAAATATGAAGGATTTAAAATTTGGTTATGATAAAACCACGAAATCACTGATTTGCTACTACACCTACTAATATAATCTTCTTTATTTAAAATACCATATTTTTAACGACGAAATAGTTCAAAAAATATTGGAAAAATCACTAGCTACTCTTTGTCTGTCTGGTATTGACATAGGAACTTCACGATAAAACATATACTAAAACACTTGTATTCAACAACGCAATATTGTGCAAAAATTTCAATCCAATCCATCGACTAGTTTTCCAGTTTCGCGGACACAAACATACCTACATAAATATGAATATTTTACGCAGTGTAAAATCAAAACATTCCATTAAAAAGAAGCAATACGCTCATCTAAATAAAGCGTCACCGAACCGGTGTCGTGTTATAAAGACATAAACACACTGCGAATCAATTAAAACAAATGCCTCGTCATTACCATACGACCTCATTATAGATTCTAGGTGAAGATCTTACAAAAACTGCGACCTCTACTGTTTGAAAGGAAACACCAAATTACAGTAATTCTGTTAGTAATTAAAAATCCAAGCGCAAACATAAAGCCACTATTAATAATAACTGCATTGTATTGTACATAGGAATAAGTGAATATAAAGATAATTATCGTTAGACCCTATTTTCACTAAAAAAACAACAATTATAAAACCATAAAGACGTGAGGTAGATGTATCTTCATAGTAAAATTCCACTGCAGAAATATCGAATTATATACGGTTAATAATTGAAAAATAATATACATTTATATAATCATTCATTTATATTCAAATTTCTGCAAAATAAAGAGAAAAGTAATTATTTTTTCTACAAGTAAAAATGTAACTTAATGAGGGTATCAAATTAAATTAAATAGAACGAGGCAGTACGGTTGAGCTCTTACAACTTACAATTCGAAATTTGTAATTCGATGCTGTTTTACAAAATATATTTAATTTCGTACAAAATTTCACTTCTTTATTTTGACAGAAAGTTAGAGCATAACACGACTATGTTTTATTAATATGTGTAAAAACATCTAACTAACCTGTTATTCTTTTTGGTCCCGTTAGCACATTCGACTTCCCCGCCATAACTTGTCACCAATGGCACATCACCTTCCGCCATCATTGTTGCACAGACACTTTGAATTTGGAATTCGCTCGGATATTTAGATCACGTGAGCAATGTGTAGATTTTATTTATTTTCGCTGCGCACGTCTAACCCCGAAGCGTGCTGTGCGAGACTGACCAGTGACCGATTATATTTTATTGATGTAAATTTCATGATGAGCGCGTCAGATAACATATGACGCTGTCATTGATAATTGAACGGCGTTATGCGGTTAGCATTATTTCCGCCATTTTTGTTTTATCTTAACTTCTATACTCATATATAAAAATTAAATGCTGTATGTTTGTTTGTTAATCAATCACACAAAATCCACTGGTCAGTTTATAGGTTACTTTTGATTTAAAAATTTTGCTCTTCTTTTTTACCTGCTTTACCAAAAGCACGGGAAATTTAGCTAGTTTGAGATAAAGTACAAGTTTCATCCATCTTTTTTCTAACTAAAATGATACTAGCAAAATGTAGTTTCATCCACTATCATCATATCCATGATGCAATTTGATGTTTTATGTAACAAAAGTAGAAAACGAGTCTAGGAATTTCTGTTTCGTTCAAATTACTGTACAGAACCCAAGGAGAAGCTAATCTGGCGTTTTTGAATATCTGTATGTAAAATTTGCGTTCTTTGTAAACTCGGGATACGGGGTAGTTCCAGTATTACGTAAGCACTATTGGGGGGAGGGGGTGGGGGGGGCTTTGTTTTGCTTATTTTGGATGACATGGGGGGTAGGGGGTCTAGATAATGATTACGTCATCGCTAGTTATTGACTTTCTTACAATACTGTACAAAATATATATGTCGTTTTATAAGATTATATCTTAGGGTTTTGGAAATAAACAAATGTGTTGCTTTTGAAAATAAGAAACGACATTTCAAGTTTATTATTCCACCAAATCTATCTTTCTTCACAAAATATATTCTGAAGTTTTAAAATTAGACAGACATGTCAAATTTAAAAAAAGAACTATATTTAAAAAAAAAACTATTTTCTTTATATATACATTTTTAATAGAAAAATGTGTACGTAAGCGTGGGGGGAGGGGTTAGAGCTTTGCTTACTTAAGCTGACAAGGGGTTGGGGGGGGGGGGGTAAATAATTGTAATAAATCTGCTTACGTTACTTTGAACGGCCCCTAACCCATTATCAGATATACAATTAATTAAAAAAAAATGTGTGCGTGTTCTAGCGTACACTCGTAAGAAGTGAAACTTCTTTATGACGTTATTTTTCAAAAAATAATTTACTATATGCAACTTTACAGAAATTGGTTAAATTAGATAAAGTTTAATAAAAGGCTTTTATTAAACTTTATCTAATAATCTAATCTATAATAATCTATCTAATATCACGCGTGGTAGGGTTAACGTAACGTAACGTAACGGATAATGGCGCGTAACAGAAAAAGATGGCGCGTAACGAAAAAATGTTACACTAAATTTTTTTCTAGCCTCGATAAAGAAGTTTCACTTCAACAACCCCGATAAAGAAGTTTCACTTCAATTATTTTATATAATAACTCGTCCGTATGCTCACTTACATTGGAATTGCCTCTAAATGTCAAGGAATTTTGATGTAATTATTCGCCATTGACAGTAAAGACAGTAATTCTTACATTGCGTCGAATTGCTCGCAGATAAAGTTAAACGCGATATTCTTAAATCAATATAGTTTTTACCCGAATGCGTTAGAAAGAGGGTAATGTTTCTCGAGCGTATGTACGTATTTATGTATGTTTGTACATACATAATGTATGTTTGCCTGATTTTCCTTTTATTTGGCACGCACTTGAGTCAAAACACCTTGAAGGATTGTAATATATGATATATCATTTGAAACGCCTTGGTTGTGGGATATCATAGGCTATATAATTTTTAATATGGTGACACATATTTATTATTAGTATTAAATATTATTATTTTCGATGGAAACCTTCAAAAGGTACCCGAGTTATGTCGGATTCTTACCGCACTAGAACCCCCCGGTGACCATCCTACGAAGCTACGAAAAGGACTCCGGAATCTCCAAAGGAACGCGACCGTAATCCTCTGAGCGCGTTGCCCCGTCGGGCTCCTCCCAGGTGAGTGGCTAGGCTCACCGCTCCATCTGGCCTTTACGACGGTATGCGACCACGCATACCACCGTCCTTCCCGGGGTGGCCTGGCTGGACAACTCAAGCTCTAACTCTTGCCGCTCTCGACCCCGGAAGCCCCCTTTTAGTCGCCTTTTACGACAGGCCGGGGATACCTTAGCCCTATTCTGGTCCCGAGACTACAGGGACTATTTATTAAGCGCCTAATATTAATACAACTCAAAATAATATGTATAACTCAAAATTTACGAATATTTTTTTTATATATTGGTTATTGAGCAAACTTGATATTGAATGACCTAAGAATCGCCCCTTAGGTATCTAGGGACTCTCAGACGTTATACACAAACAGTTTTACTTATATAAATATATAAATATAAATATAAATATAAATATAAATATAAATATAAATATAAATATAAATATAAATATAAATATAAATATAAATATAAATATAAATATAAATATAAATATAAATATAAATATAAATATAAATATAAATATAATTATAATATACAAAAGTTATTAAACATAAAGTATAACTTCAAAACCCATGCGACTACGTTCATATCAATTTGTGTAATAACATTGTTAAGGTACTACGCAATAGGCTAATTATGTATGTCTGGAGTTATGCACTAATTAAACCGTGCAAATCTTTGCTCAGCGAAACGAAAGTAAGACATCATAATTGCTTACTACAAACAGGGCTCTCTTTTACTGAACTGTAAGGCAAGATACTGGAGCTAACTTTCATTACCATGTAAAAAAAAACATGATTGTAATAATATTAAAAAATGAAAATAAATAAGAAAAAAAGACAAACCCGCTGAGTTTCTTGCCGGATCTTCTCAGTTGAGGTCGTATTCCGATCCGGTGGTAGTGTAAGAAAAAAAATGTAACTGACAATTTGTAAGTGCCCCCGTAGGCCTATACAAAATAAAGACATTTCATTTCATTTCATTTCATTTCATTACTATTCAATTAAAGAATGAACTGATTTACCTGTGTCAGAAGGATGATGTTTTTGAGAAATATAAACAAAACTATGTCTAACAGTTATGTGAAAAATGTTCTCAAAGATATGTAGTCTTCTTTCAATAGAACAGGGGTTCTAGCTGGAGTCAATCGCTGATGCGTTGCTACTCCCGAGGACTATGATCGCCTTATATAACAATGTGCGTTGCTATTCGGGAGGACTGTGATGGTCGCCTTATATGAAAGTGTGCTGCTACCACTCCCTTCCATCGAAACGCAAGAGCTGTGGCGGTGGCACTTCCCCGGTCGAACTACACTGGTTCTACCACCTATAATCTATCTTTTATATAAATTATAGCTTTACAGGGCCAGAAATTGATTGATGATAATAGAACAGTGTTGAAATTAAAGGAATTTGATGCTATGTAATGTAGCTTACTTCCGAGGCTGGGACGACTATTACGCCTGTTTTCATTATGTTTACTATGGCAAACTGATATGGTATCTCTTGCCCGTCGTAAGAGGCGACCGAACGGGGGCTTTCAGGCGGCAGCCAGGCGATTCTGAGAAGGATGGCGGTACCTGTAGTCGCATCGTTGTAAAAACGAGACTGTGCGGTGAGGTGCAGCTCACCTGGGTGGAGGCCGATGGGGCAGCGCACTTAGAAGACTCCGATTCCTTAGAGATCCCGGAGTCCTCTTTGCAGCGCCGGACAGCCACCGAGGGGATTTTAACGCGGTAAGAAACCCACATAACCAGGCCTTCGCCCACGGCGTCGGGTACCTTTTGAAGGTTTCCCCCTCGAAAGCCAAAAAAAATGTATGTCCCAAATTTCAGTGAATTTTTTTGCGTGTAACAGTAGTAAAAATATCCTCGCAATTTTTTATAATATTAATAAGATATAAAATAAAATATATGGTAACAAATGTTAAAGAAAAAATCTTGGCTCTGTCTTGCATAATACGTCCATGATACGTCACAGCATAAACCACAAGTCAACTCTTCCCAAAACAAAATGACTAGTTAAGTTCCGCCCCCTGAAATTGTCTGTTTTCAAAGCGAAAACAAAACGTAGTGAGATTTTTTTTCCATAAAAAAATATTAAAGGAAGAATTTTTATTAGAACCTGTATATTTTGATTTGTGAAGAATTTGTGAAGTATTTTTATCCGTTCACTTCGCTCGGTCCGGGCACTTCATTCATTCTGCTCACTCCAGTCACTCCGCTCGCTCCATTCACTCCGCTCACTCCATTCACTCCACTCACTCCATTCTCTCAGCTCACTCCATTCACTCCGCTCACTCAGTCAACCCGGTCACCTCGCTCACTCCGTTCTTTCAGCTCACTCCGGTCAACCCGGTCACTCCGTTCACTGCGGTCACTCTGCCCACTCCAGTTCTTCCGTTCACTCCGGTCACTCAGCTCACCCGAAATAGTCCAAAGAGTGGTAAAGTTTTTCGAGCGTATGTATTTATGTTACTCCATTTATTTGGCACGAGCAGCACAAACGGCTTGACGGATCGTAACATACGACTTATCGTTTAAATCCATTCTGTTGTCAGACTGGCGTACATAATTTGAAAATAGATCTATTTTTTCACTATTATAACTGTGGCGACCACAACTCGTCAAGAGATGGCGCTACTGGTATTCTGAAACACGCTATCGAAGTATTCTCAATACCCCGCATATATACAAGTTCCGAACAACGACTGTCGGAGCACGGCCGCTCCCCAGGCATGATCACCTCGCCTGGTGGGAGATCTTCCTTTGCCAAATAACAATACAACATTTTGAAGTTAGAACGTATATCTTTCAATCGAGGAGATACCCCCACACGTGTGCCAGCGTGAAGCAGTTCTTGTGTTTTTATGTAATGATTTGGTAAGTTCAATTTCATAAGAGGCCATCTTAGTCCTCAGGAGTAGCAACGCCTCTGTGATTGACTTCCAACTGAACGCGAAACTGTTACATGGGTTTTGTTATTTACTAGTGGACTAGGCGAACTTTGTTCCGCGTAAAAGTCAAAGAAGTATTATTATCAGTTTTTCTCCACTATATTATACATGTATTGTACATAAAAACCTTCCTCTTGAATCACTTTATCTATTAAAAGGTACATTAAATATATACGTAGCGAAGTTTTAAAGATCTAAGAATACATAGGGACAGACAGCGAGAAGCGACTTTGTTATATATACGACGACCCGCGTGGCCGAGCGGTTACCGTACCGGACTGACGTGCAGTGGGTCCCGGGTTCGATTCCCGGCCAGTCAGGTATCTGAATGATGAGTTTAGATTCTTGTTCTGGGTCTGGGTGTTTGTGTCTTCGTCTTTGTGTGTGTCCATGGCACCCATGACACAGGAGAAAATACTACTGTGGGGCTATGAATGTAAAAAAGCGTTTTTTTTTATATACTATGTAGTGACTAAGTTCCGATTCAACAAAAGATTTTTATATTTTCACATACAAAAAATGGGTGTTCTGTAAATAACACGCAAATCCGTACAAATATGGATACTACGAACACTATCTGTAATTTCATATGTTTACCGGGTTTTATCGGCAGATTCTCGGTAACATACGTCATTATAACGCCTCCTAATTTGATGACGTCATGCTCTTAAATTACATGCTCCCTTTATTTTTAACCGACATTCAATAAAAACTTTTTAACAAAAAATATCTACCGACTTCCATGTCACAAAAAAGTAAAAAATAATTTAAATATATTTTGGTCTAGAACATACTCAGTACTTAGTACATAGTCCTGAAGTCGGTGCTTGACATATTTCGCTGGACGACGGTAACTACGTCCTATATGAGCACCGACTTCAGAACTATGTACTAAGTACTGAGTATGTTCTAGACCAAAATATATTTAAATTATTTTTTACTTTTTTGTGACATGGAAGTCGGTAGATATTTTTTGTTAAAAAGTTTTTATTTTACACTTTTTAGTGACTATATTTTTATGTTTGTATTTAAATAAAGCCTCTAAGTTTGCTTTGTGCATCTACATATTCACAAAAATTAAACATAAAACACTTTTACAATTCATACAAACAGGGCGCCCCCTCTGGAAGTACCCCTCCATCATCAGGGTTGAGGAGTTGAAGGTCAAATTTTTCATCTTATATTGTTGCTTAGTAATCTTATAACATATACGTTAGTACCAGGTGGCTAACTTCTATGGCTCAGGCTTGCAGTACCCTGCATCATCAGGGTTTAGGAGTTGAAGGTCAAAATTTTAATTTTGTGCCTCTGTTTGGTATTATTTTTACATACCCGTAAGCACCAAATTGCCAACTCCTATGGTTTAGAATTGAAGTACCCCTTCATCATCAGGGTCGAGGAGTTGAAGGTCAAAATTTTAATTTTGTGCCTCTGCTTAGTATTATTTTTACATAACCGTAAGCACCAAATTGCCAACTCCTATGGTTTAGGATTGAAGTACCCCTTCATCATCAGGGTTGAGGAGTTGAAGGTCAAATTTTTGATTTTATATTTTTGCTTAGTATTTTCTTTACATAACCGTAAGCACCAAATTGCCTACTTCTATGGTTTAGGATTCAAGTACCCCTCCATCATCAGGGTTGAGGAGTTGAAGGTCAAATTTTTCATCTTATGTTTTTGCTCAGTAATCTTATAACATATACGTAAGCACCAAATGGCTTATTCCTATGGTTTTGGCTTTAAGTACCCCTGCATCATCAGGGTTGAGGAGTTGAAGGTCAAATTTTTGTCCCATGAATTTGCTTAACAATTTCATTATATATTCGCAAACATCAAACGACCAACTTTTATAGTTCAGGCTAGCAGTACCCCTGCATCATCAGGATTGAAGAGTTGAAGGTCAAATTTTTCGTAGTAAATACCTACATAGTAATTTTATTCTATATTTTACTCAATTGGACTTCTCCAGCTAAGGTTCGGCCGACTATCACTAATTTTATTATTTTGCTCCAAAAAGTTGAAGATCCTATGATTAGAACCTTATCAAACTCTTATCAGACAACCCCTGGAGTACATCCTTTCTAATAAAAAAATAATCATCAAAATCGGTTGGCGGGATATTGAGTTATTCATACATTTATCGCGTACATTGAAAATGCAAATTTAAGACTTATGCGTTTTTCTTATGGATGCCCTAGTCAAAAAAATACTAAAAAAAAATGGGACCCTATGACATGCACTACCTTTCAAATAAAAAAAAAATCATCTAAATCGGTTCATCCAGTCCGGAGAAATGAGGTAACAAATATAAAAAAAAAAAAAAAAAAATACAGACGAATTGATAACCTCCTCCTTTTTGGAAGTCGGTTAAAAAGGAGGAGGTTCTCAATCCGACGATATTTTTGAAGTGAAACTTCTTTATCGGGGTTGGAAAAAAATTTACGTTTATGTTACGCGCCATCTTTTTCTTATCCCTACCACGCGTGATATTAGATAGATTATTATAGATTACCTAGATTATTAGATAAAGTTTAATAAAAGCCTTTTATTAAACTTTATCTAATTTAACTTTATTTAACCAATTTCTGTAAAGTTGCATATAGTAAATTATTTTTTGAAAAATAACGTCATATAGAAGTTTCACTTCTTACGAGTGTACGCTAGTACACGCACACATTTTTTTATTTACTATCTACAACCTTAGGGGAAAAAGGGGTAATGGGAGTCACTTAAGGGAGAAATCAAATAAAAGCTAAAATTGAAACAAAATATTGATTACAGCCGCCTTGACACAAAATTTACTTAATTAGCTATCAATCGACATCAATTTCAATCAATTTGGTAATCAACTCTGGAAGTTATAACAGTTTAAAAAAAAAACAGGTTTGACTCCCATTACACCGATATGCGGGCAATGGTGGTCGGCTCTGTGGGCAATCGTAGTCAAAGATAATTTATCATATGTCTCATGCATAACCTTCGGCTGTATCCCCAGTGCAGTATGCATTAGCCCATAACCCATAACATGAAATAGGTACCTACATCTGTACCACATCTCATTGTTTCTTTCAAAACCATTCAATTATTAGCCAATCGGAAATACCAAATTTTCTCATCTTCTACGTCGTCTTCCTCAGTATCCTGGCATATATCGTCAGCGCCCACAACGGGTACTCAAAGTACTCGTAGCTTCATTCTTTCAGGACCCTTCGTTTGTACTTTTTTCTCCCTTCTCTGGTCCTTTTCTTCTCATTTTTTTCCTTTTCTTATATTTGCTTACTTTTATTTTTATTTTTTTTTCTCTTTCCGTCAAGTTTTCCTTGGTTAGTATGGATGTGAGGCAGATTGATTTTTCTTTAAACTCTGTGTTATAACGGTATTCCTTGATATCTGTGGCCATTTCCTTTGGGGTTACCTGACTCTCATTGCCCTCAATTATGCTATGGCAAAAAAAAAATAAAAAAAATGTATATATAATATACTGACACAATCTAAACTGCACATGTTTCTTTAGTAATAGTGTAGCTAAATATGTGAAAAGTTCTTTTTTGTCTACTGTAAGAAATTAGGCACTTACATCTTATTTTACCGTAAGGAAAAATTACATCAGGACAACGCAAAACCAAAAATCTGATGTCTCTTTAAAGCGCGAGCATTTATTTTCACGAACCATATAACACACTACCTGGAGGAACACGACGAATGCATGAAAATGCTTAACACGATGGTTACGTGGATAGTTTCGTGGATATGTGGGTGACTCCCATTGCCCGCTGACTCCCATTGCCCTGTTTTCCCCTAAATTAATATTTTCTTCTGTCCCAATTCTGCACAAGAGAATCCAACATTTACTTTATATATTTTTATATCAAATTGTTTTCTTGTGTCTTTTTTGTTCTTTTTATCTGACTGAAGCAGCAAACGAGCATGTAGTCCACCTAATGGTAAGTGGTCACTGCCGCCCATGAAAATCTGTAATCAACTTTAAGTGGCCACTGCAGCCCCTGGATATCTGTAACATCATACAGAATATGGGTTCATTCAAGTCAATCACTTGCGTTGCTACTCCCGAGGACTATGATGGTAACCTCATGTGAAAGCGTGCCGGCAACCACACCCTTCCATCTCGCGCAAAAAATGCTTCACGCTAGAAATAGGTGTGGCGGTGGTACTTCACGGTCGAACTACACTGGTTCTATCACTTGAATCCTGAAACATCTCAAAGGGTCTCCTGAAACATCGACCAAATGGGTGGACAGTAATTTTAAAACCTAGACTCCATGGTCCCAATGTTATAACACGAATCGCCGCAAACATTAGTAGTAGGTATTACATTAATTGACATATTTAAAAAACTTTTTGAGTAGTTTTGAACAATTCTATGTACATTATATACAAAATAAATTATTTAAAATAAAAAAAATATTTCTTTAAATCTAAAAAAAAATAATACAAATTATAATATATATATAGGTATTTTCAGCAGTTGCCGCCGCCCCCAAATTTAAAACTAAACTCATAAATTGACGAGCCGCGTGGCGGAGCGGTCACCATACCGGTCTGACACGCAGTGGATTTTGGGTTTGATTCCCGGCCAGACAGGTATCTGAATGATGAATTTAGATTTCTGTTTTGGGTCTGGGTGTTTGTGTGTCCATGGCACACACGATACAAGAGTGTAGAAAGTGTGTGTGTCTTTTCAATACTAGTGCTAGTACCATTTTTACAATGTACATAGCATGCGTAATAATCCTTTTTCATTCGATTTTATCACGTTTTGTCCCTGTAGTCCCGAGGCCAGAATAGGGCTACGGTATCCCCTGCCAGTCGTACGAGCCGACTAAAAGGGGCTAAGGTTGCGGGCGCCTAGAGTGGGAGCTCGAACCGTCCAGCCAAGCGACCCCGGGAAGGACGGTGCCATGTGTTGTCGCATGCCACCGTAAATTACAGGTGTGGTGAGCGTATCGTTCACCAGGGACGAGCCTGAAATAGGCATCGCGCTCGGAGGACTCCGGTTGTGTTCCGTTGGAGATCCCGGAGCTCACCCACGCAGCGCTGACGACGACCACCGAGGGGGTTTTAGTGCTGTAAGAATCCCACATAACCCGCGTCGCTCCTACGTCGGGTACCATTAGAAGGTTCCCCCTCGTAAAAATAAAGTTTTATCACGTTTTGACAACATTCTTCTAACAAAATTACCGCAAAAAAGTTTGCTTATTATCTATCACAAGGGCAGTATCTACCTTCAAAAGATAGTGTGTGATGGTGCCAATAGAGACGAATCTCGTCAACCCATTATTGTCCCACTGCTGGGCAAGGGACTTCTCTCAGATTGAGAGAGTATTAGGCCATAGCCCACCGCGCTGGCCAAGTGCGGATTGGTGGACTTCACGCATCTCCGAGAACTTTTTATTAGCTTTTTATTAGCTTCACCTGTATGTTTGTTTGTAACCGACTTCTTTGGGCGCGATTTTGACCCACTTTAAACGGCCAGATTCCGTTCAAACTTTGTAGATTTATTGAGGACCGATGACAATACACTAATTTGATAAAATTATTCCATTTTTTTAATTTGACTAAAAAGTAGAAAATAAATAATGGTTTAAAAAAACTAAAAAACACGTTTTTTATAGAAAACCGAACTAAAAAATAGAAAATAAATTTAAATGAATTTAAATTAAGAAAATAGTGTTAAAAATTTCAATGAATATAAATTAATAATAGTGTGAATAAAAAATAATTATTTTATTTAAAAAAAGCGTGGGGTGCTTTTAAAGATATTATCGAAATGATAATCACTCTACTCATATCTGTCAATAAAATATCTATAACCATTGACACCATGCACCCCACGCTATTTTTAAAATAAAATAATTTTTTCTTCAATTCAAAATTAGACACAATAAATCTTAGAAGTCTATTTGGATGCTCCGTCCGTGACACCATGTATCGTTTCATTAGGCACTCTTGTCACGTTTATATAAAACTTTCACTGTTAACAATTTGGGCTGGAGAAAAGTATGCTATTTAGATATTTGGTACAACCAGTATGAGGGAGGTACCGCAATACCTCTTTGTTGATCTGACTGAAGTAGCAAAGGAGCATGCATTCCACCTGATGGTAACTAGTCACTGCCACCCTGCGACATCTGTAATCAACTTTATACAGAACATGGGTTCTATCTGAAATCAATCACAGATGCGTTGCTACTCCCGAGGACTATGATGGTCGCCTCATATAAAAGTGTGCCGGCTACACACCCTTCCAGCGCAAGAATTGCTTCACGCTAGAAATATGTGTGGAGGTGGTAACCGGTCAAACTACACTGGTTCTAACACCTGTAAATTCTGATTGCCTACTGGGGACATAGCCTACGTTGGAAGTGTTGGAACACCTTTGATAAGTAAGCCTATTAGCTACTTCCGATCGCGTAAACATAAACTCTTCGCTGCACCTACGGCGCGCACGGTTGCGAGAGCAAACTCGCCTATTCCCCGCGTGCTTAACAAACTTAACGCTCTTCTGGATTCATAACCCTGAGTGCGACTTGCTAGCAGATGAATGGCAGATAATATTGTCCGTATGCATGGGGTTCTGTGAGCGAGAGGCATAACTGGTAGTGTCTATAATTAATGTAATTGGTGTAACCGTTTTATTTATAGTAAAACAAATAAATAAAAGTATGTCTCCCTTACTCCCTTTAGACCCGAACATCTCTCATCAACCCATTATTGGCCCACTGCTGGGCACGGGTCTCCTCTCAGAATGAGAGAGGTTAGGCCATAGTCCACCGCGCTGGCCAAGTGCGGATTGGTGGACTTCACACACCTCCGAGAACTTATTTTTGTTTTTTAAGGACTCTCGGGTGTGTAGGTTTCCTCACGATGTTTTCCTTCACCGAAAAGCAGTGATATTTAATTTCTAATACGCACATAAATCAGTGGTGCGTGCCTGGGTTTGAACCTCGAACCTCCCGATCAAGAGGGCAAGTTTCAACCATTAGGCTATCACTGCTCCAGACCCGAACATACCAGCGCATTAATTGTTATTATTAGACAGTAAGGTTTGGTAGAGCAGTTATAGCCTAATGGTTGAAACTTGCCGTCTCAATCGGGAGGTCCGAGGTTCAAACCCAGGCACGCACCACTGATTTATATGCTTGTAAGAAATTAAGTATCACTGCTTTTCGGTGAAGGAAAACATCGTGAGGAAACTTACACACACGAGAGTTCTTTAAAAAAAAATTTGGAGGTGTGTGAAGTCCACCAATTCGCACTTGGCCAGCGCGGTGGACTATGGCCTAAAACTCTCATTCTGAGAGAAGACCCGTGCCCAGCAGTGAGACAATAGGTTATACCCCAAGATTTGGCAATGCTACCGAATTTAAGGTAATAATTTTATCAAAATAGTGTATTGTCATCGGTCCTCAATAAATCTACAAAGTTTGAACGAAATCTGGCCGTTTAAAGTGGGTCAAAATCGCGCCCAAAGAAGTCGGTTACAAACATACAAACATACAGGTGAAGCTAATAAAAAGCTAATAAAAATCACAAATTTGCCAAATTTTACCGCGTAAAACCCAAAATCCAAATCCGACCAATCAGAACGCTCGAGTCAGAGCCACGTCACACGCCTCGCTACGTGATTGGCCACCAAATGAGCAAGATGACCGTAATTGGCCACAATTCCTAATAGATTTGACGGACACTTTCGTTCACTTTCCATTCGTTTCGATTTCTAAAATGAACCTATTATAATAATTTTATTGTGACTATTTCCTTCCATTGTCGTTTATGTAATCGACAATTCGATTGCGAGAACATTCTTGCTAAAGTATTGTAAAGTCAGTTAGGAAGTTTCATCAATTCCGTGTAATATTTAGAGGAGGGGGGGGGGGGGGGTATTTTCAAACTATTTTTTATTTACAAACCACGTAAATTGCGAAACTGGGTTAAGTTTTTTAAGAATAAGAGGCGACTAGGTTGTAGAACCAGTGTAGTTATAGGGGAAGTACCACCGCCACACCTATTTCTAGCGTGAAGCAGTTCTTGCGTTTCGATGGAAGGGTGTGGTTGCCGTCACACTTTCACATGAGGCGACCATCATAGTCCTCGGGAGTAGCAACGCATCTGTGTTGACTTCCGATGGAAGGTGTGGTGGGCCCAGCCGCTTACCTGGGTAGTGTCCGAAGGGTCTGATTAGAGGACTCCAATTGCATTCCTTTAGAAATATTGCAGCCTTTTCACGCCGAGGGTTTTTTATATATTGGTACCAAACGATTGGTCTATGACCTAAAACTCTCATTCTGAGAAGACTCGTGCCCAGGAGTGGGACAATAATGGGTTTTACCCCCGCCTAACGATAATGCAGACGGGGCCCGATGAAAAGTGGTCACCGTCGCCTATCATCTGCAACACCAGAGCAGTCGCCAATGCATCGCCGGCTTTGACGGAGAGCTCTTGTTGCGCTTTCTTGAAGAGCCTCATGTCATAGCGCTTCGGGAATACCTCAGGAGGATGATTATAATATTTGACGACCCGCGTGGCGGAGCGGTTTCCATACCAGTCTGACGCGCAAAGGGTCCCGGGTTCGATTCCCGACCAGAATCTTAATGATCAGTTTAGATTCGTGTTCTGGGTCTGGGTGTTTGTGTATTCGTCTTGTGTGTGTCCATGCTACCCACGACACAAGAGAAAATCCTACTGTGGGGCTATGAGTGTAGAAATCGTGTTATACCCGCAGTTCCACCCGTTTAAAAGAAAAAAAATATAGTGGATAAAAATCCCACATAACCCAGCGTCGTTTCTACGGTGACGGGTACTTATGAAGGTTTCTCTTTAGAACAAAAAGGTATAAAGCCACAACTAAACGTAACTTCACAATAAAATAGAGAAGATACGAATTAATGTCATCTATACTTGTTCACCATGAGTGCATCTGAATTCTATTATAATGCACGATTCTCAGTAAAGTATTAAATTTATTGTTATATTTCTTACTATTACCTATGCTTGTAGGAATCTGCTTTATGACGAATAAACTTCAAATAGGCAATTAAGATTGCTAATTGATTATAAAATATTATTTTTAATATACAAATCTTCAAGAGAACGGTTAATATTTTAATACATTATATCTTTAAAATATATGACTTTATTTTACGATAACATAAGTGTTAATTTAGAAGATTAATTAATAACATTGATTTGCTGTAGGTATATTTCGTAACGCAATATGTTTAAATAAAACATTGGTGTGCTTAATATTTTAATGCAATAATATGTTTAAATAAATTGCATATTATATCACTACATAGTATAAAACAAAGTCGCTTACCGCTGTCTGTCCCTATGTATGCTTAGATCTTTAAAACTACGCTACGGATTTTAATGCACATTTTTAAAAGATAGAGTGATTCAAGAGGAAGGTTTTTATGTATAATACGTGCATAATATAGTGGAGGAACACTGATAATTTTAGATTTTTGACTTGGTGGAATGAAGTTCGCCGGGTCAGCTAGTAATAAATAAATTATAACCTTTATCTTCACGTAAAAACAGAAACAATAAAAATACTTAATTTTCGCTTAGTTATTGTATTATTCATTTTATAAATTAAGTCAATTAACAATTTTTAACTCAAAATACATATGACAAAACATTGTAAATGAGGTAAATGTAGATGTGAATCGAACTTGAATAAATAATAATAATAATTATTTATTTATTTATTCGAAATTAATACCATTAGCGTGCATTGTAATTTACATTCGTAACAGAATAAACTTGTACTAAGGTTACTGTAGCCTCAGTCATTCATTACATTGCAAAATGTCCAAAATCGAAAACGTAAGTGGGGTACAACCCATTATTGTCCCATTGCTGGGCATGGGTCTTCTCTCAGAGTGAGAGGGTATAGTCCATTGTCCACCGCGCTGGCCAAGTGCGAATTGGTGGACTTCACACATCTCCGAGAACTTTTTTTTAAAGAACTCTCGGGTGTGTAGGTTTCCTCGTGATGTTTTCCTTCACCGAAAAGCAGTGCTAATTAATTCCTAATACGCACATAAATCAGTAGTGCGTGCCTGGGTTTAAACCTCGGACCTCCCTTGAGAGGGCAAGTTACAACCATTAAGCTATCACTGCTCTAAAAACGTAAGTCACAATGCCCATTGTATGAGCGAAAACAAGTACAAAACTCGTTTTAAACATATAAACTTGTACTAAGGAACGTAGATCGTTGCCTAGCGATGCAATTACCCAGTCTAGCCATTCCGAAGGCATTACGTCACCGACTTACCGAGTATCTGTGTATGTCTCATGTTTGTTTTTAACCGTGTCAGAAAGGTAATATGTTTTTGGACCGTATGTATGTTTGTTTGTAGAGATTCGCCGAATATTCGGTTGTTAAGTTAAACCGAATAATATTCGGTTATTATCGGTGAAACCACTATTCGGCGCATCTCTAGTCTGTATGTATGTTTGTATGCATGTCTCTTTTTTGGCGCTACAGGTGAAATGGCTTGACGGATTGTAACAAGTTTCAATTCTGTAGTCTTAATAGTTTCCGAATAAAGTGGCTGTCACAGACGGACGGACAGACAGACAGAAATGACAAATCTATAAGGGCGCATGTGAAAAGTAAAAGCAGATGTTGTAATAATGTTTATGATTATTTTTAATGTTCAATTTTATAATAATAATAATCACTTCATCATAGTTTAAAACAACGCCCCTGTGTATGCTTAGGTCTTTAAAACTACGATACGGATTTTAATGCAGTTTTTTTTGTTTAATAGATTCAAGAGGAAATAAAGTGATTCAAGAGGAAGGTTTATATGTATAATACATGCATAATATAGTGAAGGAACACTGATAATTTTAGATTTTTGACTTTTAGGCGGAACGAACTTCGCCGGGTCAACAAGTTATTATAATAGTTTTAATATAGTCCTATGCAATGCACCTGTAACTAATATCGAACAAAATTCTTGACATGTTTATTAAAGTGACGACAGTCTTAGAAGTTTTAGAGATTAGAAGTTTTAAAGAGAACAATACACACATACATCGTCACAAACTTTACCTTAAGATATTTATAAGATGTTAACATAGAAAACTTTCGTTTTTATTATATGTAATCTGTCAAATTAGGCATTTCTAAACGCAGTCAAATTTAACCATGCCAAAACCACCTTAACGGTACCTGTGTGTGAGAGAGAGAGAGCACAGAGTGAGGGAGACAACTATACAGACCCCATTCGCACGCTGTTACGGCATAGCGTGCGATTTGCCACCGACTATAAAAATTGTTATTGGATAATGTAGGGCGCTTGACTTACTAATAAGGGGCTGTCCATTTATCATGTGAGGCTCGAAATGGGGGAGGAGGGGTCCATAAAAAATCACGAAATGTCACAAGGGGGGAGGGGGGGTAAAGTAATATATCACGTGTACTTAATTTTTCGGCAAGCGCGCGATACTCACCCGAAAAGCGGCGTTACATGTATTTATTTTTAGTCAAACGCATACAAAATTGAATTAAATATATGTCAGTCAAAAACAAACTGCAACCTTTCTGTCTACCTCTGAACGTTATTGTATGTAGTAGTAATTAATTTTCTATAATAAAATTAGATGATACTTATACCAGTATTTTTTTATAAATAAAAAAATAGTCTTTGTAGGTACGAAAAAATACACGTGATATAGGGGGAGGGGGGAGGGATAGTCTTAAACCTCACCACGTATCACCAAAAAAAAACATCACGTGATTAATGGATGGCCCCTAAGCGAAAATATGGCCTTTTTTTCCCGATTCCGTAAGGAGAGTATTGTATTTTATGATTTAATGTACTTATGTCCATTTCTTTGACACGCGCCACAGCCCAAATGGCTTTATAAACTGTAACATATGGTCCCTGTAGCTCCGGGATCAGAATAGGGCTACGGTATCCCCTGCCTGTCGTGAGAGGCGACTAAAAGGAGCTACCGGGTTGCAGGCGGCTAGAGTGGGAGCTCGGACCGTCCAGCCAAGTGACCCCGGGAAGAGCCATGGCATGTGTGGCCGCATGCCGTCGTAACAACGAGAGGCACGGTGATTAATCGTTCACCGGGGAAGGGACCAAAAGGGGCATTGCGCTCGGAGGACTCCGGTTGTGTTCCGTTGGTGATCCCGGAGTCCTCCACGTAGCGCTGAGGATGGCCACCGCGGGGTTTTAGTGGGGTAAAAATCCCACATAACCCACGGCGGCGGGTACCTTTTGAAGGTTTCCCCCTCAATAACAAAAAAAGACTAACATATGACATATCATTGGAATCAATCAACTCAGCCTAATGGTTGGAACTTGCCCTCTAGATCAGAAGGTCCGGGGTTCAAACCGCAAGCACGCATTACTGTTTTTAAAATGATGTGCGTATTAGAACGTAAGAGAAACCATTGTGAAACCTTTTTTATTATTCTCGAGGGGGAAACCTTGAAAAGGTACCCAACGCCGTGGGAGCGACGCAGGGTTATGTGGGATTTTTACCGCACTAAAACCCCCCAGTGGGCGTCCTCGGCGCCACAAAGAGGACTCCGGGGTCTCCAAACGAATCGCAACCGGAATCCTCTGAGCGCGTTGCCCCATCGGGCTTCTCCGGGTGGCTGGGCCCACCGCTCCGTCTAGTCTTTATGGCGGTATGCGACCACACGTACCACCGTCCTTCCTGGGATCGCCTGGCTGGACGGTTCAAGACCATCAGGTAGCCTGCATGCTCATTTGCTACAGTTCTATAAAAACGTTGACTAAGATTGATTATTTATGTTTTATGTTGACATCTATCGGGATGACGTAATATATTAAACTGGCTACTCTAACTACTTATAAGCCGGAAAAGACTAAAGCCTTGAATACCCATTTTAATGCCTTATTCAACTCTGACGTCACTATTTTTATATTATAGTAGTTAAAACAGAACATGGATTCTGCGTGTAGTCAATCACAGATGCGTTGCTACTCCCAAGGACTATAATGTTCCCCTCATATAAAAGTGTGCACCACACCCATCGAAACGCAAGAACTGCTTCACGCTAGAAATAATAGTGTGGCGCTCTGTAATTCCCAGGTCGAACTACACTGGTTCTACCACCTGCGATCGAACTACACTGGTTCTACCACCTGCGAATATGAAAACAACTTTCTTGTTACGACGGCAAAGTTAATAATTATAGCCCCGGGAGGGGGGGGGGGGGGGGGTTCAGGCCTAGGGGTCGCCGGGATTTTATTGCACACGGGCGCTACATGAGCTAGAGCCGCCCCTGCCTCCACACCCTTACGACACCGTTCAGAGCAGAACACAATTAAGTGGCACTTAAAAATCGTAAACGTTTTCTACATAGTCCCACAGTAGGATTTTCTCCTGTCCTGGGTGCCATGGACAAAACGATAACACCCAGACCAGAAGAATTATCATTCGGTTACCTGTCAGTCCGGAAATCGAACCCGGAACCCACTGCGTGTCAGACCGATAATATACTTGTGAAGATGCACCGCCACGCGGGTCGTCTTAACACGTCACTACATAGTACAAATTAATCAAAGTCGCTTCGCGCTCTCTTTGCCTATGTATGTTTACATCTTTACAACTACGATACGGATTTTAATGCAGGTTTTAATAGATAGAGTGATTCAAGAGGAAGGTTTTTATGTATAACACATGCATAATATAGTGGAAGAACACTAATAATTTTTGACTTTTGACTTTTAAGCGAAAGGAAGTTCGCCGTGTTATCTAGTAGGTCGGTACATATATTATAAGGTATGACGAATAGATAACCTCTTTCCTTTGGGAAGTCGGTTAAAAAAGGAAACGCATCTCTGATTAACTTCAGGTAGAACAACTGTTCTATTTGAAATTGCTTATAGATGTTCATACGGCAGTGACCACTTACCATCAGGCGGCCTGCATGTTCGTAAGTTACTTCAATGGTATAAAAATATTAATGCTACAGAGGGTAATCAGTATTGCTTAAATTGCATGAGACATTTTAATAGATACATCGGTATCGAATATAATAACTAGGTAACTGAACCGTTAATTATTAACTGCTATCAAATAACATGATAATTCTGTTTAGTTTTGGTCAATCAGTTAGTGGAGTGGTCTTCTTAATTACGCTAGAATAACTTAACGGATTTGCCTGATATTTGGCGCATTGTCAACATTCCCCACTATTGTCCCAGTTTTTTTTTGAAGTGCAACTTCTTTATCGGGGTTGTTGAAGTGAAACTTCTTTATCGGGGTTGGAAAAAAATTTAGTGTAACATTTTTTCGTTAAGCGCCATCTTTTTCTGTTACGCGCCATCTTTTTTTCCGTTACGCGCCATCTTTTTCTTATCCCTACCACGCGTGATATTAGATAGATTATTTTAGATTAGATTATTAGATAAAGTTTAATAAAAGCCTTTTATTAAACTTTATCTAATTTAACTTTATTTAACCAATTTCTGTAAAGTTGCATATAGTAAATTATTTTTTGAAAAATAACGTCTTAAAGAAGTTTTACTTCTTACGAGTGTACGCTAGTACACGCACACATTTTTTTTTATTTTATAATAATGAAATAGCAAACGAGCATGCAGTCCACCTGATGGTAAGTGGTCACCGCTGCCCATGGACATCTGTAAGCAACTTCATACAGAACATAGGTTCTATCTAAAGTCAATCACAGATGTGTTGCTACTCCCGAGGACTAGGATGGTCGCCTCATATAAGTGTGCCGGCAACCACACCCTTCCATCGAAACGCAAGAAATGCTTCACGCTAGAAATAGGTGTGGCGGTGGTACTTCCCCGGTCGAACTACTCTGGTTCTACCACCTTCGTAACTGCTGGGCACGGGACTTCTCCCAGACTACAATTTATTATGGTTAGTATCCTTACGCGCCCAGGGTCCCTCATAGGTACGTATTAATGGTGACAGCCCTGGGTCCCAGGGATTTGACCATCCTTCCTCCAGATTGAGAGGGCGAGTTTTTATAGTTAGAAGTTTACAAAAAAATTCAAGGATTTGTGAAATCTACCATTTTGGCAATTGGCTAGCTTAACAGATTACGGGCTAAACCCCTCTTACTCTGGGATACTTGTGCCCAGCAGTGGGATTAAACGTTTGAAAATAGGGAGTATGGACTTAACTTGTCTCTCAGCGCTGAACTAATAGGCAACATTGCTCAGTATGAGTTCATAATATAACCTTACAGTTATCTACCTATAAGACTTAACTGTTAATATAAAATGTATTTAGTACTAAAATAACTTGTCTACACTAATGACTTTCTTGTCACTGTTTGTACGATTAGACTAGAAAACTAGGTAATGCAAATAATCATTTTCTGAAGCAAATTTGTCTTTGCATTTTTGGGAGTTTCTTAAAATTGGCGGTTATTTTAAGGATGTAATATTTTTAGCAAGAAAGTCTTCTTGCAAGAAAATTCGAAGGTGGTAGAACCAGTGTAGTTCGACCGGGGAAGTACCACCGCCATAACTATTTCTAACGTGAAGCATTTCTTGCGTTTTGATGGAAGGGTGTGGTTGCCGGCACACTTTTAATGATGCGACCATCATAGTCCTCAGGAGTGGCAACGCATCTGTGTTTGACTTCAGACATCCATGTTCTGTATGAAGTTGATTACAGATATCCATGGGCGACAGTGGCCACTTTTGCATGCTCGTTTGCTACTTCAGTCATATAAAAAAACTCACTTCTTAATTTGCTGGACGTGGAGGCTAAATTATAAGATGTAATTTAAACATGGGGAAGAGTCGTTTAATCGGGAAGGTACCCCAAACCTATCTCCAGTGTCAAGCTAATCTTGCGTTTCGATGGAAGAGTTTAGTTGCCGGGTGAACTTATTCATGAGGCGACCATCTTAGTCCTCGGGGTTATGTTATGGTTAGATATATTAAATTCAGATATAACCCACGTTCTATAGATTTGCTAACAAATGTCCATAGACGGTAGTAATTGTCCCTGTAGCTCCGGGATCAGAATAGGGCTACGGCATCCCCTGCCAGTCGTAAGAGGCGACTAAAAGGGGCTTCCGGGGTTGCAGACGGCTAGAGTGGGAGCTCGAACCGTTCGGTCAGGCAATCCCGGGAAGGACGGCGGTATGTGTGGTCGCATACCGTCGTAAAGACTAGACGGAGCGGTGGGCCCAGCCACCAATCTGGGAGGAGCCCGATGGAGCAACGCGCTCGGAGGATTCCGGTTGAAGTCGTTTCGAGATCCCGGAGTCCTCCTTTTTAACGCCGAGGACGGCCACCGGGGGTTTTTAGTGCGGTAAAAATCTCACATAGCCCTGCGTCGCTCCCACGGCGTCGGGTACCTTATGCAGGTTTCCCCCTCGAGAACAAAAAAAAGACAGTAGTAATTAAGTTTTTGCTTCACGTATTAATATAATAATGTAGATGTAGATACCGTTAATTTCTCATTCACTACTTTTACAAAAAAAGTCATTTCTATATGTTTATTCGCAATACAAAAACGACGACATGACATAAAAATATTAATTAGTATTTATTTATATAGTTGTAACGTAACCTACAATTGTTATTCAAATCGTACAAGTTATTGTCTATTGGGGTCACGATGAGCTAAGGTGGAACGCCTTTCGTTCCAGTCACTATTTCAACCTCTGTTATTATTTTTTCTGTTTTAAGACAAAGTCGTGTTCCAATTCGGCAGTATTAAGGGATGCGTGCCATCATTGTCCCTATGTACGCTTTTTTTTATTTTTTTTTCTAGGGGGAAACCTTCCAAAGGTACCCGACGCCGTGGGAGCGACGCATGGTTATGTGGGACTCTATGTACGCTTAGATCTTCAAAACTACGCGACGGGCTTTAATGCTTTTTTTTTAAATAGAGTCATTTAAGAGGAAGGCAGGGTTACCAAGTCTCAATAATTTATCGCCCTAAAGCGTCCATAAAAAACCGTTGAATATGTTGATTATAAAAACCCCTAAAAGTACCCCTAAAATATTACACCCCCAAAAAACCCCATCCTATTTTTTATTCCCTAAATCTAGGGGAAAACCTAACTTGGCAACCCTGGAGGAAGGTTTTATGTTTAAAGCAATGGAGTCGGAACGAAGTTCGCCGACTCGACTAGTTAACTATATTGACGACCCGCGTGGCCGAGCGGTTACCTTACCGGGCTGACGCTCAGTGGGTCCCGGGTTCGATTCCCGGCCAGACAAGTGTCTGAATGATGAGTTTAGATTCTAGTTCTGAGTCTGGGTGTTTGTGTATTCGTTGTGTGTGTCCATGGCACCCACGACACAGAAGAAAATCCTACTGTGGGGCTATGAATGTAGAAAGCGTTTTTTTTATAGGTTACTAGGCTTTCACGTGAAATTTAAAAATATGTTAAAACATGTTATAACTGTTTATAATTGAAATAATTGCTTCAACAGCCAGTGGCGGATTTACCAGCAGGCTGAGTAGGCTGGAGCCTAGGGCGGCAAATTTTAAGGGGCGGCAAATTTAGTTCATAAATTTTTTATTTCGGTTTACAAATTAAAAAAAAAAAATTATACACACATAATACGAATTTCGAAAATTGGAGAGAAATTAAAATATTTAACAAAAATCGAAATATTCTCATATCCAGTGCTAATTAATAAATATTTCAACATCTCTGCATGAACAATTCCTAAACGCTTTACTAATTATACATTACTGATTATGAACTTTTAGAATATCGCAATAGCGATTCGATATTATAATCGAAATTTAGTAATTTTTACATATGCCCATCAACCCATTATTGTCCCACTGCTGGGCACGGGTCTTCTCTCAGAATGACAGAGTTTAGGCCATAGTCCACCGCGCTGGCCAAGTGCGAATTGGTGGACTTCACACTCCTCCAAATTATTTTTTAAAGAACTCCCGAGTGTGTAGGTTTCCTCACGATGTTTTCCTTCACCGAAAAGCAGTGATAATTAATTTATAATCCGCACATAAATCAGTGGTGCGTGCCAGGGTTTGAACCTCGGACCTCCCGATCGAGAGGGCAAGTTTCAACCATTAGGCTATCACTGCTCTTACAACGTGGGGCAATTTTTACATATATTCACTGATAACTGCTATAATTTTTTCTCCGTGTACCTAATAATTATGAGATCTGCTTACCCAATTCAATCTTGATATAATATCGATGGTCTAACTATGATTGCTGCAGCAAGTTTGCAACTTGTCAAATTCAATTTCAGAAAGTAATTTCTTTATGCGTAAAAAATACTGACTAAAATTGACTAATTTTTATTAAATAAAAACCTAGTTCAATATCTTATAGAGATCATATTAATCGATCGATAGTTGAACGACTGTGACTTAACAATAAAAAAAATTCCTCCACAAAATATGAAGTGAGACAATTTGCTCATTAGAAAGTTGATACATTTTATCAGTTAATTATTTTATTTGTAGTAAGAAAAAGTTTTGAAAATCCAAATGAGCAGGCCTTAAGCGCTCATGTCGTACACGAATTATCTAAATTAAATGTTTACATCAGTAGATTTGATAACTTTTTTGCAAAGCCAACTTTTTCAGAAAATGTCAATGGGAATGAATTAATTATAATAAGATAAAACAATACTCAGCTGCAATTTTTTATTCAACGGCTTCTCTCCAATTAAATATATTAAAAAAAATTGAAGTATCCAAAGTATATTAAAAAAAATTGAAGTGAAAAATGATTTTTTCCAAAGTTATCGTGTTTACTGTGAACACGATCATCCAAAATCCATACGATATGGCATTAAAATTACTTCCTTTTAAATAAAAAATAATTAATCATAACTGAAAAAATATTTTTATAAGCTCAGCGATTATTTTTCTTTCTGATAAGTTGCTTTTTAAATAATATTCATGTACCTACATCATATTTGTTAAGTACGGTTCAATGTGAGAAAATATCGGATTTAGATTTTTAGGCAAGAATAGAGCATACCTACTACGCGCTTCGCACTAAGGCATGCAATTGCGTAGTCGTATTTGTATTGTAACGCCAGAACAAACGACATGACGATTCGGTAATTTCGATATTTTTTCCTTAAAATAATGTTTTTTAATAATTCTTTGCTATAAAAATAACCAAGGATCTAACACGGTACCATAGTTCTCAATAATAATAACTATATGGGAAAAGTTGATGTAACGAGGATGATGGAGCACAAATTATAAAGTTGAAATTTCATTGATAGAAAATTGATATGATTGTGGACTAAGATATCAAAATTTAGAGGCGGCAAAAATTGAATAGCCTATGGGCGGCAAATCTATAAATCCGCCACTGTCAACAGCATTCTTGTTATAATAAGAATCGTACATCAATATTCACATTACATTATTTATAATGTTAGCGAAGAAAAAATGCATGGTACATTATCATTTGCATTTTTCTAGCCTCTCGTAATCATACTAATATTATAAAGGCGGAAGTTTGTGTGTATGTTTGTTACTTCTTCACGTCTAAACGGCTGGAGCGATTTTCATAAAATTTGGTAGGTTAGCCGACTCTCTGGATTAACATATAGGCTACTTTTTACTTTTTTTAGTCCACCTAATGGTGGGTGATCACTGCCGCCCATGGACATCTGTAATCAACTTCATACAGAACATGGGTTCCATCTGAAGTCAATCACAGATGCGTTGCTACTCCCTAGGATTATGATGGTCGCCTCATGAGAAAGTGTGCCGGCAACCACACCCTTCTATCGAAACGCAAGGAATGCTTCACGCTAGAAATAGGTGTGGCGGTGGTACTTCCCCGGTCGAACTACACTGGTTCTACCACCTTGAATTACTGTGGAAAAATATCTTATTCCCACGTGACAATCGATACATTGACTTCTTTTAACGTGGGCGAGGCTGCTAGTGGTTTATAATTTTTCTAATTGCTGATAAAAGAGTGGACTTTTCGACCTACTAAATAAAGTACATTTCT
The DNA here is from genome assembly GCA_949699795.1 of Spicauda simplicius. Taxonomy (NCBI): domain Eukaryota; kingdom Metazoa; phylum Arthropoda; class Insecta; order Lepidoptera; family Hesperiidae; genus Spicauda; species Spicauda simplicius. Next base: position 7,291,522 of record OX453085.1, read on the forward strand.
TTAAAACAACGAAATATATTTAGTATCTTCCCAAAAGGCAAGAATTTTTCCAATTCGCTGCTTAGTAAGTAACTATGGCAATACATTATTTTTTTTGTGTGCTCATATAGGACATAGTTACCGTCGTCCAGCGAAATATGTCGAGCACCGACTTCAGGACTATGTCCTAAGTACTGAGTATGTTTTAAACTAAAATATATTTAAATTATTTTTTACTTTTTTGTGGCATGGAAGTCGGTGGACATTTTTTTGTCAACATTTTTTTATTATAACTATGTTTAGATCGACGGGCCCCTAGAACAAAATCGTATATGAAAAATTACCAATTTACACTATGAAGCTTAGAAGTTTTGTGGACATACAAACATTGATTACTTACGCCAAGAAAGACGGTCTATGAAAAATCATTGTAATAGCTTATTACTTAATAGTAATATTTATTAAATAAGTTCCTAAATAGCTATTACAGTCCCAGTAGCCTCGGGGTCAGAATAGGGCTACGGTATATCCTGCCTGTCGTAAGAGGCGACTAAAAGGAGCTTCCGGGGTTGCAGACGGCTAGAGTGGGAGCTCGAACCGTTCGGTCAGGCAATCCCGGGAAGGACGGCGGTATGTGTGGTCGCATACCGTCGTAAAGACTAGACGGAGCGCTGGGCCCAGCCGCCCAACTGGGAGGAGCCCGATGGGGCAGCGCGCTCGGAGGATTCCGGTTGAAGTCGTTTCGAGATCCCGGAGTCCTCCTTTTCAGCGCCGCGGACGGCCACCGGTTTTAGTTTAGTTTTTTTAGTTTTAGTGCGGTAAAAATCCCACATAACCCTGCGTCGCTCCCACGGCATCGGGTACCTTTTGAAGGTTTCCCCCTCGAAAAAAAAATAGCTATTACAAGCAACACAGCTTCATACTGTAAATTGGTAATTTTTCATATACCATTTTGTTCTAGGGGCCCGTCGAGATATACTTAAGTAACGCTTAAGTAAAGCTTAAATAAGAACATAAAATTAAAAAAGAGCACCTTACAAAACATAAAAATTGCGTAATTTATTCGTTGCGCGAACGGAAATCGAATCCGGAACCCTCCACGCGGCAGACAGTCATAACGACTTTGATTTCCTCTGGGTACCATAGACTCGGTGCTATTAATATAGTAGTTTGTCATCATACACATGACAGGGAAATATCTAGAATTCAGACAGATTAATTTTAAAATCTGCATCACATATTTTTTAAATATTAAAAACGTATTAAGTACCTTTTTTGTGATATCGAGGGGGAGACCTTCAAAAGGTACCCAATGCCGTGGGAGCAACGCCGAGTTATGTGGGATTATTACCTAACTAAAACCCCCCCCCGGTGGCCATCCTCGGCTCTGTGTGGAGGACACCGGGATCTCCAACGGACCCCTGCCGGTGTCCTCCGAGCGCGATGCCCTCTTCGGGCTCGCACGATAGCATGTGGCCACACATGCCGTCGTCCTACACGGGGTCGCTTAGCAGGACGGTTCGAGCTCCCACTCTTACAGCCCGCAACCCCGGAAGCCCTTTTTAGTCGCCTCTTACGACAGGCAGGGGATACCGTAGCCCTATTCTGATCCCGTAACTACAATGATAACGTATTAAGTACCTACGCACATAATTATGGTAAATAACACAGACTAAAAAATAAGACAGGTGTACGGAACATATTTGCTGATATTAATCACTAAATAGCATAAAACAAAGTCGCTTCGCGCTGTCTGTCCCTATGTATGCTTAGATCGTTAAAACTACGCTACTTATTTTAATGCAGTTTGTTTTAATAGATAGAGTGATTCAAGAGGAAGGTTTATATGTATAATACATTTGTAATATAGTGTAGAAACAGTGATCATTTTAGATTTTTCACTTTTAGGCGGAACGAAGTTCGCCGGATCAGCTGGTTGATAAATAAACTAGCTTGTAACAGTGACTCTGTTCGCTTCAGTCACGTTTAGGGTTGCCACTTTTTTTCAGCGATTAAAGTACATTGGCTATAAAATGAATAAAGAAAAAAGTACGAAGCTTCAAAATAAAGTACAATTTTTTTTTATTACTCATTTATTTGGCTCTAGGAAACTTTTAGAATTGTGCGTGGTGGTCAACGAAAAAAATATTTTACTCCTATATTTCTTCAATTAGACGAGCAAAAAAAGGTAAGGGTCTTTCTAAATAAGGTAGTTATGGAAACCTAGAAATGATAGGATTTTTGTTTCACACTAAACTGGTTATAAACAATTTTTTTCATCAAATCAAACATGTCACGCAAATTAAAGTATTTTCGCGTACTTTATTTTTCTCATAAAGTATAAAGTACAATTGCCCCAAATAAAGTATAATACTTTATAATAAATAGAGATACGCCGAATATTCGGTTGTCATTCGGTATTCGCCGTATTCGGCATCTTTTTTTATATTTGTATTCGGCCGAGTTATTCGGTATTGGTGCCGAATATATTCGTTTCTAGGTTTTCCTATTTTCTTGGCTACACGTCACGGTATACACAAAAAGACAAACCCTTTTACGTAATATTTATGTTATAAGTCAAAGAGGTCCTATGAAGAGTGTGTTGAATAAAGTCAATAATATAAAGCAATTAAAGCTCAAGGCAACATTTTGGAAACCTCAATCAAATTCTTATTTCTTCTAAACTCTTACATGCACATTCATTTTTAACCGACTTCCAAAAAGGAGGAGATTATCAATTCGTCTGTATTTTTTTAAACCTCAAATAAACATTTATTTTTATGAACATTCTTTCCTAGTTGTTTCCTAATAAGAAATAGTAAACCGAATAATTCGGTCGAATATCCAGTTCGGTAAAAGTTAAACCGAATAGTATTCGGTTATTCGGTCAAATCACTATTCGGCGCATCTCTGATAACTAGTCACCCGTCACAATGGTCGAAATTGGACCCTAATTTACCTATATGAAAAAAAAATAAACCTTATATTGTACAAAGTAGCACCAATATTTCTCTAATTTAAATAAATTGTAAAGCAATAGCGGGTATTTTGACAAAGACATCTGACATTTCTGACGTTATGTGTTTTCATAGCAAGACATCAAATCAAATCAAAATCAAAATCTTTTTTATTGTGAATAATAGGTATAAATATAGTTCTTAAATAAACACATAAAATCCGCTACTATCCCGCCACAAATGGGCATACAAAGTTCACAATTTAATATATTGTATACATTGAATTGAAATATTGTTATAAAATCAAAATAAATGTCATAAAATTACATAATTCAAAATAATATTATTTATCATTATTAAATTAAATTAACTAAATTAAATAACTGATATTATGAAAAAAATATTATAAGTATTATTCAGTTAAATTTATCAGATAAAAATTCATTAATATGATAGTAACATTTTGCTACTAGGAATTTATTTAGCCTTTTTTTAAATAATTCTGCATTTTCAATATTTCGTATACACTTTGGTAGATTATTATATATTATCGGCGCTTTTCCAACAATGCTTTGTCTACAAAGATGGGTTTTGCATGCTACTGCGGTCAACTTATCATTTCTGCGAGCTCTTTCACAAAATTTAAACAGTCCGGTATTACTTTTAACAAATAAGCAACACTCTAATATATATAGACATGGCAGGGTTAGTATTTCAAGCTTTTTAAAGATTGTTCTACATGAATCTCCTTGTTTCATGTTACACATCGATCGTAAACACTTCTTTTGTGCCTTAAATACCTGTTCTTTGTTGATAGAGTTGCCCCAAAATATCACACCATACCTAAGCGTAGATGCAACACAACCGTAATATGCACAGAGTAAGGTCTTTTGGTTAACAGTTTTCCTAAGTGTTCGTAGAGCGTAAGAAAAGGTACTTAATTTCTTGCAAATAAAATCAATATGTGACTTCCATTTCATGTTACAATCTATATAAAGTCCTAAGAATTTTGTCGTTTCTGTTTCGTCAATTTTACAGTCTAAATATAATATGTCAAGTTTTTGTGAATTACACTTGTGTTGTCTAAAGTTCATTATTTGAATGTTCTTTCTACCAAATAGAACATTATTAATGTAAGTGTTTGTCTCAAATGCGTTTTTAGTTGATTTTATGTATGTTTTATGCATTATTTGAAAAAAAATAGTATTGTTCAATCCTTCTCTACATCCACTATAACCGTGCAAAATTTCATAGTAATACGTCCAGGGCATATTACTTAAAAATACGTCACAAGTTTTTGCTTCACGTATTAATAAATAGATAAAGTATGTGGCAACCCTAGTCTCGTTTACTACGGTAATGGGTACTCTGCCTTAATCCGGGTCATAAACTATCTGTGTGCCTAATTTCAGGGAAATCCAGTACTTTATGTGTGTGAGAGCAACAAACATAGACCCTCACAAACTTCTGCATTTACAATAGTTTAAGGGTACCTACCTAACAGATATTTCGTATTTGCAATTTTGCCTGGCTTAGTGACACAAAGGCTTTTTTCCACGCGATTAACACACGTCAGATTCCACCTTGTATTGATTGCAAATATAATTTGCAATGCATGTGTTATTCCCGCATACAACGTCAATTGGTAGTTTTGTATGCAACCATTTACTCGAGACTCCATCTAGATTACTTTATCTGTGGTTACCATTTCGTATTTTATTCGATGAATTAGAAATCGACAATAGTAAGGGGTCACCCGTATATTGATAACTAAAAAACAAATCGTATTTCTAATCCGTGACGTCACATATCATTACTGAGGACATATGATCATCTTTAACACAATATTTGAAGAACACATCTTTACACAAGACTACACGTAAGAAATAGTCACCGCAGCTACCTTTAGAAATACCAGTGCTTCGTCGTTCAACCCTAAAAACTAGAGAAAGTTGGTTCAATTGAATGAAAAAAGAACCTACCTGTCTATTAGCTGGCTGTAGTTTGTACCAAACACTCGATTTCACTCAAGCAAACCTCCACTATCAAAGTAAAATAAATAAAATGGTCCCAACCGCACTAAACAAAGCGCATTCACTGGTTTACCTGCAAAAGAAATCCAAGCATTACAATTTATATAACCGTTGTTATAACTACTTCCTAGACCGGTTTTAATAAGTAGTTCCGTTCGAATATTGTAAACTCACAGATTATTTTAAGAATACACGTTGTCACATACAGCTGGGGGGTTTTTTCTCTTGATTTTGCAAACGTGGGGAAATACACTGTTCGATTGGCGTCAGACGTGCGCACGCGCCGGTGTCCCGTTTTAAACTGGCGACTTGACTTGAACTATAGCAAGGTAGCGAAGACAGAATGCAGACTTTATGTTGCTTTGCTTGTCAGAATATAAGTTCTTGCTAATACCAACCTTCCTTGGAACGTATAAACGCTATTGTTTGATCAATGCGTATTCTTATTTGCCCACTAGTACATCGACTACAATCATGATAAACCACGTACAAAGGATTAAGAATATAAATGCTTTGTTGAATAGAATTGTGTGAAAAAATATTGTTTCACACGTTTTGATTTCGCTTTTTTTAATAACTCAAATGTTTTTCTTCTAATTACACTTGATGGTTTAGTGTTTATGCAAGTTGAAATCCTATTACACGACTATATGGTTGAAAATGATAATATTAATGAGATAAATGTAGAAAAAACATCCACCACTTAACATCTGCCATTCAATTGTTTACATTTCAAACGCGACTTATTTACTGACTTTTTATAGTTTGGTAGTTTCTCACATACAGTTTTATATTGAAATAAACAGGTGACATTTATTTCAATTAAAAATACCTTGATGTCACGTTATGCATTGCTCAACACCCTGCGAGTATTGCCCTAACGGGCTAGCGGTCACACACTACTCGCGACATCAATGATTCATTTCTTGGACTCGCTTAAAACCGACAAAAAACGTATCGGTAAAAGGATGAGTAACGCCACACTATGTCTCTGTCTACAACCCTCGTAACTCGTCAAATATCGGGTGACAGGAAAACTCACTGACTACAGAATAAGCAACATGAAGTTATCACCATTTAATAATATTTTAATCCCAAATTTTCGTAATCGTAATAACGTAAAGAATAGTGTATGAAGTTAAAAATTGGGATTATACAATTTTGTAGTTAGTGAGTTTTTCTTGTCACCCGAAGATAATTATGTTACCGTAGGAACATAAAAATATTTTCAGGGTGGCCCTTCAAGAAAGGTGCAAAAAGAGCTCTCCTTCAATACTGGCCATTCATTGACGACTCTTTCGGTGTTGCGAATGATAATAAGCGACGGTGACTACTTTCTGGCTGGTCTGCTTTATTGTTAGGTATAACTATATAAAAAGGCACAACTGTGGTGGACTGCATGCTTGTTTACCACTTCAATCAGATAAAAAAAAGCAAATGAGCACGCAGTTCATCTGATAGTAAGTTGTCACAGGGCCCCATATACGTCTGTCTATAAGCAACTTCATACAGAACGATGTTTCTATCTGAAGTCTATAACAGATGCCTTGCTACTTCAGAGGACCTACCTTGCAATCTCTAATTGTTTTTATTTATCTGAAGTAGTAAACGAGCATGCAGTCCACCTGATGGTAAGTGGTTACTGATGCCCATGGACAAGTTAAGCAACTTTATATAGAAGATGGGTTTTATCTGAAGTCAATCACAGATGCGTTGCTACTTCCGAGGATTATGATGGTTGCCTCATATAAAATTGTGCCGGCAACCACACCCTTCCATCGAAACGCAAAACAGCTTCACGCTAGAAATAGGTGTGGCGGTGGTACCTCCCCGGTCGAACTATACTGGTTCTCTACCAGCATTGTAAGTGGAAATTAACGACGTATTGAAGACTAATCTATATAAGTAAGCCATATAATTAATAGAAGGAAGCATTAGTGGCCATTGCTTTCTAATCCACTTCCATTATTGCGTAAGTGGATTAAAGGCGAGCATTGAAAACTTTGCAGTATTCCTTTTGCCCTATTTACGTGACAGAATGTCCTGAACTTTACTACTGATTCTCATTTTTACTTGGAAGCAGCAAACGAGCATGCAGTCCACCCGACAGAAGTGGTAGTTTAAAAGTTAAAAGGTGGTAGAACCAGTGTAGGTCGACCGGAGAAGTACCACCGCCACACCTATTTCTAGCGTGAAGCATTTCTTGCGCGAGATAGGAGGGTGTGGTTGCCGGCACACTTTCACATGAGGCGACCATCATAGTCCTCGGGAGTAGCAACGCACATGTGATTGACTTCAGATGAAACCCATGTTCTGTATGTAGTGTATTACAGACGTCCCTGGGCGGCAGTGACCACTTACCATCAGGTGGACTGCATGCTCGTTTGCCACTTCAGTTTGATAAAAAAAAGTGGCCACTGTCCACTGCTGTCAGGTGGCATCTTTCTCGTCAACCCATTATTGTCCCACGGATATTCTCTCAGGATGAGAGAGTTTAGGCTATAGTCCACCGCGCTGGCCAAGTGCGAATTGGTGGACTTCACACACCTCCGAGAACTTTTTTTTTTTAATCACTCATCTTTAATCATTTCTTAAGTCAAGATCAGTCTTTCTTGAGGTTAGTGACAGACGCCTCTGAGGAATAAATTGGAATGCCTTTTTTACGTGGAGAACCCTTCATGGGTTTCTCTCCGTGAAGGGGCAGCTGAGATATGCCGGAATGTTACCGGCTAAAACCCCACGGTGTTCCTCTGAACACCCTTTGTCGGGACTGCGGGTACGCTAATAGCATTCGTCGGCGGTCCCGACCGCGTCTGCCCTCAGCAGGACCCGTCTCTTCTTCCCGAAACATCCATGTCCCGAGAGCACCAGCACCATCCGGAAGGTCAGTGACCCATGCCGCCACAGTCATAAGGCCAGCCGTAGGTTCGGCCAGTCTCTTCTTACACTTAGCAGTCGTGGACTATAGAACTTCCGCTCTCCTTCCTCCTTCGGCGTTGGGTGTTCCTTCCGGAGCCGGAGGTTGGCCGCCATTGGTACATCGTAGTATAGACCCCCGCTTCCAGATTCTAAGGAGGGCACCCTGCCAGTAAAGGAGATGGTGTGGTATCCACGGATGACCCCGACGGCCATCACCCTCTGTGGGTTTTTAAGGAGGGTGATATTCTGCCTCGTCAGTGTCTCCGCCCAAACGGGTGAACCATATAGGGCCATGGACCGCACTACCCCCATGTTACATAGGTGGTAGAACCAGTCGAACTGACCGGGGAAGTACTACTGCCACACCATTTTCAGCGTGAAGCACTTGAAGCGAAACGTTTCGATGAAAGAGTGTGGTTGCCGGCACACTTTTATATGAGGCAACCATCATAGACCTCGGGAGTAGCAACGCATCTGTGATTGACTTCACATAGAATCCATGTTCTATTTGAAGTTGCTTAAAGATGTCTAAGTGACCATTTACCATCAGGTGAACAGCATGCTCGTTTGCTATTTCGATCAGATAAAAAAATGTATACCCCCCAAGATTGGGCAGCAGCCGCGCCCATTAACCAAACGAGAGAAGAGAAGAGAAAGAGAAGCGCTCGCGGAAGTTCCAGCGGCTGTCGAGAGTGAGTCTCGCACCAAAACGCCCCGGTGGCCGTCCTCGGCGCTAGTCGAGAGTGAGTCCCAGGTACCTCATAGAAGACCCAACCTCGAACATGTGTGAAACCGCCGCTTTTTGTGTTGTCATTCAAATTTGGTCGTATAATCAGCGTTTGTTTCAGTTTTGTTTATATTTACTTAATGCGAAATATTCTACACTGGACATTTGAAATGAAATGAAATGAAATGTCTTTATTTTGCATAGGCCTTCGGGGGCGCTTACAAATTGTCAGTTACATTATATTTTTTTTTACACTACCACCGGATCGGAACACGACCTCAACGGAGAAGATCCGGCAAGAAACTCATTTATCTTACGTATTATTTGACTAAATTCACAAAATTTTCACAAACACAACACCATAACATCTTAGGTTGAGCCAGTTTCTTGTATGGTGACGTCAAATAACGCCGTTTTTCGACTTTAATTCATATTATTCAAAAACGCATATATGTGCACTTCTGAATTTTTTATAGTAGGTAATTGTACACGCCAAGACGGATGCCAGTTTTCAGTGACCTTATACTTTTTTGATTGATTTGATACTTTTTTTATTTTTGAAATTAACTGCTATTACTTGAAAACAATATATTTTTTTAAATCTTATTTTACACAAATATGCACAAATTAAGAGCTATTAAAATTTGTGCCTGTTTGGTCTAGAGACGCACATACAATAGTCACACAATAGTTACCGCAGCAGGAATCGTTTTTTCAGTTTTTTTTCGAAAGCGACAACATGCACATTTTTTTGTTGTCGCTCATTTACAGCAGATTGAGCACTAATTATTTGTCACACTCATATCACTCTAGGTGCTACTTTCCTGCTGAGGTAACGGTCACGTTTCTCCCTCGTAAAAAAAAATGACCATGCCTGGGCAGCGACCGTACTCTAAGTCTCTATTCGTAACTTGTGTAATGTATGGTTGAGTATTGAAAATATTCCGATAGCTTGATTTAGATATCCTAGTGGCGCCATCTCTTGGTGAGTTGCGAGGTCGCCATAACATAATTGCGAGTTTTGAACACATAGGGTGCGTTCCAGAAAGCGCTCGTACTCAAAACGCTCCTTTAGAGTGCGGTCCATTAGACGTTCACAAAGTTCGACCGCAGTTTTTCCCGTTCCATTAGCTTGTGAGAGTTACTGACATAATCTCTAGTGGAACGATCACTTCGACCCACATTGTGAAATGGGTCGTCGCGAGCTTTGCATGGGCGTAAGTCATGGCGTTTGGGAGCGTCTTCTGGAACGCGCCCTTAGTCGTTCCAAATGACTACCTCTGTCGTTGTGGTCGCGGCGAAAACGTCACTCATGACGTCATGACTTACACTCACGGCGACCCATATAATAAGATGGGTCGAAGTGATCGTTCCACTAGAGATTAAGTCAATAACGCTCACAAGCTAGTGGATCGGGAAAAGCTGCGGTCGTGAACATGTCTTCCAGCGTCTTCTGGAACGCGCCCTTAGTCGTTGCAAATGACTACCGCGGTCGTTGTGGTCGCGGCGAAAATGTCACTCATGACGTCATGACACGCTCATGGCGACCCATCTAATAAGATTGGTCGAAGTGATCGTTCCACTAGAGATTATATCAGTAACGCTCACAAGCTAGTGGAACGGGAAAAGCTGCGGTCGTGAGCGTGAACTGTGATCGCCTAATGGAACGCACTCAATATACTCAATACCGTTGTAGACGAGACCGAAGCGGGCGAAGATGCAAGAATACGTAGTCCTAAATAAAATACCATAAAATTTAGGCTGTCCCCAGTAGGCAACGCAACTGTTCGCGGCCCACTGAATTGGCGATGTACGCTGTAACGCTGCAAACTGCGTAAAGTGAGCGCAAACCAGCAAACTTTGGACACTCCATTTCAAATATATGGAAGGGCGTACTAAACCGATACGTCTCAAATTCAGTATGCCGCTAACAGTTTACCTACTGAGGACACAGCCTAACAAAGTTGCAGTTTATCTATCGAGAAATATGTTGTAACGCAGCAGTGATGAGATGCTTTAATGCGGCGTGGTGCGATGACAAAGGAGGTGCGGTGTGGGGACGAAGGAGGTGCGGTGAGGCGAGGGGGTGCGGCGCGGAGAGGAGAGGTGCGATGATTGACGTGGCAGAGCTGTCATTATTGAAAAAGAATTGAGAATAAAATGTTGGATAAAAGTATTTTTCTGGTGTCTTATTTTACAGCGTTTTAATGTATTAAAGTACATGTATGCAATTTAGTTCATTTAAAAGGGAAAAATAAATGAAAAACCAATAACTACTTTCTTAAATCATTTATTGACTACACATTACATTAGCTTCTACATCATGCATTTCATATATTAATGGTATAAAATTTAAAAAATATATTTATAACTCCGTATTGCAACGCGCGCGGAACGAGTTCTAGGCACTTGAAGGCACCTGATTTTTATACTATTTACCGTAAACTAAAAATAACTTTAAATTCTTTGATAGGTCCTGATAATCAAAGATGGTACAGTCAGCAGCATTTAGTTAGTGGCGTTCAAAGTGTCCAATCAAAGTGTTCAATAATATCGGCACAACCTACGTGATCTAATTGTTGACAACATCTTAAACTCCCAAATGTCAGGATGTTCATAAACTCATAATGTTAATACCACCCAAATTGTCACAAATGTTCCGGCGTCAGTGGTAACCTAGCAACGAGACTGTTTGTAAATATAGGTACATTTTACAATATTAAACTTTATGTTGCGAATATGTTGTAAGGATCACTTACTGTGCGAGCAATGATAATATTGACATATGTTTATCTCATTTAGGGTTTTAAAATTTAATGAACATACTTTTCGTCAGTTTAAAAATGAGAAAACCGTAGAGGTTACAGAAAAACTATTATATTTTAGCTAAAATATATTGTTTGTGAAATATACATCAGTCTTTATTTTTTTTTAATATACATCCTTTGAAACCCTTTGAACATCCTTGCTAGTAACGATCGAATAACTTTAAGCTCGTATGTGAAAACGAATTTCTGAGGAACTTCTTTTTTGTACGTCAAATAATTGTGAACAATGTTGTTGTGGTGAATCAGCATCAGATAGTGTCACTGGCAAACGTTGATTTCCGGAGAGAACAGGAAGAAGACTCAATCGATTGAACTTGTTCTTTTTCAAGTGTGTTATGAACCCACTTAGGCCTTCTTTTTCTTGACGAGGGTAGGTTTGTAGAACTTGACGTGGTAAGTATTTCAGGTGCAATATATGTGTATGTTTCCATATACAGAACATTAACAACACTTGACGCAATTGAGCACGGATGAGATACTAACTCTGTCGATGGAATTATTAGAATGCAATATAATGTATGCCATTATGCCCCGTGACATTTACGCATTTTGCCCCAACTACTATGTTAAAAGAAAATATGAAATAACGGTAAGACTAAAGCAGTGTTAAAATTGCCCATCAACTTCAAGGAAAACGTAAAATAAAGGAGAACATAATCATCAATTCAATACTATTTCTTGCTTGTTTCTGTAGTTATTAAGGATAAAAAAATATTACATCAATTATGCATTTAAACTAAATTTGATTGTAAATCAACTGTCCTGGTCCATTGAGTATTGTTTGAAAGCAGATTCTGATGGGCTGCAGCAACATCTCGCAAAAGCGTTTCGTTTCCGGTATGTGTGCATGACCCGTCTTACTCGTCCGTCCTCTCGTCTTGTCTTATCATGCCTCTTGTTCCCCTAGACCGATTCTATGACTTTGACAGTCAATGACGTCATTGCAAGATATGAAAAGGATAGTTGTTAATATAAAAAAGAGAGAAGAGAAGAGTCATTGTTAGCATGTCCTATACCGTAAGTGATCAGGAACCTTATATCCGCAACATAAGGTATAATATTATAAAATGTACCTATATTTACGAACAGTCTCGTTGCTAGGTTACCGCTGGTGTCGTAACAGATGCTGAAATTGTGACAATTTGAGTGGTTCATTATGAATTTATGAATGTTCTGTCATTTGGAAGTTTAAGATGTTGCGAACAATTAGAACACGTAGGTTGTGCCGATATTATTGAACACTTTGATTGTATCTAACAATATGGACACTTTGAACGCCACTAACTATATGCTGCTGACTGTATTACTTGACCACAACAATTAGGCGCATGAAACAAAAGCGGTTCCGTACCCCGCACCTCGCTTCTGTCCCCGCGAATCCCCTAGTGACGTGCAGTTGTGTATCGTCTGAGTTTATATTAGCCAACGAGTGTTTAAGTTGCGCTTTGAAATTATATAATTTCGATTAACTGTTATATTTTTTTCGTTATAATGTTAGTTTAATAAGTGATTCTGGCATCAAGTGAGTGCTGGCATCAGTCGCCGTATTCTTACAAAAATAAAAAAGAAACAATATATTCCAAATCTGCGAATATATAAAACACATGAAATGGTTAATAATCGTATACCTACATACTCGGTAATAGAATATACTTCGTATCGGGATGGGAAATCTCTAGTTCTTATGACGTTTCAACTGTCATGCGCCTAATTATATTGGTCGAGTAGAAGAATTTTTAACAACATTCTAAAGTAGTGAAATGATCATGTAAAGAATTATTATTCATACCAATGACGTAACAAATATCCGTAATATAAATATTTGGGCCTACTTTTGCAAACAGGAATCAACGAGTTTTCCTCCTATCACAATTAAAAATGTTGATGATTCTCAATAATATCAAATTTGTATCAAATTATATTGTGCAACATTGTTAATAGATTTTATTAAAAATAACCTAAAATTATACAGTATACAGAATTTTGACAAAAGTGGCTTTTTCTCAAACTGTCGTTGTGTGGGTTGATTCTGTTTCGCATAAGAAGGTCCAATTAGTTCTCGCAAACTTCCAATCGCTGTGATTTTTGTGAGGTCAAACGAGAGTAATTTTGTGAATTGTGAGTCGCACAGAAATTCTGTTTGGATGTCAGATGAACACATTTATTGAGTTACCAATCAGTATGGTTACCAAGGTGGGCATTCACATTACAACGGACTGTCGCAACGACATTTCAAGTTGAATGCTTCAACGGACCTGCGACATGACCTTGGTCGTACAGTCCGCCTTAGGACCAAGCCATTCACGATCGAACACGTCGCATACGACCGTAGTTCGTGCGACCGTCATAACGTGAATGCCCACCTTTAGCAATCTGTCTGTGTAAAATATTAGCACAAACTTTGCCAATTTGAACAAACAAATATATACGATTATTCGTTATATCACTAATTGGTACATTAAAATCTTAATTTTAAATACAATAACACATACATATTTAAACTTATACATAAAAACGATTAACTATAAACTAGGCGATAACATTTATGTTTAAAACTAATCAAAAAACATAATTCCAGCTGCTCCACAATGAATTATAAAATAAAATTGCACTAAACAATCGGGTATTGGATACCATTGTTAAAAACTAAATAATATTTATCAACTTAAACGTAAAGTATGGTAGAGTGACACATAAGTTTCACCATTTAGCATCTACCTCCATAAGAGGGCATCCATAAAACTCGATTTCTTCTGGTTTTGAACCCTCCCGCTTCTCACACCGTTGTGAGACCGTCCCCTTTTCTAGTGTAATGTCACACATTTAGACATTTACGGTGATTAAAAACAGGGGTTTCAAAATAACATATCGCTCATCCTCTAAAAAACTGTCATAACACAAGAAATCATTGTTTTGAGTTAAAAATGCAGTTTGATTCCATCTTTCCTCTTCTATCGATCGATAAAACCGCCAGCCACAATTTTAGTGTGAGTAGTTCACAAAAGATGGCGTAAATGTCTGTAAGTGAGCATTAGCGTTCATTGAGGAACAAAATAATAAAAACGCGATTATCTCAAAACTCGTTTTTTTGTGTTATGACAGTTTTTGTGAGGAGGAACGATATGATATCACGACATTACTACCTCTCCTCGCGTATCACATTCTATTAATTTAATCGTACCCCCCCACTTTAAGTGTGGACCTTTAAAATGCGACGTAATTTATGGATGAACCCGTGTAGCGTAGACCTGTATGACATTCGACACAAATATCGACAAAGTGTATGACACTCCTGCATATTTCAAGTGTCGACACAAGTGTCCAGATATCGCTTCACGGTTTATCGCTAGAACTACGCTGCCAATTATCGACATAAGTGTATGACACTCCCTACATATATATTTCAAGTGTCGACACAAGTGTCCAGATGTCGCCACACTATCTGTCGGTTTATCGCTAGAACTACGCTGCCAAATATCGACATAAGTGTATGACACTCCCTACCTATATATTTCAAGTGTCGACACAAGTGTCTAGATGTCGCTACACGGTTTATCGCTAGAACTACGCTACCATGCCGTAAAGGTACGTGACAATCATATAAAAATAATGCCCATAATTATTATCTATACTATATTATAAGGCACATCGATTTTCATACAACTTATTACATTATTATTATTCTACATAATTCTCTTCTAATAGTAATCATCGTTAGTAATTAAAATTAATCTAAATATATGTTTTTAGGTTCAAAACTATTAATTATAGCCCACACATATCCAAAACTTTCCAATAGTGCCCATCAGTGGGATTGAACATCTTTGATAGTTACAAAAAGTTCCAGCACTCATCGAAGAAGCCCATATTTCACACATTAAACTTATGAAACATTCCTTTTCGTCACCAACTCATCAATGTCCCACTGATGGGTACGGGTTTCTTCTGTGTGGCTTTAGACCTATGGCCAATCTTAAAGCATCACTCCACTGCCCCACTATGGGAAGCTGTGTCGTCAACCCATTATTGTCCACCGCTTGGCACAGATCTTTCAGAGTGAGGAAGTCATCACATTAGTCAAGTGCACACTTTGAACTTGTTTGACACTTTGAAAATGTTAAAAAAAAATGTGTGCGTGTACTAGTGTACACTCGTAAGAAGTGAAACTTCTTTATGACGTTATTTTTCAAAAAATAATTTACTATATGCAACTTTACAGAAATTGGTTAAATAAAGTTAAATTAGATAAAGTTTAATAAAAGGCTTTTATTAAACTTTATCTAATAATCTAATCTATAATAATCTATCTAATATCACGCGTGGTAGGGATAAGAAAACGATGGCGCGTAACGGAAAAAAAAGATGGCGCGTAACAGAAAAAGATGGCGCGTAACGGAAAAATGTTACACTAAATTTTTTTCCAACCCCGATAAAGAAGTTTCACTTCAAAAATCTCAGGCATTAATTTTCCTCACTATATTTTCCTTTACCGTCCAGGACAATAATTTTTAATTTCTAATGCAGACACAAAGTTAGCGGTGCCTTGCCTAAGAACCTAAGGTGTTAGGCCGAATTTCAGGCAGAAATAGCGCAGTGGCTATCACTATTTATTTATCTATACTAAGTTGAATAACATATTATGATCTTAAAGAATTCATATATTAACATAAAAACAAAAAATGTGTACATACTAAATGTAGATAAAAAGAAGTTATACTTCGCTGGCGTATGAAATAAAACACATTTTATTAAGTGTAAAGAGTGTAGCGACCTCCGACTCATCAAGAGATGGCGCTACTAGTATTCTTAAAACACGCAATCGAAGTATTCTCAATACCCTGCTTATATACAAGTTCCGAACAACGAGTGTAGAAGCACGACCGCTCCCCAGGCATGATCACCTAGCCTGGCTGGAGATCTCCCGCCGCCAAAAGAGAATAATCGTCAACCCATTATTGTTATTGAGAGTTTTAGGCTATACGAAAAGGAATGAAATGTCTTAATTTTGTATAGGCCTACCGGGCACTATCATTTTTTTTTTATATATTTGTACCTAACGGTAAGGCAGACGGGACACCTGATAGAAACTAGTCACCATCGCCTATGGACATTTGCAACACCAGAGGAGTCACCAATGCATCGCCGGCTTTGAAGGAGAGCTCTTTTTGTCTTTCCTACCACGAACGTGCAAGATGTGGAATGAGCTTCCTCCTGAGGTGTTCCCGGAGCGTTATGACATGTGGCTCTTCAGGAAAGGTGCAAAAAGAGCAAACACATTATTTTACACTACCACCGGATCGAAAACCTGAACTGAGAAGATCCGCCAAGAAACTCAGCGGGTTTAGTCCACCGTACTCATCAAGTGCGAACTGGCAGACTTCACACACCTTTGACAACTTTTTTAGGGACTTCTCCGAAGAGTAGGTTCCTCACGACGTTTTCCTTCAACGTAAAACAGTGATGTCTAGGGTTTGAATTTCGCATACTCGACTGAGTTCAATTTTCGACCGTTAGACTACGTCATATATTTCCATTTTAATCAATAACGCCAAGAGAAGTGTAACTTCGAAAAATAATTAAAAAACGAGATATTATTAATCACAATTATTTCTAAGTGTTAATTCTATGACAAATGAGGTGAAGTGTTAGTTAGCAAATAAAATGGCCCCTTCTCCATCGATACAAACATGACGTCACTACGATAGTAATCTCGCGTTCCACTTAATTAAATCGGCGATTATAAGTCTTAATCATATAACTCTTATATTACATGCTTGGTGCAACAAAGTCGATTATGTAACAAGTAATTAAGATTTTTTTTCTTTACTCTCTCATCTCTTATCAACCCATTACTGGCCCATGGCTGAGCACGGGTCTTCTCTCAGAATGAGAGTTTAGGCCACAGTCCACCACGCTGGTCAATTGCGAATTGGTGGACTTCACACACCTCCGAAAACTTTTTTTTAATGAACTCTCGGGTGTGTAGATTTCCTCATGATGTTTACCTTCATGTTGTTTACGAAAAGCAGTGATAATTAATTTCAAATACGCACATAAATCAGTGCGTGCCTGGGTTTGAACCTCTGACCTCCTGATCGAGAGGGCAAGTTTCAACCATTAGGCTATCACTGCTCTACTTTTCTTTAATGATTTTCTTTATTTCAAGATTACTACCTGAAGTAGCCGGAATGTCTCTATGATATTTTATTGTTATAAGTAATAAAAATATTTTTATAAGGTGATAGAACCAGTGTAGTTCGACCGGGGAAGTACCACCGCCACACCTATTTCTAGCGTGAAGCATTTCTTGCGTTTCGTTAGAAGGGTGTGGTTGCCGGCACACTTTCACATGAGGCGACCATCATAGTCCTCGGGAGTAGCAACGTATCTGTGATTGACTTCAGATGGAACCCATGTTCTGTATGAAGTTGATTACAGATGTCGCAGGGCGGCAGTGGTCACTTACCATCAGGTGAACTGCACGCTCGTTTGCTACTTCAGTCAAATAAAAAAAAAAACTAATTACATGAAAAATATTGTCTCTTTTGCAATTTTGACTAATTTTGACCATGTTGCACCAGGATGCAATATCTTTTTACATGTTTTTACACTGTGTGGTATATACACAGCTAAATAATCTTAAATACACCATCTTAGTCTCAGGAACAAATTGATCACCAAAGTGCCCGAGGCAATGAACCTTAGACCTCTTGTATTACAGTGATCTGTTGTCTTTGTTTGTATAATTATTACTTGCTTCCGTAAACGAATAAATCCAAGTTGTAATGCTTGGATTAACATAATTCCTGTTATTTATACAGACTTGAAAAATCCAGAGTTTTTGGTTATTTTTATTCAAATTTGAAAGATAGCTAAATCTAACAATATACCAATTAATCAGAGTATATTCAATCATTGTCAGTCCCCTGGCTCAGAAATTGTCAGTCCCCTGGCTCAGCAATTGTCAGTCCCCTGGCTCGGCAATTGTCAGTCCCCTGGCTCAGCAATTGTCAGTCCCCTGGCTCAGCAATTGTCAGTCCCCTGGCTCAGCAATTGTCAGTCCCCTGGCTCAGCAATTGTCAGTCCCCTGGCTCAGCAATTGTCAGTCCCCTGGCTCAGCAATTGTCAGTCCCCTGGCTCAGCAATTGTCAGTCCCCTGGCTCAGAAATTGTCAGTCCCCTGGCTTAGCAATTGTCAGTCCTCTGTGCAATTTGTCAGTATCTCGATCCAATGTCACAATGGACATAGAAATTGTCTCTCCCCTATTGCGGATACTGTCTATTCCCAGACATACATAATTATTAACCCAGAACACTCAGTCCCCTGTTATAACCTCTGCTAGTTTCCAGGAATACATCATTTACCCCGTGAAAGACGGATCGGACCAGCCAGCCAATGCATTAAGTGTTTCTAGTGAACCGTCAGGTCCTTGATACAGTCTCTTGTAGTCATCTGATTTAGTCATTACCCTGGCAATGTTTATCTTTCTTTACAACAGTGTAGCGGCAGTGCAAGTACCGCACAATATTTATTTTGTGACTACCCCCGGCTATGGTAACAATAACAAACGCACTTTCTACACTCATAGCCCCACAGTAGGATTTTCTCCTGTGTCGTGGGTGCCATGAACACACACAAAGACGAATACACAAACACCCAGACCCAGAACAAGAATCTAAACTCATCATTCAGATACCTGTCTGGCCGGGAATCGAACCCGGGATCCACTGCGTGTCATACCGGTATGGTAACCGCCGCGCCACGAGGGTCGTCAACTTACGTCTACAATGACTTAGCATCAAGTACCGACATAACATTTATTATGCAACTACCCCCGGCTATGGTTACAATGATATTTCGATTTCTTCCGATTTCGAATTTTCACTAAGTCCTTATACATTTACATTGCTATTACTTGAGTAGCGTCTCTGTGTATCATGCTACTCCGTACATATAATCCTACAATCCAGTTCTTATCGCTAATCCAGTTTTAACTACACAGAACAGTATAGTTTACTCACTAAGGCCGCCGCGATCTTCTACGAGCCTCGCCCCGTTCTCGAGGAGCTGTGTTTTTCCAATCCGAGTGCAAACGTGGTCACCGTCAGTACCCTGTCGAAGTTAGTGTCAGTTTCCTGTAGGGCTGAGTAGTAGCGCGTTGTCCTCTATCCGTTCGAGTGTATACGTGGAGTTGTCCGGCAGGTGGCGGACCACGTCGTCTGTGAGACGCACCCGAGCGCCGTTCGGGCCGGATACAACTATGGTGTCGCAGTCCTGTAAAAAATATATTAATTGTTAAATATATTAAATGTTAATAATACAAAATGCACTGGACTAGGGACTGCGTGCTGCACACTAACTACTCCTACAATCTCTTTATGTCTGTATTAATTGAAAGAAAGAAAGAAAGATCTTTATTTCGTCAATTTTTGGTTACAATAATATTGATTACATAAGATATTTAAAAAAGGGCGCCAAAAATTAAATATGCCGGTTAAGGCGTTCTAAATGTATGGCATGTATGTTTTTACATGGGTATATATTGACAATTTTAACACACGCTTTCTACGCTCATAGCCTAGGATTTTTCCTGTGTCGTGGGTACCATGGACACACATAAGACGAAGTCATAAACACCCAGACCCCGAACAGGAATCTAAACTCATCATTCAATACCTGTCTAGCCGGGCATCGAACTCGGGACCCATTGCGCGTCAGACCGGAATGGTAACCGCTCCGCCACGCGGGTCGTCAGACAATTAACAATTCCTACTACGATGACTCCAGATTATATGCTAACTAAGCAAACCGATGCAGAGCCGAGTTATAATTTTAGATAGACGGCTGCAGAATTGCGCGAATTCACCTTCTCCTTCCCGCTGCGATCCTGCCCCCTTCCTTGTCTACATACAGACGCAACGCACACAGCGTAGACCGTCAGTCTCCTGACTGTACACACAGGGCGCGTTCCAGAAGACGCTCATAAAGCCCCAAACGTCCAAAACGTCGTTCAACAAGACGACCGCGGTCGTTGTGGTCGCGGCGAAAACGTCCACTCATGACGTCATGACTTACGCCCACGCGACGCTCACGACGACCCACCCTAACAAGGTACCAAGGTAACAAGGTACCAAGGTAAGGAAGTGATCGTTCCAGTGTTCTCTACACGTCAGTAAAGCTCACAAGTCAATGGAACGTGAAAAACTGCGGTCGTGAGCGTGCGCCTTGTGATCGTCTAATGGAACGCACCCAGTCATCCCCTCGTGCGGGAACACGTGCAGTGCAAGCCGCCGTCAGTCCCCTGCCGCGCCTGTACAGTGCCCGCTCACCTGCAGCGCGCAGTGCACGCCGCCGTCAGTCCCCTGCCGCCCCTGTACAGTGCCCGCTCACCTGCAGCGCGGCGTGGTGCAGCGCGGCGAGGCGCGCGCGCAGCTCGAGCGCGCGGCACGCGTGCAGGAACAGCGCGCAGTACACGCCGCCGCCGGCCGCGCGCACGTACAGCGTCAGGCGCGGCTCGATGCGCCTGCGCACGGGAATGACGCCATTTTAAATTGAGAACACCCTGAATGACAGACCTATTCGAGGAAAGTAGAAAAAATCTTTGCAGCTCGGCTCTAGAAATGAAATGTCTTTATTTATTTTGTATAGGCCTACAGGGGCACTTAAAAATTGACAGTTACTCTTTTTTTACACTACCACCGGATCGGAACACGACCTCAACTGAGAAGATCCGGCAAGAAACTCAGCAGGTTTGTCTTTTTTATTATGTTGTATTTTTTTTCAATCATGTTTTTTTACATTGTAATTGAAAGTAGTAGTAAAGGCACCACTGCTACACTTATCAATTTCTTATAATCAAATGTTATGCACTGTTCTGCATAACCCAAGTTTTGAACAGACACTATCGGAACAAGGCCGCTGTCCAGGCATAATCAAGTAGAATGACGGAAGATCACCCTTTACCAAATAATAACAAC